>OZ008367.1:266502993-266948993 GCA_963931995.1 Phaonia tiefii
CACCCTCTACGCCGCCGACGCACAGTGGCCGATTCGCCTCATCTAGCGTAACGAAATCAAAATTTTTTAACTTTAAAATCTACCAAAATTTGATTTCCCACCGATAACTAACTGCTCATTTAGCCCATCGATAATTTCCAAATTGATAAATTTACTATAATTGATCAACTCTGAGCTTTCGAACAAAACATATGTTAAAACAGCTGTGACAAAAATATTTTGCCGCGTTTTTACAAGTTTGCTGATTGTGCTGAAAAGTTGTGAAAAATCCTATAGCTAAATTTTTTTTCCGGATTGTTTATAAATTAAAGGAATGTAGTAAAAAAAAATATGTGTTTCGTGACCTGTGCAATATATGTTAAGGTCGAAAATTGTGGTAGAAATCAACAACTTTGTTAACTCCTTTCTTGTGACCGAAGTTGAAGTTGTGTAGAGTAAAACTTAGTGAAGCCGGTATCGGGCGGGAAAGAAACTCTTGTTTTATGTTAATATGTTTCGTCTTCTTTGTGAAACGTCCAACATTTGCTGCGTTGAGTTGCGTTTACTCACAATATTATAATTTTTAGGCACCATGTCGGTCTGCAAACGCACCCTTTTTTCAGTCTGGCTTGGTGAAAAGAACGCTTTGGAGGAGTTTGTTTTTCAAATGTTATTGAGAAATCGAAATTATTGAAGAACTTAAACATTTTCGCAAAAGGCTCACTGACAAGTGACGAGAATGCCATAGGGGTTTGCAATGGTTGGAGCATGAGTTCAAAGCTTGGTTAGACGAAGAATTAATTCTATGTCAAAATACTCAAAAAGGAGCAGGATGAACACAAAAGGAAATTGCTGCTTGCCACGTAAAACATCAGTCCACCTAAGTTTCGGAACTAGTCGAAGGCAATACTTGCAATGAGCTGATGATAGCGGCTCGCGTCAGCTTATACAAAGCTGGAAAACAGAGTGCATCGCAAGTTATTTCAATGGTAGGCACTGATTCGGATGCGTCTAAAAAAATTAAAAGAAACCTTGAATTAGACCAACAGCTCCCTATAAAGTATACGACAGAGGAAGCTTTGGCTCTATATATTGATGAAAGGTTTACCAAAAACTCATATAAAACTTATCCAAGCTGGCGAAAAAGCTCGAAATTGTGATATCTACCCAACATACGATGTTTTGGTATCCGTCAAAAAGAGGTGTTATCCAGATGCAAAAAGAACTGAAGAATTTTGTGCTGAAGTTCCTCTGCAAGAACTAAGGATCTTGCGAATGATAGTTTAGCGAATGCGAGTAAAAAATAATTTTTTTATGAATGCGAAAGCGAATGTGAATAATACTTAGGTTCATTAAAAGACAAATTAGCTCGTGTTTAAAAAGAGATCGTTCAATTTAATATCCGATGTCCAGTCAGTTCAAATTGTATTTATGATGAGTAATTTTGCCGCCTTGTCCCTTTTAAGATTGGTGCAAAGCGGATCATAAATTAATCCAGCTTCACTAAATAATTGTTCACTGGGAACACTTCCAGGTGGTGTGGCCAGAAATTGACGCACTATGGGAATTAAATGTTTGTATTTGAAACAATTTCTCTTCCACCACAACAACGGGTCATCTGTAATGTGAATTTTTCTTTCCTTATCGTATTCGGCTAATAATTCGATTGCTTCAGAATATGTCAAAGATCTAAATCCCTGTATTTCAAGCGAATCCTCTTTAAGATCGTTGTGGCTTCCATATAAAAAATGCTGCATATCTTATGCAACGAACGGTCGTTACATTCCTAGCAAGAACTACTGGATCACACATTTAAAAGGATCGCTGATGCCCACCCGGAGACATTTAGCCAAATATCAGTTGATGAACAACACATAAATGAACATCCAACTGTCGTTCATAAGTGGGGATGCGATCGGCAAAGCTTTATCAATTCGTAGCACAATATGGTAGATGAACATTTGTTTGCAGTTTGCATTGTGCCACTACAAGTATAATTGGGTAGCTGCATACTCTGGAAAAATTCGCGGCCATCATCAACTCGATATTGTAGACCTCTTTAAATAATGTTTGCAAAAGAGTCCCCAGATTTAATTCGTGCCGAGATTGAAAAAATTAAATAACAAATTTTGGAACTTAAACCCACGCGTTTGAGCGGATTTCAAATTCAACACATTTTGCAGCTTACAATAGTCGATGGCAAAGTGTTTAGCGTGATTGCAGAGACGTCCTCACAAACATGCGGCATTTGTAAGGCCTCGCCTAGATCTCATTACGAGCTTGCCGAGAAACGAAAATTTGCTTCACTTCGGACTGTCGACTTTGCATGGATGGATTCGCTGTTCCGAGTGTATATTACATTTAGGACAAGAGCGAAGTCAACCAAAAAAAGTAGAGATCCAAGACAGATTTAGGGTTGAAATGTCGTTATTGGTGGATATCCCAATGCAAGGTTCCGGCAACACGAATAGTGGCAATACAGCTCGAAGGTTTTTTGAACACTACCAATTGTCTGCTGAAATAACTGGCGTAAATGAAAATCTAATTACAAGTCTAGTCTAATTACGCCTCCGGATACGCGGTAAATGTTTGCAATTTTCGTGAGTACGCCTTATAAACCGCAAAGATATTTGAAAATGAATATCCCTTGTTCTACATGCCTAGCTCCATACATACAATATTGATTCACGGAGCTGATATAATTGAATGTGTACCACTTCCTATTGGTATAATGACGGAAGAACCCTTGGAAGCTAGGAACAAAGATTTTCGAAATTTTCGCTATAAGCATACACGTAAAACTTCGCGTATAAATACAATGGAGGATCTTATAAATTCGTTATTAATTTCTTCGGATCCTTTAATAACGAGTTTATGCAAAAGCCCGTATCGCCTTTCAAATAAAGGCATTTTTCTTGGATAGTGAAATCAAATGTCTTCTTTTAGATTCTTTTGAAGTATCAGAAAAGTCCGATTTAGACTGGAGTACTGACTCGGAATAATATAATTCAATACGTCTATAAATAAAAAAAATCTTAAAAAAAATGTAATTAAAAAAATAAATTAAAAAAATTTTTTTACAAATTTTTAATTAAAAAAAAAATTATTTCAATTGATTCCTTATTTGCTTACTATTCCAGGAAAATTATCATTTTGAAGAAAACCTTATTATTTTTTAAGTAATTAATTTCGTTACGCTAGGTCAGGCAAATCGGCCAGTGTGCGACCGCTGCCTGATTACATAGAAACACGCGCAGCGGCGGCGGCGTTTAACATTTTGTTTAATACTTCGTCTAATCGATCAATTAATGGTGTTGCCCTTATTTACAACTACAAACTATACTACAAACTAAAAAAAACTACTAACTATAAAATTCGCACAACCTCAATCAGAATATTTCCTTATAAATTTCCTATGAATTGAACTGTGCAACGCAGCGGCCGGGTCAATTTCCTAATAATTAGGAAGAGTCGCCGCCGCCAGTTTTCCCAGGCCCCTACGCCGCCGAAGATGCAGAAACAATCGGCGGAAACCTCTAATGAACACTAAATTAGCACAAAACTACTTTTAAGTTCGTCGTAGCAGTTTTTAAACTTTTTGACTATATACAACAATTATTATGGTCTGCATTATTCAATATCCCGTCAAATAAATTTTCTTTTGCCGGTACTTTTTTACTTCAATGGTACTTTTTTTTAAATTTTTGTACAATTTCTCTAAACTTTTTCTAAAATTGTGACGAGGAAAATATTATCAGCAAGAGGAAACGCGCATTAAGGCGAAAAGTCACGGGAAATTGCAAAAATTCTTAACCGATCCAGAAAACTTTAACGTTATTTATTCCATTAAAACTAATAAAAGTTTTATAATGGAAAACAAAAAAAGAAAACAACGGAAGCAGTGGACCGAGCTATTGTCCGGAAGTCAAAGAAGGATCCGTTCACGTCAGCACGTGCTATTGCCAACGAAGTTAACTCTGAATTTGGGTTAAATTTGACAGGCAGGCTTACCCGAACACACCTCAGTGACTCTCAGCTCTTTGGACGCGCAAGCCGAAAGAAACCACTCCATTCCGAAACAAATATTGCAAAGCGTTTACTCCTTCTTCATACCCGTAAATCAAAAGATTCCCCATTCTGAAAAAATATTATTTGGAGTGATGAAACAAAAGTAAATCGAATGGGTCCCTATACTAGAGTAATAGTTCATCGCCCCAAATGTCAGTTACTCAATCCACGCTATACACAGAAATCCGTAAAGCACGCCGGAGGAAGCATTTAGGTGTGGTGGTCTTTCTCAGATAAACGGAAAAATTGACTGTCATCGGTATTTGGATATTCTGAAGAACAAAATGGAACCATATGCTTGTGAACAAATGCCAGTATCGTTCATCACATACATGCATGATAACGATCCCAAACACATATTACCAATAGTCAAGGAGTGGTTTGCTGAAGAATTGGCGGATGTCCTCGAAAAATATAAAGTTGACATCACAGCTATCCAGGAAATGCGATATATAATACAGCTGCCATGAACGAAAGCACGAATTCGGGTGCGAATTGGCCAGAGACTGCGACAACTAGTTTCAAGGTTCAACCCAGTGAGTGAACGCATAAAGACGATGAGGTCAAAGAATCATTTTATGAGCTTCTGGAGGAAGTATACGAACGCAGCGCAGACCACGACATTAACATTCTTCTAGGCGATTTTAATGCCAAGTTGGGAAAGGGAAGTGTCTTTCGACCAACCTTTGGTAATCACAGTCTACATGATACCACTTCCGATAATCGAATAGGACTGATAATCGTCGCCGCTGCAAGGCGATTTGGTTATCTCCTGATCAGAGAACGAACAACCAGATTGATCACTTGGTAATAGATGGCAGGTACTCTTATAGTGTAATGGATGTACGAGTGATTCGAGGTGCCAATATTGACTCGGATTATTACCTGGTGGCTGTGAAAGCTCGCAGAAGACCGAGCAGGACGAAAACGTACGAAGGCGAACGTTTTAGATACCGACAATCTGCAAATACCGGGTTACCTACCAACAAGCTCACTCTCCTGCTAGAGCATAATAGTTACCCTCACTAGGACCCAAAAGCACAGTGGAAGCACATCTCCTATTCTTTGGAAACCGCCGCAAGGACCGAACTTGGCTATCAAAAACCGCAGAAGTATAAGCCATGGTACGACGAAGAATGTCGTATTGCAACTGATAAAAAGATGCTGCACGTATGGCAACGACGACGAGGCTTGGAAGGGAGGAAACCCAACTATTTAAGCGGCAAAATGGCAGTGAGAGCGGATAGTGAAAAGTCTGTAATGTACAGGATGAATAATGAATACCGAAAATTTATCCAGAGGGTAAGAATGGGAATCTGGTGACAGTTAAGCAGTGTGTGCTTAAAATGTGGAGAGACTACATTTCATCACTACCCCACTCTGATTCTTCCACTGAAGATCAGAAGATAATAATATTGGAAGACAGTGTAGATTGTACCACCTCCCCAAGGTGAGATTAGAAGGGCAATCTCCCGGCTTAAGAATAATAAAGCAGCTGGTGTGCATGGGCTACCCGCTGAGATTTTTAAGGCCGGTGGCAAAAAACTGCTCGCCCACATGCATCAACTTATATGCGGTATATGGTTGGGGGAAGCTATGTCTGACGATTGGAGTCTCAGTGTATTATGTTCTGTATTCAAAAAGGGTAATCCGTGTGTATGTACCAAATATTCACGCTACACCAAATGCTGGAAAATATCCACGAAAAGCACATCGATACATTCCATCCTTTTGTCGATTACACAGCTGCTTTCGATAGCCCCTTACAGGAAAATTGTACAAAGCTATGTCTGAACTTGGGATACCGGCAAAATTAATCCGCCTCTGTAGAATAAGGCTGACCAACACCATATCAGCAGTGAAGGTGGGGAAAGCCCTCACCGAACCATTCTAAACCAAGCGAGGACAGAGACTAGGCGACGCACTTTCTTGCAATCTCTTCAACATCTTAATGGAGATAATAATGAGAAAAGCTACAGTAAGTATGAACAAGACCAACAACACGAAAATCCATATGTTTCTGGCGTATGCTGACGACATAGACATCATTGGGGGAAATTTGCGAGAGGTTACTGCAGTATTTCCAAAAATCAAAAAAGAATCAGTGAAGGTGGGTCTAGCTGTTAATGATGGCAAGACAAAATTGATGGTGTCAAACCTCTCGACTTGGTTCGGACTTGAACGTCGACAGCCGATTTAATTTTGAAATGGTAGGTGAATACCTTGGATACGCTGTGAACAAGGACAACAACGTCAACTTGGAGATAAATAGAAGAATTGTGCTTGCAAATATATGGTATTTTCGGCAAATCAAGCAGTTTAACAACAAAGCCCTCTCTCGACAGACAAAAGTCCAGCTATACCAGACTCTCATATTACCAGTCCTGGCATATGGCTCCGAAACTTGGGTCTTATCGCAAGCGGATGAAAATCTCCTGGGAGTATTCGAAAAAACAAATTTCCGTAAAATATATGGTCCCGTTAAAGAAAACGGCGAGTACTGGCGCCATTGGAACCAGGAGCTATATAATTCGTATTCCTACATGGACCTAGCTAGGTGTATCAAATTAGGCCAATTTCGTTGCTAGGCCATGTTACCAGAATGAATGAAGATGAGCCAGCGCGAAAGGTTTCCTATAACGTTCCCGATGGAAGCAAGAAAAGAGGACGACCAAGACTCCTCTGGAAAGACCAGGCCGAAGAATCCCTCCGTATCCTTGGTGTTACCAACTGGCGAGAAAATGCGAAGGATAGAACGAGTTGGAGAAATATGTTAAAATTTGATTAATTTATTTATTTGCTTGTTTAATTAATATGTGTAGGCATCTGACCTCATGAGGGTGTAAAATAGCCAATTAAAGAAGAAGCAACTTTGAGGACGATTTGAGATGATGCAAAGGTTATTTCAAATTATTTCTTTACAATTGTTTACTGTACAGTGGTGTTTCCCAAATTAAGTTTTGCATAAAAATAACTGAGCTATAAACAACGAACTAAAATAAGTCAGTGCAAAATTTGATAGTTTTACTTTCATATTGGAAAAATTTTTTGAATGGTTGGCGTATTTTTTGTTTACCTTTCTTCGTGGATTTCTTCAATCAAAGGATTTTAAAATCGGAAATAGAAGTTACACAGAAAAAAATTAATACTCAAATCAAACACGACGTTGACTTTTATGTTTGGATTTTAGCTAATGACAAAACTGTTAACTCAAGTAAATAAAGTATATGTCGGTTAAATGAATACATTTCAATTAAATTTACAATCAGTTTTATTAGTTAAAGTCAATCAATCGCTTATAATATTTTCGATTAAATGTGCACTTGTGTTGAGTACAAAGTTAATCAAGAATTTATTTCTTAATTTTTTCAATCATATAAGTATTCAATTTGAGTACGAAATTAATCAACATATATGCATTATCGGCAGCTATGGGTACTGAAGCTGCTTGGAAGCCGCGCTCTCAGAAGTGCGTATACGTATATGAAAATGAGAGCAAATAAAGAAAGCAAGAGAGCAAGCAAAGCAACGAAAATTGTTTTAGTTGAAAACAGCAAGCTAGCAAGACGTGTCCGGCATTGTACGATTTGAAAAGACGAAAACATCCACGCATAAAAATGTTTTTTTGTTCACAGAGCTTCACAGATGCGCTCGCATTTTGTCTCGTATTAGAGTAATTTTTATTTACATCAAAAAGGAATTCAGACTTTATTTCTTTTTAGCTTTAAGATTTTGTAAATTCAGAAGCTTTTAAAATATAAAAAGTTTGGCCTTATATTTCAAATTGCAACAATGTTTCTAAATTTAGAATTTTTAAACATCCCAACTTCATTCTTACCACCATCGTTGTTTTTTCGATAAATATTTATTTTAAATATATATTCCATTCATACACAACATTTTTGTCAGTGCCACACATACAAGAAAGCTCACAAGCACTTCACTGTAGTGGTGGTAAGTGTGCGCGGCTCTTGTACATGAGAACGTGGGTGCGATTCCTGCTCAGACCACCTTAAATTTTCATTCGACGACGGTCACCTCGCTTAGTGATGGCGATACTATGGAGTACTTAGGCATGAAAAAAGGTTCTCAAAATACTGTTCGGAACAGGTGTCGAACTGTAGGTCCCAATCAGTGAGTGTAAAACTAGAAAGCGCACATCTCACTGATTGTGAGAAGCTCTCCCCAATCCCTTCATGGGATGTTATGGGATACCATTTGTTTATGTATTATAAACTATATTTTCAATTTTATGCGTAATGAACACGATTCAATATCTATTTCGCAAAAACATCTCGGCAACTGCATCCTCCATACGTGTTTGGTTATATCATCCCACTTTATAGCGGTAAACAAAACTGATCTTAATGAGAATTGTTTCAACATATGTAGAAAAAAAATCCGAAATACTTTCCTACTAAATTTGACTTAAATTTAATTTTTAATTTCAAGTACACAAATAATTGACCCAAATGAAATGGTAATTGGTGCCAATTGTATTTATTTATTTCCTGCGACTTTTTGCGTAAATTTATTCAGCCAAGTACTCGAGTAATTGTCTCAATTATCAAAGTAATTGGAACGGATTTTTGTGTTTAAACAAAGTCTTAATTGATTTTTTTGGCAATAATTTTTTCTGTGTACAGATATTCAAATATGAACAGCACCAAAATGGTCGACTTTGACACCCTGTATCACATTCTGCTTAACAACAAGGTGTCTCTAAATGTAAAAGCCTTATACGAGTTCTCTAAATTCTTAGAACATCTGACATACATGTGCATCCGAGAAATAGTTTACAAATTCTAATATTATTACCACTTTTTTGCTATCGACCCCACTGTGCGTATGGCGTAACACTGATACCAAAGAGAGGGGTGACTTACTTATTGAGTACCTACTGGGTACTAACCTTGCCATATGTTGTAGGTGCAATGAACGGTCTTTCGTCACTAGCTCCAGGAAAAAGATTTTATATGACACCTTTGCAACGGAGAACGTTCATAATATGGTCAGGTAATGTAAAAGAAAGAAAGTGTGCTTTCCAATGAGCATCCGTTCTGCCTTCCACTAGTAGGCATACCAACAAGCCTGGTAAAGAAGAGAAGTGTGCATGCCTATGGGACCTTCTCGAAGGAAAAGCCTTGCTTTCGGAAGGAAAATGAGTGTGTCTATCGAATATTTTTGAAGCCTTTGAGGGGACCTCATTCCATGGTGCCTTCAAGAAGCTAGTTGTGAATTTGTACCGAATTGTTCGTCAGTTTGGAAGGATAAGTAAGGAGGGTATGTATGTATACCTACTAGGAGAAGCAATTGTAAAATCTCAACAAATTGGCCTAATAGTCATACTTACAGGTATGAGGTAGCCTCGGCAGTTAATCTGCTGTACTGTTTGCATGACGAAACTCCGGGTTGCATATAAACACTTCGGATAGTTATAAGTTTAAACAGACAGTGAGGGCTAAATGGGCTAATCTCTGCTCAAACTTCACAAGCATCGAAACGATAGTCCAGTGAATGTGAGTTCGAAGTCTACCTACGACTGTTAACATTTTCTTTTTCACTGACCGAAAAATTTACCTCATAGCTTAAAAGGAACTACAATTTGTCAAAAATAACTCGGATCGAAAACCACGAAAATTAGAAACTCAGAAAATAGCATGGGAAATTTTACTAAAAAGGCTAAAATTTTTTGCTGATTAATGTCTTTTCATAAGCTGTAGCTCAATTTCTTTAGTACTATCGGATCCATTTTTTACAAAAACAAATTATTTATATTTGGGGTGACGTTTTCAATGTGAAACAAATTTATTTTTTCGACAACTGAAAATTTATTTCGAAAAGTAGATGTCAATATCTTTTGATTCCGCCAACCAAACGACATTAAGCATTTTTTAAAATTTTTGATCAAGACCTTCGAAATATAAAACAAGATCTAAATATATATTTTTCAAAAACAGAATAAAATAAATAAAATGCTAACACTCAACAAATTTTATATTGATTCTCGTGTTCAGGAGACTAAAAATAGTTCGGGAAGTATCTAGTGCTAAGTTAAGTGATCGACTGACAAGTAGGAAAGAGTTAGACACAGAGTGGAACTAAGGAAAGATCTAAGAATGTGATCTTAATGGCGAAAATGAATTCGATAATGCCCCTTGGAATATGAATATCAGGTACATCCATGGAGTAATACATAAGAGTTTCCATCCCGGTTTTAGGGTTCTCTTACGGTCACCTAGGTAGTTCGACATTTCGTGGAGGTTCAATTGATGCTGTACGTTACTCTTTGGTTGGACATAAAACTAAGAGAATTAAGAGGCAATACGTGCGGTGCGGTACGTTGCTTCCACAATAATTTAGACTTCGGGCAAATGACAATTAACTAAATGTCAACCTGGCCAAGTCTAAGCTGGCCCGTTATACTTGTTGGTATAAAATACCCAACTTGGAACCACTTATCACTTTTCATGGGTTTAAAATAAAGCTTACAGATTGTGTCAAACACCTGGGTGTTATTGTAAACTAATGTTGTCAAACTTCTATATTTTTTGACACTTCGTACAGAGTAACGCCATAGTTCTACTAATTGATGATTATCGCTAGTCTGTAATTTCCGCTACTTGCAAGCAAGCGATTATCGTTAGCTTGTAAGGAACAGGCGCCTATTATCTTGCACCTGCCCAGCACTAGCCAGCAGGAGGATGTAAACTATGGCATTCTACGGTTGTAGGGAACTGGGATAATTGTCGGATTTAGACGTTAATATAATTTCGAGTAACGAAAACATCGTTTGCTTCCGTTCGAATTGATCGAAGGCGTCAACGAAATTTGGATTCTTAAAATGCACCATGTTCGCCGTACACAGAAAAAAATATTGCCCAGAAATATCAATTCCGACTTTGTTTAACCACATAATTCCGATCCATTTACGTTTTAATTGAGTCACTTACTCGAGTACTTGACTGACCAAATTTGACCAAATTCAAAAATAAATAAATACAATTGCACCAAATACAATTTCACTTGAGCCAATTATTTGTGTTCTCGAAATTACAAAATTCTTAATTTAATAGACTAAATTAGACTTCGAAAATGTTCGTACAAGAATATGTTGAAAGAATTCTCATTAAGTTGATTTTTGTTTATCCCTACGATATAAGGAGTGATGATATACTCAAATACTTGTGGAAAAGGCAGCTTACGAGATGTCTTTGTGTGCATCAGAATAGCGAAACAAATATTGAATTGTAATTAACATCGAAATCGTGTTAATTACGCATATAATATAAAATATATAAAAAAATTTGATTAATTTTGCACTCAAGTTGATTACGCATGTAATTGAAATAAAGTATTAAATGTTGTTTAACTTCGTATTCCAGTTGATTACGTACATAATTGAAAAAATTAGTAAATTATTGATTAACTTTGTACTAAACACAAGTACACGTTTAATCGAAAATATCATATTGGATTTATTAACTTTATAATGAAGCTGAGTGTGAAATTAATTGAATATGTTGAATTAATGTTGAATTGTGTACCTGAGTTAACAATTGTCTTCATTAGATAAAATCTAACTATAAATGTAAATGAGTTAACAAATTTCGTGTTTGCTTTGAGTATTAATTGTTTTCTGTGCAGTTGGTGTCAACATTTGAAATAAACAATGTTAAAAAAGAATAAATAAAAAACAAAAAAAAAACATTTGAATTCGATATTTATGAAATCTACCTACTTATAAACATACTTTAAACCATCTAATTTAAGATTCCGATTCCGGGCAGATATGCTTTGAAAAGTTATCAGCATGTCAATATCAAAGTTATAAGATGCATGTTTTTCTTAAAATCCCTAAACTAATTTTTGGACCACTTTATACACGCTGAACAAAACGGCCCTGTAGCATTTTGCTGGAACCATGCATATGTTTGCAACATCCACATACTTACGTGGAAGCATTTTTTTCATGAATAGAAAATCTCCTACTATTTTGTTCCTTTCTTGTTTGTCACGTTTTGGTTTTCAGTAGTTTTCAACAAAGTCATATTTGAGTCACAAAAACATATAACAACATATTAATCTTTGTGTTTCCAACATGTAATAGTGCATAGCAAAAACAATGTGTTGGGACACAAGTATGCTATATTTGCGACAAGCCCCAAACATACGTTATATTTTCAAACAACAACAAAAATACCGATTTTTCAGAGTGTATGGAGAGCCACTTAGAGAGAATTTATTTAGAGGGGGCAAAAAAACATGACTACTATTAAAAGAAATGGAAAAAAGCCGAAAAGCATTGAAATTACAAACATGAACCTTGACAAAAGACATGATGAATCAATTGAACTTTTCGTGCGAGTATGTGCATTCATTCATTCATTGACGCGTCGCATAGACCGCTGATTAAGTGAACACCCCAATTGACATCTTACCGAGCCGTGCGAGTATTTTAAGAAATTCATGACTGTTGGCGACGCAAACCGATTTGATGGAAGCCGCCACTTTTGCTATTGTCGTTTGTCTGCATCTTATTCTAGATACTAATACGAGTTCAGCGAAATGAATATTGGGACAAGTATCATTCATTAATAGCGTAGAAGAATATCAAATGTCGCTATTGTAACTCAATGAAATATTAACAAATTGACGGAGTCACATGGAGAAAAGTTCGCGGAAATCTTAAGAGGGGAGTGAACTTTGGAATTTATGACGAATTTACGAAATTCATACAATGAATAGCGAGCTGTTAAATTGATAGTAATGATGAATGTCTGCATTGTAATTTGTAAAATTCGGCGATACACTCATCACTATCGTCGTCCACGTGAAAAAAATGATCTTTAAGGTCATGTTTTCGCCTACAGCCCATTTGCCACACTATCTACAATTTAGGCTTAACGTCACACTTCATTATCAATATGTGGTGTGGTCTATTCCTTATCACATTTGCGCATTAAGTTGATCTCTTTGCTACTTAAAATGCCAAACTGATGATGTCCATGCTGTGCGTAGTGATTACCAAATACTTGCACGTCATTTTTTTTTTTCAATTTTTTTTATAGGTTTTCAGGAAGTGGTGGTTTAAAGCATGAGGCCCCAAGTTGATTGTTGCCTAATCATTTTTGAAATATGAATATGTAAATATTCAACAGTGATTTGAATGAATTTTTTTGTTATTTATTTAAATTTGCACTTGTTCTTTTGAAAACCAAATACTTTTGTATGTATAAGTATGTTGTTTGACAGATAGCCTTGACCGCACAAGACATAAAATAAAGGAAAATTATTGACTTTAGTACCGTAGTAAAAAAACACTAGCGGCATTCATGCAAACGTGAAAGCCGGGAACTTTTGCTCAGCGCAAGTTTCCCTCGCACCGTTGCATGAGGCACCAAGTAAAGTTGCTCAGCGTATTTGTGCTCAAAACCATATCAGCTGACCAAGATGGATACATAAGGTGGTAGCAGTAGCAATTGCATGTATTATGTCTGTGTACTTTTTCTACTGTTCTGGTGCTATCACCTTATTTATCCATCCTAGTCAGCTGACAACGAAATGTCAAAAGTTTGCACGTTTCTCCATCCCACGTTTGCGCAGCAAATCTGACTTGAAGACTTTCCACTTTTGTGCAAGTCGCTTTGTATGGGAAATTTCTTTGTTTTGACGTTTGCCGCGTAAGTTTGCGAGGTTTACGCGTTTACGAGACTCTTTCGAGTTTGCATGAGGACCACTACTATCGCACAAAATAACTGCAAAATCACATGTTCACATGTTCTTCTGTAAAACTATAATATGCAGTTTATTTTAGAGTTAAATATGAAATATATTGTAAAACAAGTATAAACATATTTCAATTATGAAACGATCGTCCGCCAACATGAGTTCCAATCTTGGTGCCGACTGTTTAAATTTTTTCTAATTGCAGAAATAAACCCCTGAATTGTATAGCTCATTAGAAATGGAAAAATATTCTCCTAAGAAAGAATTTCAGATCGAATCAAATTTAATATAAATTTCATTTAAGTTTAAAATAAAGATCATTTTATTAGAACCAGACAAAATAAAGTGTAAATTACTTAATATATTTATTTTTTCTGACAGATTTCGAATGTTTAAAGTTCGCAAATACAACCGATTGTAAATGTAAATTTGACTATGTAAATTTGAGTATTCAAATCTACTTTATGAAAACTAAAAAAAATCCAAAAACCCTGATGCGAAACATCAGATTGAAAATCTGAGGATTTTGAAGAGTACATAACTCGACGATCTCCAGGAAATATATTAGGAATAATGTAATTTTGTAATGTACGCAAGAAATTGTACCACGAACTTCTGCCCCAACTTTCTAGTCAAACCCGTTCTCAACTCTTTCCTTGGAAACTACACTCACAGAAGTAATTGTTTGAAAAGAGGTTATATCAACCGTAAATTCGGCTGTTGCCACCGAATTGCAGTTGGCACAACAGAATTGCAGTTGCCGACACCTGAAATTCGGTTGTAACAACACAATTGCAGTTGTCGACACCTGAATTTCGGTTACATCAACCTCTAATAAGTTGTGGTATCGTAACCTTTAATGCTGTTGTAACAACCTCTCATGCAGTTGTTACAAACTCTATTCAGATGTGATGATAACGGGTTTTCAATAAGAGCGCTACAAAAGTTTTTTTAAATAAAACAATACCAATGAAATTCTTTACCAATGAAATTCGTTATTCCTGTGAAAGTACGTTCGATGCCATTATGTATGGAACTCGACTTCTTTTGCATGGCCACCACGGGCACGCTTGCAGAAGTCCAGACGCTGAACCCAATTTTCGACGGGTTTCAAGCATAAATCGGCCGATACTGCTGCATTTTCACGTTCGATATTCATACGAAGTTCATGAATCGTCACTGGCTTGTTGGCATAGACCATAGACTTGACGTAGCCCCACAGAAAATAATCGAACGGCGTCAAATCGCACGACCGAGGCGGCCAATCGACTGGGCCATTTCGTGAGATAACACGTTCACCAAACTTAAAAAAAAAATGGTTTCCCATTACATCCCATAAAGGGACTGGGGAGAACTTCTCACAATCACTGAGCTGTGCGCTTTCCAGTTCTCACTCACTGATTGGGACCTACAGATTTACACCGATTCCGAACGGTAATTTGAGAAGCTTTTTCATGGCTAGATACTCGATAGTGTCGCCGTCACTATGCGAGGTGACCGCCGCCGAAAAATTTTTTTTTTTTTTTTTGAAGGTGGTCAGAGCCGGGTTCGAACCAGGATCTCATGTACAAGAGCCGCGCACACTAACTATTGCACCACCGACGGTTTCCAATAAATTGATTGTGGCATTCGCTGTGTGGCTTGTGGCGCCGTCCTGTTGGAACCACATGTCCTCTAAGTCCATATTATCGAATTGGGGCCAAAAATATTCGGTTATCATTGAACGGTAGCGATTCGCATTCACAGTAATGTGCCGGTCTTGATCATCACGGAAGACGTACGGCCCAATGACGCCGCCGGCCCATAAACCGCACCAAACCGTAATTTTTTCGGGATGCAATGATGACTCATGGATTACGTGTGGATTGCTGTCTGACCAATAACGCATACTTTGCGCCAGATATGAGCCTCATCGCTGAAGATGATTTTCCGATGAACATCCGAATCATTTTCAAGTTGTTGCTCAGCCCAATTCACGAACATACGACGCTTATGGTGGTCAAGCGGCCTCAGTTCTTGCCGCAATTTGATCTTGTAAGGATGTAGGCCAAGATCTTGTCGCAAAATTCGCCCCAACGACGTCACAGAGATGCCCAACGCTTGAGAACGACGTGTGAGAGACACATTTGGGCTTTCTTGAACTGAAGCCTCAGCGGCAGCAATATTCTCGACACTACGGGCACTTCTTTGTCTCACTGGAACGGGAACATTTTGTACTGTGCCTGTGGATTCAAATTTTTCCACTAGACGCTCAATTGTTGATCTGGTAGGACGATTATGACGACCATAAATTGGACGTAGCGCTCTTAAAGTTGAGGCCACTGACTCCAAATTTCGGTAGTAAATTTTAATAATTTCGACTCGTTGTTGGCTCGTATATCTTTCCATGATGAAATGGCAAACCTTACTGAAGAGAAATGTCAAAAGATTGGGAAAAAAATATGGCGTCGTTTGCTGTCCCTATCGATTTACTTTTGTAGCGTCTCTGTTGAAAAACCCGTTATATAATATGGTTGCGACAATCTTTAATCTCGGTTACGGCTAATTCGGGTCTTCTTTCTGTGCACAGGAAAAAATTAATACTCAAATCCAACACGAAATTTGTGAACTCAATTACTTTTATATTTGGATTCAAGCTATTGAAGAAAATAGGCAACTCAGATCAAATTGTGACAGTAATTTAGACATTTTTCTAAATACATTAGTAATTAACTTGAGTAGAAAATTATTCAACATTTGACAAATATTTTCAATTACATGAATATCCACACGATTAGGATGTAAATTAAAATTTTGATTATTGTGGTGCAAGGTTGGGTAGTTATCTTTTTCGTTGCCCCAAAGACATCTTATCAGCTCCAATCTCCAAAAGTATTTGGGTGTGCATCATCACACTTCATAGGAACAAACCAAACTCAACTGAATGAGAATTGTTTCAACAACTAGTACGCCAACATCCAATGCAATATATACATACCTACTGAATTTGATTTAAGGATTATTGAATCAAGAATTTAGTAATTTCAAATACACAAGTATTTGGCTGAAGGAAAATAGTAGTTTAGTATTTGAGTTTATTTATTTGCCGAAATTTGTACAAATTTGTTCAATCAAGTACTCAAGTAATTGACTCAATTAAAAAGCAATTGTATCGTGTTTTTGTGTTTAAACAATGCATAGTTTTTGGACAACAATTTTTCCGGTGTGTAAATTTATGGAAAAATTCCACACTTATTTTCTGAAAATTGTGAAGTGTTACTTAAGCTAGTTTCTATAACAAATTAAGTACCAGCCTCAAACTTAGACAGTTAGGCCCTAGAGTAATAGATACAAGTCTACATCAGCTATTTTGCGCTCACCGAGATACATGGAAATTTAAAAGAGTTCGAGCTGTTGTTGTAAGTTACTCGATGTTACTCTATAAAAAGTTGAGCACTAACTATAGATATTTAATATTATGTATGTATGTTCGCTTAAAAAAAACTTTAAATAGGGGTTTATAGAAACAAAAAATACAGGTCCAAAATTTTTAATAAGTTAGCCACAGTGAAATTTATTTTCCCACTGAATTTCTCAGCATAGGTATGGTTGCAACTAAACTTTGGCTTCAATAATACCAGATAGAGGCATTAGTACAAAAGATTAAACCAGGCAAGACCAACGGAATTTCCTGTGTTTTGTGGAAACATAAACTGAAAAAATAAATTTCATAAAATGCATATTATCTGTTCATAAATATTTTATCCCATTAATTTATTAAAGAAATACCATAAGCTTCTGAATAGTTGCGTACATTTAATGAATTTGTTCACAAATGTATAATGATTGATTCATTGAAAAAAAAATTTTCAAAAATTCCAAAATAATTCAAAAATATTTCGGCACAGTCCAGGACCCAACCCCTATTGAATTGTCTGAAATTTAGACAGAAGTTTTTCCTCGTCCATACGAATTCTAGTTATGACACCATATATTAAAACTAAAGCTTTACTTTACTTTACTAAAGCTTCATGATGCTGGTAAAATTTTATAAAAACAAAGCATAATTAATTTTTGTTTTAATAAAAACTTCAATAACTTACTCAATTAATACAGGATTTTTAAACACACAGTTGCGTTTCACTCCCTAGGAAACGTCCATTTTGAATAAATTCAAGAGTATTGTGGTTTCTTTATAAAATAATGCGTGAAATCATCACCGAAGTTGAAAAATGGCGAAAATATTAAAAAATATCTGTTTGCTGGACAAATATTTTTTTAAAGAAAGTATATATCGTTTGAAAGGCCTAAGTTTCTTCTTTTTAAATCCGGTATGAAAGTGAAAATCGGTTGATAATCAGCTAACTTACAGGCTTATAAGTGTGCAAACGTACGCAAAACCGGGTTTTTAACCGGTTTTTTTTCAAGATTTTGGGGGTATTTGGGAAATTTCACACGCAGATTTTTGTTTCACTCGACAATACCTACAACATAAATGCTATCACTTCCCAGGTATTTCCACTTTAGTATTTTTTGTACCTGTGTTATACGTTGTCACTACTTGAAAAATCGAAATTAAAACAGCAAAACTCGAGCAGTCTTTACCAAATCTTATGTATCTATTGATCCCACGGAGATGCCATTTGGAAATTTGGCTATGATGTAGAGAAAAGATGGAGAAAAATAAATTTTTGGTAGGGGAAATCAAAAATAAAAGATACGTTATGCCAGGATATTCAAGGATAAAGGATACTTTTGAGTTTTCAATGTCATTGAACCACAACGACATGACTGTTGTTATGGGCAATTATTAAAGCGCTTTTTGCAAGCTTTAAAATGATATCCAACATTTTGAAATCCATTAACGCATTCCAAAGATATGCCATTTTTCAGTCAGGTCCTTTTTTCAGAAAGTGGCATACAATACCTACTTCAACGAATCATAAAACAAAAACTACTTTGAATTTTGACTCAATTCTGGTGTTATAAAATTCGTATACCAATCAAAAGTGGTCGGATTCGAAAAATTTGATTTTTGTGTCGATTTTTTTTTTTGGAATTACCCTATGAACACAAACACTACATTTTTTCCCGATGTTTCCTGGTTTTTGAAATTTTTGTGATCATTTACGTACTAAAGAAATCTCATTGCATTTAGAGTTTTCCTTACATACATATACCTTAATGATTGTTCCATCATTCCGAATAAGTGCTGATGAGAGTTTGCATCTAGATTCTAAATGGGGTAATTCGTTTAATTTAAGGAACTTTTTCAGAAAATATCAAGTTAAGAAAAATTTTATTTTATTAGTAACCACTGTATAGATTTTTAACATTTTCAGAACAAGAAAAACAATGAAAAAATTCATTACAATTATGAACAGTTTCGTTACCGTTTATGTAATATTTCATGAAAAGGCAACCAAAGAACAGTTTCATTAAATATATAAATGTTTGCATTAATATTTACGAAAGTTTCATAGAATTTTTGTTTCCTAATGAATAATTTTTATATTTTTATATTTTATTTATTTAATGAATTTATTCGTTAGCTGATTTTTCATGAAAAAGTTCATTACGAATATGTAATTTTTCTTCAATACTATGTAGTTAGTTTTTTAGTTTTGGGTGTAGTTATGTTAAATACAACACAAATGTATACCAATTGTAATTCCAATTGTAATTCTAATTGTAATTGTGGAAGTCAATTTTTTTATCCCCATTAAAGAAAAACCAAAAAAAATCGATAAGTCGCATAGTTATCGATTTGTGGAATGTAAAATTTAAACAGTGTGGTTTTTAAATTTTTCACTCAAAAAGTATTTTACGGAAAATCAAAAAAGAAATTGAAACAAATGAAAATTGTCGATAACTTTCTTAGTTATCGAAATATTTGAGGTGAAACTTAACTATGTTAGATATTGTGGCAGTCGGTGGTGCAATGGTAGTGTGCGCGCCTGTTGCACATGAGATCCTGGGTTCGATCCCTGCTCAGGACACCTTAATATTTCTTTCGGTCACCTCGCATAGTGACAGTGACACTATCGAGTATTTAGCCATGAAAAAGGTTCTCAAAATACCGTTCGGAATCGGTGTAAAACTGTAGTCAGTGAATGAAAACTGGAAAGCGCACAGCTCAGTGATTGTGAGAAGCTCTCCCCTGTCCCTTCATGGGATGTAATGGGAAACCATTTATTTATTTATTCATAGATATCGAAATATTTGAGGTGAAATTTAACTTACCAATACTTTCTCCGTCAGTAATGTGAAAGTTTATTGAACATCACTTGTTCAGTCAATTTGGTAAATCATTATTCGAGCCCAATTGCATTTCTTTAAAAACCGGGGAAGCACACTGCAACAACTACGTTTGTTTAATAACAGTAGTAAAACGGTGTCGAATCGCGCTGGTGTAACTGATAAAGATGGAGATAAAGAGCGTTTTGGACATACATATGTATATATAATCACATTTTTGGAAGTACCGAAGTACCTGTGCGGCTTTAATGGATTGGAGGCTTGATCCCTAGGGAAGGTGATTAATTTTGTATATTTTTCTTGGCGAAAAAATATTTTAAAAAATATAATAAAGTTATCCGCGCGATGGGTGCCACGATTACTCACATTCGACCATAAGACCAACTGTGTGACCAGTTCAAAGGAGTGTTTGGAGATGTTCAACCGTAATCCGAAGGAGTTTATGCAGCAGCGTTTTGCAACCGCTGACGAAATAGGGATTCATCAGAACACACGGAAACAGTCAACGCAGTGTACTCCTCCGGGTGAACGTGTACCAAAGAAGGCCTAGGTGGGTCTGTCGTTTTACAAGATCTTGTCGACCGTTTTTGAGATGTAGGCGGTTTCATTCAGATCGATTACATTGAAACGGTCACAGGCGAATATTATTCACAGCTGTTGCATTTTAAAAATGAAGCCATGGTACAATACCCTTTATAAGCCTTTATAATTAAGTGAAGTTTTGTTGAAATTTTTCTTTACATTCATCATATTTATATACTTATTGTATCTCAAGAATATTAAAATTTAAATCATGGATTATTGTATTGAAAATTGTGCTTGAGAGCCCGGGTGTGGGGCAGTGTACTCGAAACTATTCTAATTACAATTTGTTTATTTATGTTTAGAATATAAATTGGTCGAATAAATAAACATTAAAAAAAAAAAACTGATTGTAATTTTACATATGTAATCATTGCAATCAATTCCAATAAGATCATTGCACTTGCACAATTAAACAAAATCACATTATCACTCTAGTTTTTATCAGTTGCTCACACGTATTAGTGGATAAAAAAGTTCATTGACTTAATGAATTGAAAATACTTACTGTCATTTATAGCAAATATAATGAAAATGTAAATACCATGTACATTAGGGATATAACTTTTTTGAGTGCAAAAAACGTAATACATGTCAAAATTTTAAAAATGATTAAATGCAGTTTGAATTAAAAAGCGGAGACAATTTTTGTGTTGTGTTGTTTTTGATGATAGTGTACTCCAGCGTTTTTTTTCCCGATGACGAATGTTATAAACGTCTTTTATTATATTTTTGTGTGTGATAGTTTTTGTATTGAGGATACTTTATTATAATCTGTGTTATGTGAGTAAAAATCAGATATAAGTGTTTATTTGGTGATGTTGTTGTAATTACTTAAGTAATATCACATTTTCCGGATTATGGAGCCGGCAAAATAATAGCAGTTTACAAAAAAAGTGGAGAAAAATGTTTTTATCTACAATTTCCGTCTTGGTTTGGAATTCAGATTTCAGATTCAGATTTTATAAAATATACACTGCTTTTTAAAATAATTTGGGAGTTTAAATGTTATGACAGTTTTGTAATTTAGTTTATATGTTTTTCGAAATGTATATATGTATGTATGTATATGTATATTTGCAGATTTTCCTCATGATGATCTTCGATGAAGATCGAAATATTGAAATTAGAATAAAATAGATGATCATATAAAAAGGACATGGAGCTCGAATTTTAAATTGAAGAACATAAATTTCGTATTATTTATTTTCTTAATGGGACGAGAAAAACATTTTGGTGAAGATAAACGGGTTCTTATAAAAAGGTCGATATCTGAGGGGAAATCATTTAGCGAAATTCAGAATATATTCCAGTGTTCTTCGAAAATTATCAAAAATGTCGTATTGCGTCCGAAAAAATATGACACACGTGACAGAAAACCGTTGGTATCACCTGGAACCATACGCCGAATAAAATGGTTTGGCACCAACAAACCACTAACACCAATCACTGAAATATAAGATAACGTTTGTTCATCTCTAAATCTTGAAACCGGTCGTAGCGTATTACGTGAACATAATAGTGGTACAGATTCATATTTGCTCAGCATAAGTTTGCCCCGAAGCGCTTCATGACGTACCAAATAAAGTATCTATGCAGCAATTGTCAAAAAAGGCTGATAAAGTAGATATATATACATATTCATATACATATACTATACATATGTACGTATATTACCTATTCCATTATTTTATTTTTTTTCACATAAATCAAAAACTCTCTCTTTTTTCAATACAAATATCTGTGGTCACAAGCCATAACAGCCTAAGTCGATTCTACAATTTTTCAGGGAGAGTAGTTTAAAGTTTAATATCTTTACTGGAAATCAGGTGTCAGAGTTCTTGTGATAACTTTGTTACAGATAACAAGGAAACGAATTATTTTACTTACTTCTTAACAAAAAAAGAGTTGCTTATTTAAGCACGGCAACTTCTCAAAATTTATTTTCAATTTTGTCCTAACTCGAGATAGGCTGTTATGGTTTGTGACCACAGATATATTGACATTGAAATGTTAAAAGTTTTCATGTTTCTTTTTCCAGGTTTGCTCAGCAAATTTGTCTCGAAAACTTTCCACTTTTGTGCAAGTCGCTTTTATGGGTAATTTGTTTGTTTTGACGTTTGCTGTGCAAGTTTACGATGTTTTCGAGTTTACGAGGTTCTTTCGAGCTTTCATGAAGACCACTAATATGTACGTTACCATTTCGAGAAAAGTCTCACTATAAAACAAAATACATGTTACCAAAAGATTGCAATAAACAAAAACAAGGCTGCAGTGAAAAACTGAAAAGTAGAGAAAATACGTCACCCATGATACTACCAAAACGGTCAAACATGGAGGATCAAATGTAAAGGTTTAGGCGTACTTTCCATATTATGGAATTGGATCAAAACATTGGTAGTTAACTACCATGGACGCTGTCCAATATATAGAAATACAGGAATACCTCGCATAGTACTGCTTCGATCAGTACGGTTTCTCTATAGTACGGTTTTGAAATTTTCAAGAAAAAATTGTTCTTGGAAAAAATTGTTCTAACAAAATTATAAAATTAAATTTTCTTAATAAAAAAAATTTTTTTTATTTTTTAAATAATATTTTTGGTATTTTCCCTTTATTATGAAAACATAAAATTTTCGGTATTTTTCGTTTATTATGAAACATTACTTGTGTTTTGTTCAGTTATTTTTAATAACTTTAAAATGAAATGAATTGTTTTTGTTGGTTTAGTTTTAATATGAATTGTTTTTGTTGGTTTAGTTATTTTAAATAAATATATGATTGAATATACATACGTAGTACTACATACTCTCGTTTTTTTATTGAAAAGCAGAAAAACAAATTATATGTAACAAATGATCGGTTTTTGACTCGATTATCATCATCATGTCCTATAACTTCCTTCGTAGGGGTATAGGGACTGTAAATAGGCGCATAGGCCCCGAGTGCCTCGATTAGTCCGGATTCAAATAGTACGGCAAAATGGTGGAACCGATTAACCGTGCTATGCGAGGTATTCCTGTACTACAAAATTTTATGTTCCCATATGCAGAACATGAAATACTTCTTAAATGGGTCTCTCATCAGGACAATGATCTGAATGAATTTTCGCATATTACTTTGTCAAAAATTTATATGTTGGGATATTGCTGATATCATATTCCGTTCGATTACACTTATCCTTAACAGAAGTTTTGGTGTACTTCTTCCAATTTGGCATAATTTTTAATAAAAATTATGAAATATTTTCTCTCTTTACAACGACTTGGATTTAATTTTGCATACCAGAAGGACCAACCTATTATATTGATCTACAAAACAATAGACCTATTTATGGTGTCATATGTAGCATATGTGCAATTCTTTGGAAGACAACCCATGGTACGTCGAATAATGTCGCATTGCTACTCATGGAAAATACACTGGACGAAATGTAGTAAAACAGTTATAACTCGTGCTCCGAATGAGTGGTACAAAATGCTGACAAGGTGGCAAAACCAGAGCAGACAGTGGGAGCAGACACAGAGAGAGAGAGTGAAAAGACCGAAACGTGCAGGATAAATAATGAATCCCGAAAATTTGCCAAAGGCAAAAAGGGCGATAAACTGACTGAATAATGGCCTGCCCTACTACAAGTACGAGAAAGGGAATCTGGTGAAAAAAAGCAGTGTGGGCAGACCACTTCTCAGCACTACTCCGCATTTTGACGTCTTACAGAATTCTGACCGAATTCGGAAGAAATTGTTCACTGGGTAGGCACATTCTCATATCGTCGCGAATACACACCACACACATTTGTGTCGCGATAATATCTAAGCACCTCCAAAATAAAAATGTAAATAACATACCTGTATGATTTATACTGGTTGTGTGTGGATGGGCACGAACATTACTTGTATAAGTATATACACGAGTTTCTTCATACCATAAGTATTTTTCATATCAGTTGCAACTTTTGCTACTGTTTACGATGTTGAGGAATTCGGAAAATAACGAATAATGATCGGACTGTGCTCAATAAATTTATGATTTTCGAACCATTGCATTTTTAAGTGCACATTACACATTTTGTACACGTGTACACAGTGTAAACCTGCATACTTATGTATTTTTCGTACTTACGGTATGGGTATGGCAGACACACCATACAATTTCTACACACAATAATGAGTGCTTCGTACAATGACGTATGTGTGTGGTGCACTCACATCGATTGGCATGCTATCCCAGCGGGAAAAGTAATTGGCGAGAAGGCCTTCCTTCTACTGCCTTATTTTAGAGCCTGTAGGCATGTCAATTCCATTCTCTACTCCTTTCAAATTAACACATCGTGTCATTGTCGTGCAAGGCTTCTAGTTTAAGGCCTGTCTGCTACGAAGCCTTATATAGAAGGCATTTTCCCAGATATATAAAAGAAGACCTGGCACCATGGCTGCTAATGAAGGCATATTACCATGCCTGGAAGACAAGGTAATTTATCTCTCATTTTATTAGAAGGCATTTTCCCAGATATATAAAAGAAGACCTGGCACCATGGCTGCTAATGAAGGCATATTACCATGCCTGGAAGACAAGGTAATTTATCTCTCATTTTATTATTACAATGACTTAAGCGAAACACATCATTCATCAACAATAATGTTTGATAAAACTAAACAAGTGGTCTGGTTTAATTTTTTACTCTTCATCCCCTTCTCAACTCCTTCATTTAGTTTTTTATAACGGTCCTTGAAAAGTAGTTTTTAATGCTCTCATTTAGACTCATCAACACACATTCACTTCTATTTTGAGGCCTGGGGTAGGCCTATAGAATGAAGACAAGTTTCATGTCTATAAGATGATTTTGAAGCGGAAGGGAGGCACTGGTAGCAGGCCTCTTTGTAGAAGCGCTGTGGGAATGTGTGTGGGATCTTTTAGAATTGACTGTGGTGGTGGAGGTTTATTTACAGGCCTCGAAATTTCTCCCGCTGGGATGTAGTGTCCGGGTGAAAGCCGATGGCTACATATTTGGCCTTGGATACTTAAAATGTACACCAATTGATCATTTTGTCAGTCTCTGATTATCGCTACCCTACTAATTGTTTCACACATTATAGCCCAATGTCTGTTTAATTCATGTTTAATAGTTTTTACAAATTATAACCCAGTAAATGATTATTATGGCTCTCAAAGAAATCTCATATGAAAATGTGAGTTTTTTACAAATTGAGATTTCTTGACCATTTTATGAAAAAAATAAAAAAAAATATAAAAGACAACAACACAAAAGAGGAACACTTTTCCCAAACTAGAAAATTTATTTGAATTTGAATTTTTATGACCGATTTTTGTTAGTTTTTGGTTAATGTATGAGAAAATTCATACTACAAGCTTACATTACAAGTCATTAACATTTTTGTAATTGAAAAATGGTTGGTTTTTGTTGGAAATAATAGACAGTTTCGTTCAACACACACTCACTGGCATGACTAGTTTCGAACTCCGTGACAAGTTCATCATCAGATGCCCAACTACTGTGCCTGAATTGATACCATTGGTTAATCATCAATCGTATATATACAAACTCAATTCTGCAATTCACATGTGCGAATTAGTATCGATCTAAGATCCCTAAGTACCAACATCACTGAAAGGCCTATAATTCCAACAACAAAAACAGACAGAATTTTTCCACCATGTTCTTCTTTTCCTCATGCATTCGCGCATTGTTGCAATGCTTTGAGGTGAGTTTTAATCTATATCACAGAGTTGGAAAATTTTGTTAAAAAATTGTCCATTTGGAATTTTTTAAATTTATTCAAGCTGAAGATCGTTTTTATTAACCTAATTTATTAGCTTTATATTATTTTCGAAAAAGTCGAGCAACAACACTGGCAGCAGGGTGAAGACCCTAAGTAATGAAATTACATTTGATACCTTTTCTAAGGCTTTTGCTTCCAAAAAATGTGAAAATCTACATAGCTGGTTGAAAAAAATTTTTACTTGGAGAAGTAGATCTTAAAAAACGATTTGAGATACTTTAAATTGTGCATAAATGCTACTGAATTTTGTATATTTGTTGGACCAGTTTGTTCTCGGTTGATTTTATATATTTAAATGGGTTTTCTGGTCGTCAGTATTTGCGCAAATAAAACTCAAATTTTCATTTCGCTTTCCTCCTACGCGTTTCGGCAATTTGGTGTCGCCTTCATCACGGAGTCTGATAAAATATATTTTATTATTATAATTTCCTTCGCCTCAAATTTTAACATTATTTACCAAATTTTTAATAGTTAATACAAAAAACACATAAAAACATGATTTGCACCAACATATTAGGTTTGTTTCTTTACTTGAGAGAGAGCGATTTTTTGTTTCTCTTAACGTCAAAATGCGTTTCTCTTTTTGTGGCAAAGTGTCAAACAATCAGCTGTTCGAAACGTCAAAAATTATTGAATTTAAATTTTATTAACTTGAAAAGTGATTGCTTTGAGAGTGCTTATTTAAAGAACATGGGAAGTGTGTGCAAATGAACATGATGCAAGATATGTTGTCAAGCATATGTTTTGTGTTTTGACATTTGTTTTCGGGCTACAAAAGTGGTTTTTTGCGTTTCTTTACTTTTGGTTTATATTGGGTATTTGAGAGAAAATTTTGCTTTTACCCGAACTTTACCCAAAAAGTAAAGAAACAAAGCTATTATAAAATAATATTTATAAACAATCACAATATAAACAAGTAGAATGAAACACAATATTCTCGTAAAGTTGTAATTGTACACTAATATTATCATCTCATCACAGCAGAGTTTCTCCTTCTCTGCCATTGCATGTTATCTCATAAACAACATTGCTCCTTTTCGTCTTTTCCATTTTATAAAGATAAAGAGAAGAATTGTTGTTTATGAGATAATATGCAATGGGAGAGAAGGAGAAAAATGCGGACAAATATATCCCAGCGGGAAATTATCCGAACACTTCGTTAAGTGTTAGATGAAATTATCGCTGCTTTTTGGACATGTTGTGTACATCACTTTGCTTTGCTGAATTTATCCATGCTTTCATATTAATTTGTGACAAGCAAAATCAACTGATGAATTCTTCATAGCATTTGAGAATATTGTGTGTGCAAACGCAGAATGCTTGCTTTTGCTTATTTTTTTTTCCTTTCAGTACATTGGACTGATGGAATCTTCGCTGGCTTTGCGTTAATTTTGTGTGTAACACAAAAAAACGTGCAAAACAAACTAAAGAAAAATTTTTTCTAACAATTTTTTGCAAGAAACAGACGTTAATATAACGGGATTTCTTGCGAAGTTATTATTTATTCTGTTTGGGCATTTACATATTTGGAATTAGAATTCAGTGTGGTTTTAGTTGTGTAGCAGTACGGGAGCAAAAGTAATGAATAGTATGCCAAGATTGTCTACAACACCGTGCATTGTAATCAAAAAAGTGGTGAATCAATCCGCAGCTGCTTCAAAAGTAATGCGAGGTGTAGCATGACTATCCACACCGTCATAAATTGTAATCAACAAAGTGTTCAATCAATCCACATCTACTTCAAAAGTAATGCACGGTGTAGCGAGGCTGCCCACTAACGCCATTATATAAAATCTTCAAAGTGGCAAATCACTCCACATTGCACGAAAAAGTAATGGAAGCTGTAGCGCGTTTGCCAACAAGAACTGGTTAAATAAGCTACTTTGTAAGCCGACCAGAATTCTCACGCATGACCACAATATACATTACTTTAGCAAAGAATTAGTCTGCTTTGTGGTCTGACTGTCCAAAAATCCGGCCATCTCCATATAAAAGTAATCTGTTTTGTAATCAGAATTAACCTAGGTGTGGATGCGCTTACGCATTCAAAGTAAGTTATACAGAATCGATTATTTCATGTGGAAATTTCCCGCTGGGATATAGGAACAACAAAAAGAGCTCTTGAGATACGGATCGCAGAGCATAAAACAGATGCGGAGAAAAATAAGATGACCACAGCTTTGGCAAAACCACACAGCAGATTTTGACAATACGAGAATATTGGACATAAAGCGAAGAGAGAGAACGCGATTGACACTGGAGAGCTTGAGAATCCCACAGCTACTGAATTTTGTTGAAACAGCGATGGTCACTGCCATCGTGCAAGAAAAAAGTCAAACGATTATAAATCGCATGATCTGGGCGGCCAATTTGGTCACCAGAATGGTAAATTACCCGACCAGGAAATGACTCATACATGTGACATCGTCTGGTTGAAACCACATTTAGACACTAAAACTGAATTATCAAAATTTTCGAAGAATAGTTGTATTATGATGCCAACAGGCCAACATCCTCACCAAAGAGTGACACGTCGTGGATGAATTTGTTTCTCAACAAATCATTCATGGACTTATTGAACCTCAAATGCGACAATTTTGAAGGTTAACGAAACCATCAAAATGAAAGACCAGCCTCACCGTTGAAAATGATTATGTTCGAAAACTCAGCATTAATTTTGAAATGTTGCTCACAACGAAAGCACTGTTCTTTCGTGTATCTCATCAGCTTTATAACCCCGAACAGTGGAGCTGTCTCACTGTCTTGTTGTTTAAACAACAGTTTAAGAAATAATTAAATGTATAAATTGTGTATTCTGGCAGTATTAACAGACAAATTGCCCGCTGATAAGTACCAATCATTGTTTGTCGTTAATAGCAAAGAATATTATTTGAGTGAGAAACTTGTGCGACTGTCACAGAATTCTTCTTATTAGAACAATCCTTGGGACAATTACGTAATTGATGGCATATGAATCAAGTGCCACAAGGTGAAACTGGTTTCGTAGAAGAATTCTTTAAGGTGCCGAATTGGATACAGTTGAAACATCTGACAACCAGCTTCGCAGTTGTTTTTGATTCACATTGCCCGAATCGGCGAAGTTCATAGGGATTCAAAAACTCGCTTAAAACAAGGGGTGTCGAGCATACATGGGGCAAATTAAATATATGATTCAAATAAATTTAAATACCATTGGCAATTGTAGTTAGTTTCAAAGCGTTTCCTTCGTATCTGGCAGTGTTGGTTTTCCAAATATTGTATATGTACTGGTTTATGAATTTGAAAATCAAAGCCACAAACCGTTACATATAAAATACTTTAAAAACTGAATTGCCAGCAGCCAAACAAATTCCAAATATCAAAGGCATTCCCATACTTCATTACAATTGGCATCCGATTTCACAACCTCCACTTGCATTGCCTGAGCAAATACATATTCAAAATTGGTTAATTGTAATTGCGAACAATGATAATTCTTTTGCATTTGCATTAAATAAAGTAATGCAAATTAAATCAGTGAGTCAGTATTTGAAATCGAGGCCCAAATCGGAGAATGTACCAGCAATAACAATTATACAATGATATCAAGTAAGATATTGTTCCAGGAAATTCCTGCCAAGGTCAATAATTCTGATTGGTATTAAATCTATTTTATTTCTGTATACCCCAACACCTGAATTTTAATGATATCAGTTTATTAATTTTGTCATCTGATTGTCGACAGCATGTAATATTGTGCATTAAAAGTATGACAATTTCCATACAAGTCTTGACAGAATAAGTATGAACAATGACAATACGTGGTTAGTTATACATGTAGAAAGTGCAATTACAACTTTGTAATATCAGTATTATCTTTTTCAGTAACAGTTTTTGCACTTGATTGGTTTGCAATAGGGATCTGCATGATTGCATTTGAAACAGTGTTTGAGTGATTCATGCCAAAAACAAATTAGTGAGTTCGCGTCACTTTCGAATGAATTAATTGAATGAATGTGATTGTTGTTATGAGTGATACATCGATACCATTCAGTAGAATAGAGGATGAATGTTATGCATATCAATGCGACGCACATAATATTAGTATATTCAGTTGAATTACACAATCCGAAATATAGTATTTAAGAAAACACCCGTGCATCGTACCGATTTTTACTCAAAAAAAAAAAAAAAAAATGGTGTCCCTTAACATCCCATGAAGGGATTGGAGAGAGCTTCTCACAATCAGTGAGATGTGCGCTTTCTAGTTTTATATTCACTGATTGGGACCTACAGTTTTACACCGGTTCCGAACGGTATTTTGAGAAGCATTTTCATGGCTCAGTACTCGTTAGTGGCGCCATCACTAAGCGAGGTGACCGCCGTAGAAATAAATATAAGGTGGTCTGAGCAGGGATCAAACCAACGTTCTCATGTACAGGAGCCGCGCACACTAACCATTGCACCACCGACAGCCACACCAAGCATTGGAAAATACACCACTACAACAGGTGTTTTCAAAATGTTGTACAAAGACGATCTAGAATTAGACGACCAGAAGATGTGCGCAATTTAGCCACCCTGGTAAAATAGAACAAAAACGATGTACAAGTAGACAGTCAAAAGTTCTCTTCACTCAAATGCCAACAAACAAAACGAGTGAAACCCTATTACTTGTCTACTCTCTCTCTTACTCTCTTCATTGAATATTTCAATACACGAGCAGCTTTGTGATAGTGTTATTGTATATAACTATACAAATTCCAACTATGTTGAAGTAAAATTACATAAACTATGCAAAAAGCATGAAATAAACAAGATATGACGCGAGAGAGAACTGCGTTTGAGTGAACTCCTAGCACTTTTTGGTTCTCTTTTACCAGGGTTGCCAAGTTGCGCACATCTTCTGGTCGTCTAATTGTAAATCGTCTTTGAATAGAACCAAAAAGTGCTAGAAAGTCACTCAAAGGCATTTCTCTCACGCGTCATATCTTGATTATTTTATACTTTTTGCATAGTTTATGTAATTTTACTTCAACATGGTTGGAATTCGTATAATTGTATACAATACACTATCAAAAAGCTGCTCGTGTATTGAAATATTCACTGAAGAGAGTAAGAGAGAGAACAGAGAATGACTAGGGTTTCACTCATTGTGTTTGTTGGCATTTGAGTTGATTTTGACTATCTATTTGTACATCGTTTTTGTGTTGTATTTGTAATAGGGATGTGCGCTTAATTGATGATTCAGGTCACATATATTTGGCAAATCGATAAATCATAAATCAATTAATCGATTAATCTGCACATTGATTAATCAATATTCACAATTAATTGATTAATCTAAAAATTGATTAATCAAAAACATGAATGATTGAGCAATTCATGATTTTATTAATTCTTTGACGGTTGGGAATAAGGTCTTAAGTCAGAAACTGTAGTTTTTCGTAATGTTAAATTGAAAATTATTTATATATGAATTTTTCTGACTTATTGCCTAAAGAGCAAATGATTTCGATTGGATGCAGTTGTGCCAGATTTAAGTTATTAATACCAAACGAAAGAGAAAAAAATTGAGTTAAACCCAATCAAAAACTCAAAATGCATTTTTTTTTGACTTAAGACCTTATTCCCAAACGTCAAAGAATTTTCAATTTGAATTCTTTTAACAACCTTCTTTACTCAAAATGTTCAAATATTTCCATTTGGTTGGATAGAATAGATTAATGTCACCTAGAGATGTCATCTCTCTCATTTGACATTTAATTTCACACTCTTCGTGGTGCGATGGGTGCGATGCAGAGTTATTTGACGTAAATTGACTTAAAACAGGTGGAGTTACGAGAATTGTAGACTAAAATGTTTCATGTCGTTTTGATGAAAAACTGCGAAATATAAACGTATTGTGGAGTTTTTTGTTATCTTTTATTGTTAGTATATATTTGCGCTGTATTTTAATTTTAACACACAAAACAAAATGCCGCTGCTGATTTATTGTGGGTTTGTATGAGCCATTGCCTCTACCTGGTATTATTAAAGCAATACTTCTGAACATGCAACGTCCATATTCAACCACACCACACTTCGTTAATTTAATGAGAGATGTCGCGGCTCTACGTATGAATTTTACTCTATGGCGTTTATACGTTTTCCAAACATTAATTAATCAATATTCAATTAATTGATTAATCATAGTTTTGATTAATCAAAATGTCTGATTAATTGATTAATCACGATATCGGTTAATTAAAATGCTTATTAATCAATTCATCGCACATCTCTGATTTGTAATTTGTGAAGCTTGAGGTTTTACTTTTAATTTTATTTATTTCGATATTTGGCTAGCATCTTCAACAATTTTAAACCGCAAAACCTATCACAAGGGAAATTATACTCCACAATTCGCAATTATCTACTCCACAATCAAGATGTATTGACAATAGACTTGTGTCGAACTCGTTCACTAGTTCTCGAACTCGTTCATTTAAAGTGCCCGGTCGTAACAATAACGAACATACTCGCCGTATCGAACATGTGCACTATGTTCATGAGGGTGATGTCTGGTCACCCTAAATGAACTAGGTAGTTCATGAACTACCCTAATCTAATTGATAAGGTAATAATAGTAGGTGTTGTTGTAGGCAACAACATGAACGACAACAAAATAGAGAGTCGTCGGGGATATGGGACAAAATCTTATAACTGAATCTGAAACATGTAGCATCTGATGGAAATGATGGTTGGACTTCGATAGAAAACGACTAGAAGCAAACCATGGTGTAATAGTTACCATCAGAACAGAGTAGATGGTAGAAAGAGCCATAAGCAACTAGAAGCAAACAAAGTTTAAATAATGTTTGATTGATACTAATCACATCTAAATTATGTATGATGTTGGTTGCATCGAACGAAAATGCCCCTTCCGTTTTATTTCTGTAAGTTTTATACGAAACCAACGAAAGAGTAACATACAACAGCAACATAATTGAAAACGGCTGCTTTGTACCAAAGTGAATGTAAACCAGGACATAAATTTCAGTAGGGTGAACCGACTTAAACATACCCTCACCCTTCGTCATACACTGCGTCCGAGTTCTGTTAAAACCGCCTACATTCACCCTTACGTTGAACGGACAAATGTGACCATATTCAATACCAGAGTGGCATTGCGCTAAACATTACTTAATACCCAACTAAGTTATGATCCGAAGTGGTTCTAGGGAATTTTTGTGACTACCAATCATTTGTCCGCCCAATATTTATGTTGGAGGTACAAAAATGGGCATGTCGAAGTTGTTAATTTTTTATTCCACAGAAGCTTTTGCCAAAATATTGATGAGTACCAAATTTAATTAAGATCGGTTGTGGGCTACTGGAGATATTGAGTTTGACAACCGGAAGTTTTGGCAAAACATTGAGTAGTACCGAATTTCATTAAGATCAGATGTGGTTTACGAGAGATATCGTGTCGACCAACCGGTCATTCGCCCAACTTTTGTATGGGAAGTTCCAGAATGGGTGTGGCAAAAATGCTAATTTTCCATAGAAGAGTGGCAGTTGAATAAATATTGTCTGGAACAAAATGTCATAAAGCCTGGTTCGGATTTGCGGGACTTCTCGTGCCGAACAACCACACGTCCAAACAACTTTTGTATCGGAGGTACAAAATGGGCGTGGCAAAATCACCCTTGTCTTAATTGGTTTTTGGCGTTTGATGACGTGAACCCTTATGCCTAATTTCATTAAGGTCGGAAGTGTTTCACACGATTTATCGGATTGTTAAGTAGACATTTACAGATTATTGCAATTTTTTTTGAAGAAATATGATTTTGTACTAAATGTGTCGATTAGTATAGGAGGTACCAGAAGGGGCATGGGCAACACGCCCATTTTCAATCCCAAACTAATTTTGGACAATTAAGAGTCACTGACAAAGTTTCATTGTGATCGGTAAAGATTTACGGCAGTTGTCGTGTTGACCAGACAGACAGACGGACATGGGTCAATCGTGATATTCTTGTTGATTTTCTCTTTCTATTGGAAAATACCAAAATTTAGCAAACTGCAGGCAACACTGCTCTATCAGCTGTTTACTTGGAAGCAGCTGATTACAGACAAAATAAAATAAACACACAACAAATTGCAAGAAGAAAAGTGGGAAAAATTAAAGTTAGTTAAGTGAGATAATTAAAGTGTTTTTAAAATGATTGCATCCGTGGCATTTGGGGCGACATGTAGCGACTTTTTTTTGTTAGAAATATCCATATTAAACAACAATTTTAATTAATTTTCTTGTAAATGCGTAAAGAAACACATTTGTACACAAACTAAACGATTGATATTTTCTGATTGTCTAATCTGACGTTTTGATTCGTTCGTGTTTGATTTCGCTGAACCAAATTTTTTAAGCAAAACGAAAGCTCTTTCCATTTCACTCAAAACAAATCGTACAAAAACCAAAAGTTCCCTTCGCTAGTCATTTGGCGTACGAACGATCAAAAATTAAGTTACAAAAACAGGCTAGTAGTGTTACTACGACAAGAAATGTACCAGGCCTACAACAGAAGGCGTTTTGCTTTGTCTGTATTTTTCCACAATCAAATTCAGCACAAATATATTCTAGGAATAAAAGTAAACAAAAAAGTATAAAAAATATATGTTTGAGAAACAAGAAATACCTAAGAAAGGAGAAAAATATATAAGCCGGCCGCCACATCAATGCGCCGTGATTGAAATGGTTGGCGTTGCATAAAGCAAACTAAACATTTTTTCCTGATTCCTACACTAAGAGAAAAATCGCAACTTAAAATCGAAGTGAACCATTGTTGAATTTAAAATTTATCAACTTTGAGCAATGCAACGTTTATTTAAGAATGAACAACGTTGAAATGAAGTAGAACAACTTTAAATCAACAAAAAACAACCTAGACATTTATATTCGTCTTCAAAACAAAAATGTTTTTTTTTTAATTTGAAAACTTTCTTTATTGAATTGAAAATTAAAATTTTTGATTTCTCCATCAACTCTATTTTAACAAAGTCAACTTTGAGTTGAACATATTTCACTATCAATTCAAATAAACAAAATTATTAATTTAAAAACGCACAACTTTAAATTAATAACGAACATTTTTCATTCAAAGTGGCAGCATTTATGAAATTATAATGAACATTTTTAAATATGGGTAATTCCATTTTAATTAAATCAACAAAAAAAAAACGCAATTTTTGACCTTACGCTCTTAGAATTGTACAAAAATTATCATGAATGTTCTACAGTACTAAACTAATATAAATTGAAATATTTTAGGTATCTAGCTTTTGTGGTTCCGGAAATGTGGAGCTTCGAAAACTAGAGAATTCATTAAAAACACGCGTAAGTGGTCTGGCAATATTGGTGATATCTTCAAAACTTTTTAACGCACATGATCGAAACTGGTCTCATTTAATAGGTATTGCAGATAGCTTTAAAACTACATTTATAATTTTTTTTTAAGAAAGGTCAAAGGTCAGTGTCACGATTTATAGTTTAGGAAGCTATATCTCAAAAAGTGAAATTTTTAAAATTCTGAAAAAAATATATGTTGATCCTAATAGTCTCTTACGCATTTTGTGCCAAAAAATTTGAGTGTGCTCTTATTAGTTCCTGAGATATAGACAATAATGTGAAATTATTTGAAAAAATTTTATACTTTTTTTTAAACATTTTTGGTTTTGAATTTATTTGGTTGGTATTAAATGCGTAAGAGACTATTAGGATCAACATATATTTTTTTCAGAATTTTAAAAATTTCACTTTTTGAGATATACCTTCAAAAACTTTAAATCATGTGACAGTGACCTTTGACCTCTCACAAAAATAATTAAACTAAAAGCAGTTTTAAATCTATTCTCAATACCTTTAAAATGAGATCAATCTTGACCCTGTGTGTTAAAAACTTTTGAAGATATAAATGATAATGGTAGACCACTTATAAGTGTTTTTAATGACTTTTTTCATTTTTTGACGCGCCATATCTCAGGAACAACAGAAGCTGGAACTCCAAAATTTTGCATTTGTCTTACTTAAGTAAGGTGCAAAAAGTCAACTAACTTTCAAAAGCTTCAAAGGCGGTCGGGTAAATCCGTTCGTCGGTTATAAAAATTTTAACCCATATGCGTTTATAATGAAACAATCTTAAATTAATAGTGATTCGTATTCAAATCAAAGACGCATTTTTAATTTAAAATGGTTCGTTTTTGATTTAAGGTTGAGCATGTGTAACTTAAAGTTGTACAACTTTACATCAAAGTGGAACGTTATTGAATCGAAGTGGCAGCATTATCAATGCACGAAGTAAACAACGCAAGCATTAATTGTTTGCGAACCACGTGTCATTTCGGTAAGAAAATTAGTCTGTGAAAGAAAAAGTGTTTAATTCCGCGGAAAAAATAAAATAAAAGTTATGAGAATGGAAAACGTTGACGCTGTTAGTAATAATGAGGGTGAGATGAGTGTATTAAATACCTCAGAAGGAATAGACGAAATTATTTTGTTGAAACCCGTGTTATATGAGACCACTGAAACTTGTTCGGAGAATAATGAGGACTTTGAGCAATTAAAGTCCTTATTAAGTGAATTCAATTTGATTCAGCTCCTGCCTGCACTACAAAGTAAGTAAACTTTTTATTTATTAGTATTGGCATGGTATGATATTTCGTTGATTGAAAGGTGCTAATGTGACATACAGATAGATGTTTGCAGTATTTACAAAAGGAAGATCTCATTGAAGCTATCCCACATTTCGAGCAGAGTTTCGAGAGAAACTATTTATGTGGCGTAAAAGAGAGGTACCTTCTGGTTTTTACCCTTTATTCCTTTAATGTTTAACATTTTATTCCGTTGTAGTTCGCAATCGATGAAAACTACATCGACCACAAGCAAAATTAAGGGCTGGCTCAGCCGGGATTCTCCAAGCGTTTCTTCGCCAACCTCACAAGAGTCATCGGAGAAACGTGTTTTGAATTTAAAGTTTTTTAAAGTATTTAAAATATTTTGTTTTGTTTACCAAAATGATAATTTATATGTTTTGTGCTATCCAATAACATTGAACGAATTTTGTCCCCACTTTCAATGATATGAAATAATTAAAGAAATTGATGAAATTCATTTATTTAATATTACTTATTTTCACACTGGTCCAATGCATTCGTATTATTTAAACAATGAAAAAATTTATATTCGCCCAAAAATGTTATTTTAAGTTCGTTTTTAATAAAACCATGTAAAAATATTTTTTTTGTTGGGTTTCCAATTATGGGGGTAAAAAATGAACCACTGTGTTATTGTAGTGACATGGGTTACAACTTTAAATCAACATTGACAGTTTTCAAATCAAAGAAGCGGCGTTTTCAAAATGAAGTTGCGCTACTTTGATTCTAAAACGTCCATTTTTGATTTAAAGTTTTTTTTGGTTTTAAATCAAAGTGGATAATTTTTGAATTTATAATGCGCAGTTTTGATTTAAAAACATAACTTTTGATTTAATGTCGGCCAATCTTGAATTGAATATGAGCACTTTCAAATCAATGACGTATCTACTTTGATTTCGGGTTAAAGTTGTTTTTATAATGCACGTTGTTGATTTAATAATTTCCCACATTGGTTGCTTTTCAAACGTGTTTTTTATTGATTCAAAGTGGAAATTTTTGATTCTAAGTTGTTTTTTCCCTGGGTAATTATTATGGGAAATCAGGCAAATTTTCTTGATTTCTGCTTAAAATCAATCAAGAAAATCGATGCCAGTGCGAATGCTGTATTAGATTGAAATTCATTATGAATAAACTTTGTATTAACTACTGCTAAGTTAAAAACACATGATAGAAAACAACTTGTTGACTGTGATGCTGGTAACTTTTCGTTGTGAATGTTTCAAATATATGGAGTTCTTAAAAATATGGCGATAGTTAATATTTAACTGTCTTGAATTTTTTATTTATGTTTTTACCAGTGATTAGCGCAGTTTCGTGTAGAATGACTAAAAAAAGATCAAGTCCTTTGAATTTTTTTGATGACATTTTTCGTTTTAATTGTTAAATTCACATGTATGTATTTTGTTTTTGTACTATTTAGTTTACTTTTATTGTTGTCTTGAGTTTGAGAATTGACAAGACCTACTGCCTTGACTTGCTTGTACGAATGATGTGCATGTTGTGCACTCAACTCATTTTTCTTTCAAATCATATTACATATTGTAATCCGTCATGTAAACATGATGTCTTAACAAACCTGCCAATTGTCTATGTGCGTTAATAGTTCTAAAACATACATAGCTCAATATACAGTGTCACGCAAAATTATTTGTGGAACTGTGACTTGTTTTATTAACATGCTACGTGTATACTCGTACATATTTTATGGAGAATCCCATTTATCTATTTATCATATTTTGTAAATGTCATGTCACAAAAGTTTTACAAAATATCCTAACGATCTTGTACTTGGTGTGATATCGTTTCATGCTACAAATATATAAAAATAAATAACTAAATACATCTCATGAAGGGGCAGGCGAGAGCTTTTCACAATAAGTGAGCTGTGCGCTTTCTCGTGGACCTATGACTTCAAAAAAGGTCTGGAGCGGACAAATCGGGCGAACTTGTCGGGCCACTCAAAGAGAGACATTAGGCGTTCCAAAAACTCAACCTTTAATGTCGCATGAGCTGTGTGTGCAGTTTAATCGTCCTATTGTAACAACATGTCCAATTTACGCCAATAAAAACTCGTTGATCATAGTTCTGTATCGCTCACCAACCACAGTAATGGAAAAAATATAGCCCGATGACACCACCGGCGTACGTGGCGTACTATACAATGACTGAGAGGATGTAATAGCTCACCGTAAATGATACGAAATTTCGGCCACTGGTTCGTCGAAGATGAGGAGAGCGTGAGCTTACTTTAGATGTGATTGACTGTCTGCACTTAGTAAGGGAACATAATATAGACTCTCACCAAAATGCGCTGCAGAGACAAAAAAAAGCACTACGAGGTCATTCCTCTTACGTCGCGTGTTGTGCCCATATCTTTGAGGCGGGCGGCTTGTTGACCCCAGTTATCATTTTGACCAGTTGGCCACGCAGTATTTTAAAATATTAAAGTATCGAAAAAATAAACCCTTATCGCGAATATTTTTCTCTTGATATGTTTTCTCCATCCCACATATTTCAATCATAAGTGATTTCCCGCAAAATTTCCAGCTACGAAAAATGACTTCTTCGTGGAATTTTTGCACTTCGCCGTGTTCTGTTTTTTTTTGTTGTGAAACAGAACACATGCATCATGTAAGAGTCGATTTTTTCTTCATATATAATATAATTTGTGGCCGTCGGTGGTGCAATGGTTAGTGTGCGCGGCTCTTGTACATGAGATCCTGGGTTCGAACCCGGCTCTGACCACCTTCAAATTTTCTTTCGGCGGCGGTCACCTCGCATAGTGACGGCGACACTATCGAGTATCAAGCCATGACAAAGCTTCTCAAATTACCGTTCGGAATCGGTGTAAAACTGTAGGTCCCAATCAGTGAGTGAAAACTGGAAAGCGCACAGCTCAGTGATTGTGAGAAGTTCTCCCCAGTCCCTTCATGGGATGTAATGGGAAACCATTTATGTTTTTTTTATAATTTGAAAATATTTTATTTAAGTGTAAAAACCGAAGGGACAAAGGAAATTTTGCAGTCGATACAGTAGTGGCAAAACAATTGGTTCTGCTAAAGATCCAATTAGTCTTGACGGTTGACGGCAAGCGATCAGCTGTTTGAGTTGGGGTTGCATTTTGCATGTGTTAGAGAGAGAAAACTAAAATTGACGGTTTACGACGGTAGCATGGTACAATAATATGTTCATGGTAAAGTCGTAAGAACAGCTGTTTTCATTTTTTTCATGAGGTTCTTCGCTTCGTGTGTCACACTCGCATGTATTTTGTTTTTGTACTCTATTGCATTCATGTGTTGTTGGTAAGTATTTGTGTAGAGTTTGACAGCTGAAGCGAATAGAACAAACACAAAAAGCCTCTTGTTGCTGCCTACAACAACAACAACACGCGCTGCTATTACCATGAAGATATTATTGTACCATGGACGGTAGACTTCTGCAGGTTGCAGAATCAACCGTCAGCCGTCAAGACCGATCAGCTGTTATTGTTATTGCTTTTACTTCGACATTTTGTGCGCGGCACTACACAATTAGAGTAGAAACAGAATACAGCGGCGGCGGCAGCGGTTTACGCTGCGGTAAAAGAGAATAAATTAAATGACGACGGCAGCGGCGACGGGTTTTGTTGTCATTTCACAGATGTTTTGTAATTGTGTATGTACGTATTTGAATTCAAAGAACAGTTATTTTACAATGTCTAACAATAACATTGAAGTTCTTCAAAATATTATTAAAGTTGTAGACTCAACATTTATATGGAATTGGAGAATTTCGTTGTGATCCCTTTTACAAACTTCACAACTTTCTTCTAAAAAAAAACAATTGTTTGACTTCTTCTTCTTACTGAAAATATCCACAAAACGTGTTAGCCCATATGTTTTTGTTTATCAAAAACTCAAAAATGTGGCAACACAAAGAGAGTTGGCGAATCAAAAATTGAGAGCGTAAAAAAACCGCTGAGAAATTAAAAATAGATTTAATTGGCAGCGGTGAGGCGTCTCAATTTTCTATACGAATTTGACAACCGCTGCCGCCGCCGCTGTATTCTGTTTCTACTCTTACACGGCAACCACAATTTTCTTTTCTTTTTTTATTTAACACAATCACTTTTAATAAAAAAAACTCATGCATGCAAATTATATTTTGTACAAATGTTCTTCGATCAGTTTTTTTGTTTTGTTTTGACTTTCAACCGTCATAACCAACCGCGAAATATTAAGTTGAACGTCAACCGTCAACACTAATTGGACCTTAAGTTGAAAAATTGTCAATAATGACATATTTATACGGGAGTTTTTGACGAAAGGAAAGAGAAAATGACGACAGATTTTTACAGCGGTTAGAAATAGATAGGCTTTGGTTACAGCTTTTAAACTAAAAAAATAGTTAATTAAAACTTAATATTTTCAATTATATTTTTTAGTAAATAGACTATATTTTTAATTGGTTTTAAATTAGAGCAATTTGTTTATTGGCACAAAATTAGTAAATTTAGCCAGAAAAATTTCGTAATTGAATAGGATTTGAAATTTTTTCTGTGCAGCATAAGGAAACAAAAATTACTTATTTGAGGGAAATGGAGTTTCAAGGAAACAGACATTTCCTTTCTTATTTCCAATAGTGGTGAATAGGTTCGTAAAACTACTGTGGCAGAAGTCTGCAAAATATAGTTTCTTCAAGGACTATGAATATTTCTAATAAAACTTTCATGACTGTTAAACTGCATTTACACCTACCACATTATCGTTTTTTCGGGGTTACAAATGTCAAACTCTATAAGAAATAAACGTCGATAATCCAGAAAATGAGATAATCTTTGTAGGTGCATATGCGGCTTTATATGAATACCGCACTAAATATGTTCCAGGTTTAAATAAATGGCATAAGACAGATTGCGTTGCTATTAAATCATATTAGTTCTGTAGACTTACCCGCTTTACTGGATGCCTCTGTGTCACCCTGCAGCTCCAGACGCTCTGTCAGCAGTTTGTGTATGACGCCGTATGTGTTGATTATACCAAATATTACACCATTGCACAGGAATGCACTGACCATGACCAGCCATGCCCGCGTGCCACCATCTGGAGGTTCCTTCCCATGTATGTCCCGACAACATGGCGCTTCGATGTGAGCTTGCAACGGTGATTCAGCACTCGTCCCCGCGAATTGCTTACCATTGGTGTGATTGACACTATTCAGTCCATTACTAGCGATCTGTATGATTTTTCCATTGGGCTGTGAGTTATCGTTTAAAGGTTCACTCTCCGTCATCGTATTAGCGGATGGAACGTCAGTTTGTTGGATCTGGAAAGGTTTCGGGTAATGAGAAATAACTAAATTAAATTTACGGTATTCCAACTGGACGCAGTGTCGATGATTACATCTTATGCAACATTCGGGCCAATTGTTATCTTTCACACATTTTCTTTAACATGAAACGAGCGATTTTTATCTTAAATTATTTTAAAAGTGTAAATAGGAAAACAATGTCGCATCGTCGAAAGTAATCAATGTTTCTTGTTTTCTTGTAGACATTTGTCTTTCTTTGTATGTTTTCTAAGGAAGGGCCATTAAAGGGTTGGACTATTTTAGTAACGGCTGGTTTCAAAAGAAATATAGTACAGCAACAGGCTGAACTCTTGATGGAGATTGCAAATTTAATTTTTTAAACAGTCAGACTTATTAATGAACGCCATCTTTATACGAATCAAATTGCATTTATTGTTCCATACCACAAAGACGCGGATGTATATTGTCGAGGCTTGTGCACTTAAGCCCGCATCAAAACAGCTGAGTCAGTGAAGCAGCATAATATCATACATGGGATACATTTTTTAACCCCTCAAATTCAAAAAATTGTTGGTAGTCAAACAAATTCAGAAAGTTCTCATTTATATAAAGTATGTTGCATGCTGCATGTTATTGTTACTCACTTTAAACTAACATTAAGGCTGTTTTTTATTTCATTAAGCTATCGCAACTTTCGACTTTCCAAATAAAACGATCCACACTTAATACTACGAAATGTGGCAACATTTGCTGTATTGGGTGGACAAAAGTTCGATACGGCAACACGTTTTTAGCCAGTGCTTACGAATACATGGTATCAACAGATGTTGTTGTTGTTTTAAGCAGCAACAACATACATTTTGTTTTCGTTCATTCGTTTCAGTTGTAAAACTCTACACAAATATATAAAAATGATATAGAAAAAATTGCATAACCTGTTTAAACAACTCTACCTGATTAATAATTCTACCATGATAAATATGTATAACATTTACCGCACGTTGTTGTGAACAATTTAATTCTAATCGGAAATAAAAAGGTATCCTTCAAAATTAGATATATAAAAGTATACGTAGTCGTCCATTAAATAAAATAATTTTAATTATCTGAAAATGTGTCAGCCATTTTGCAAATTTCTGCTGTTGAGTCACTCTTTGATAACATTTTCATTCACATGAAATGATATCAAAATTTATCGAAGATAACTTTTTGTTGCCATTTCTTAAAATTGAACATGTGGCAACAGTGTCATTGCTCAAGTCGGAATTTAAGTGGGAAATTGAAATGCCACTTAATATCGCTTAGCTGTCCCGTACAAATTAAGCTATAATTAACTTTAGCGGTTTAATTAACTTTAACTTATAATTAACTTATTGTTTAGTCAAGTTAGTGAAATATAATTTTAAGGTATGCAAAGAGAATTGCCAGCTTTTAGGTTGCGGGCTATCTACGAGAGGGCTGATGAATTCGCTAACAATAGAACTCTCTGGAAAATACTACATATTTGTGGAAAAATCTATAATGATTTTAATAGTTCATCCACCAGGAGGTTGATATTCGCTAACAATAGAGTTTTCTGGAACGTATTAGATATTTGTGGAAGAATCTAGATGGAGTCACGACTTTACCCATAAGATTTATAAATTCGGTAACTATAGACCATTGTGTGTGGCCGCCGGTAGTGCAATGGCTTGCGTGCGCGGCTCTTGTGCATGAGAACGTGGGTTCGATCCACCGAGTAACATTAATAAGAGTTTGCAACAGCTATTTTATGTACTAACAAAGTTCGTGGAAGACTTGTAAAATATATAGAGAATGAGAGGAATCTTTAATTTTAACAATTTCCGTGTTAATTGGAATCTATACAAATAATTTTACTCTAACACTTCATTACATTTTGATTTTTTGCACTGAATATTCCGTTTTTTAATCGATTTAATTGGTAAAATTTACTCCCCGTTTGTGTTTTGTACTTTTGGCTTGACACACTGCTACAAAAGTATGAAAAGCGTACCACGCAACCCAGTTACCTATCACCGTTTCTTCTTTGAAAGCATTTTCTCTATAAGTTCTCTAAGTACTAGCTTGATCTCATTGATACCCTTTGATTCGACCCTGCTCTGACCACCTTACATTTCGTTCGACTACGGTCACCTCGCTTAGTGATGGCGACACTGTCGAGTACTTAAATAAATAAATAAATGGTTTCCCATTACATCCCATGAAGGGACAGGAGAGAGCTTCTCACAATCACTGAGCTGTGCGCTTTCCAGTTTTCACTCACTGATTGGGACCTTCAGTTTTTACACCGATTGCGAACGGTATTTTGAGAAGCTTTTTCATGGCTATATACCCGATAGTGTCGCCGTCACTATGCGAGGTGACCGCCGCCGGAAGAAATTTGAAGGTGGTCAGAGCAGGGTTCGAACCCAGGATCTCATGTACAAGAGGCGCGCGCACTAACCATTGCACCACCGACGGCCACCGTGGAGTACTTATCCATGAAAAAACTTCTCACAATACTGGTCGAAACTGGTGTAAAACTGTAAGTGCCACTCAGTAAGTGAAAAATTAGAAAGCGCTCAGCTCACTGGTTCTGAGAAGCTCTCCCCAATCCGTTCAAGGGATGTAATGGGAAACGAGTTTCTTTCTATAGACCATTGTGGTAAATAGTAGATGTTTGTGGTCCGTGGTGCTATGATAGTGTGCGCGACTCTAGTACACATAAGTTCGATCCCTGTTGTGACCACCTTACATTTATTTCGAAGGCGGTCACCTCTCTATCGAGTATGTATAAAACATCGAGTATGTAGCCATGAAAAACCTTCTCAGAATACCGTCCGGAACCGGTGTAAAACTGTATGTCCCAACCAGTGAATGGAACAATAGAAACTGTGAGCTCTTCCCAATCCCTTTAAGGGATGTAATGATATATGCTTGTGCTATATTCAGCATATGCTTGTGGTTGAAATTACATGGCGCGGTCACTGCGTTCGCTTTTCCAGTCAGTTTGTTTTGAAACCGCGAATAGTTAACATGGTCATTATCATTATCGTAACTTATTAAGAACCTCACTTTATTAACGATAAATAAATCAAGGCCAAAAATACAATTCGTATTAGTTACATGTTTTCCATACAAGTATAGGGTTTTTCAATAAGAGCGCTACAAAAGTTTTTTTAAATAAAACAAAACCGGTTTTAGATACCAATGAAGTTCTTTATTCCTGTGAAAGTACGTTCGATGCCATTATGTATGGAACTCGATTTCTTTTGCATGGCCACCACGGGCACGCTTGCAGAAGGTTTTCAAGCATAAATCGGCCGATACTGCAGCAATTTCACGTTCGATATTCGTACGAAGTTCATCAATCGTCGCTGGCTTGTTGGCATAGACCATAGACTTGACGTAACTCCACAGGAAAACATCTAACGGCGTCAAATTGCACGACCGATGCGGCCAATCGACTGGGCCATTTCGTGAGATAACACGTTCACCAAACTTGGTTTCCAATACATTGATTGTGACATTCGCTGTGTGGCTTGTGGTCACGGAAGAAGTACGGCCGAATGACGCCGCCGGCCTATAAATCGCACCAAACCGTAATTTTTTCGGGATGCAATGATGACTCATGGATTACGTGTGGATTGTTGTCTGACCAATAACGCTTATTTTGCTTATTGACGAAGCCATTCAGCCAGAAATGAAATTCAGAATTCAGAAATTGGACGTAGCGCTCTTAAAGTTGAGGCCACTGACTCCAAATTTCGGTAGTAAATTTTAATAACTTCGACTCGTTGTTGGCTCGTATATCTTTCCATGATGAAATGGCAAACCTTACTGAAGAGAAATGTCAAAAGAGCGGGAAATAATATGGCGGCGTTTGCTGTCCCTATCGTTTTACTTTTGTAGCGTCTCTGTTGAAAAACCCTTTATTAAATCATTTGAACTATAGACGAAATCGTCGTTGTGATAATGAGTTATCTATCCACTTTGTATCGAACAAAAAATATTCTTTCTTATTTTAAGTACCGAAAAATTTAATTGAAATTCAAAACAAAGTTGAAACGATTCAACGACTGTCTGATTATATATTTGATTATCAGGAATTCTTTCTCTGCATTTAAACCCTAAAACAGAAGCGATCAATTCAAGGTCACGATTATAAATCCATTAACGCCTTATCTGTTGGGAAGACATATAAAGGCCAGTGGTCACGAGGCGCATGTGAAATATCAGCTGTTATTATACTCTGCAGTCTAAGGTGGCTAATAATCGTTTTTGTTGATATTCGTAACCTTATACAATTGCTCCGATCTACACCGACTCATTTTCTGAAACTATTTAGACACGTTTTATACTTATAATATGTCTAGTAGTCCAGTGTACAGTTCCAATACCTAGCAACAGTATTAAAAGAATCTTATAAAGGAGCGTTGGTAGAGGGTGAACGCATTTAACAGTGGGCTAATTCATTTTATGGAAATTCGGACGCATGGTAACTGATGAAAACAATGCTCCACGTATGGCAAAGCTTGAGTCAGATCTCAGGAAGGGACTGGGGAGAACTTCTCAAAGCTGTGCGTTTTGTACTTTTACACTCACTGAATAAGATCTACAGTTTTACACCGATTCCGAACGGTTTTTGAGAAGCTTTTTTTTCATGGCTAAAAAATAGTTATTAAGACTTTGTTTACACAACACTTGTGTCAACACAAGTACACTTTTAATTGAAAATAAGTTTTTATTCAAGCTGATTACAAGTTTAATTGGAATATATTCAATTACCCACCCACATTTTGTATACTTGAGTTGACAATTTTGTTCATTAGCTAAAATCCAAATATAAAAGAAATTGAGTTGACAGTTTTCGTGTTCGACCATAGAGAAATAGAAAAGAGCCGCTATGCCTCTCTTCGTGTTCTCTTGATGACGTCGAGGTAGTAGACCAGGTAATATAAAACATAATTTAGATGTCATTAGTATCAATCAAACACTTTCAAACTTAGTTTGCTGCCATGGTCTATAACATAGAGTAATGACGTACAGAGACGCCAACTCTCTCAGTAAATTGATGACATTTGGTGCATTGCAGATTGGACGGTTGGATGTTGGAAAGTATTGCTTTAATAATACCAGATAGAGGCAATGGTTCAGACCATCCAACAATAAATCAGCAAAGGCATTTTGATTTGTGCGTTAAAATTTTTGTGTAAATACACCACAAATATATGCTAACAATAAAATGTATCAATAAAAAGTCCAAAATACGTTTAAATTTCATAGTTTTTCATCAAAACGATATGAAAAATTTAATTCAAAATTTTTGTAATACCACCTCAAATACCACCGCTCTATACGTCATTACTCTATGGTCTATAATCTGTATGTCTTCTTTGGTCTCTCATTCTACATCATTTCCCTAGTACCTTATCGATCAGCTGTGCCATAAAAACCCCCTGGTTCGACTTCAGTATTAATTTTTTTTCCTATGTGGGTGCAGACCTAACTGCAGTGAGTATTTGCTCAAGTTTGAATACCCATACTGTTATACGGAGTTATTGTGTGGTGGCAACTGCTTGAGAGTCCATCTATTGGACACGACTTGATAGGGCTCAGGTAATGGCGACAATATGCATATGGATAACATTTAATGTTAAATTAGCTGCCGGTGGATAGATTGCTTCCACGTCCGTCATTGGATTAAGGCTACGGTCACAATGGACAGGGGGTGAAAATCTTCTACGTCCGCCATTGGGTTAAGGCTACTGCCACAATGGGACCTAATGGGAGTTGGCCGTGGAACAGTGTTTGAAGTTATGTTCCCAACATTCCTTCATTTGCGAACTACAAGAATATTCGATCAGAAATATGTATCACACTCTCGAACCGAAGTGGATTTATGAAACAAACGATTTCCTTATATAGAGAGGGATGTGAATTTATACACGGATGTTCCTAACTAAATAATCGGATGGGATCTAGACTTGTCTATTTCACGTAAACTACGCGGTCATAGAGGCGTTTGTCGACTATGGAAGTGCCCCCAGAGAACTAATTGTTTGAAAAGAGGTTGTAGCAACCGTAAATTCGACTGTTACCACCGAATTGAGGTTGCCACAACCGAATTGAGGTTGTTCCGACCGAATTTAGTCCCCAAAACCGAAATTCGGTTGAAACAACCTCATTTCATAATTGATTCGGTTGTGACAACTGAATCTTCAATTATATTCGTTCAGTCAACCGAATTTTCCTAAAATTTCGGTTGGAACAACCGAATATGAAATTAATTCGGACGCAAGAACCGCAATTGGTACCACAGTCGGTTGGAGTAACCGAATCTGGCATAAATTCGGTCGTAGTAACCGAATTTAGCATCAATTCGGTTGTAACTATCGTATTTGGTATCAATTCGGTCGCAATAACCGAATCTAGCCTCAATTCAGTTGCAACGACCGAATTTGGTTTCAATCCGGTTACTGAAACCGAATTTTTCATGAATTCTGTAGGTACAACTGAATTAATCTTCAACTCGGTTACTATAATTCCATGTATTTAAAATCTGACGTTTAAAATTATAATGTCATGATTTTTTTGTGGTTATTAAGAAAGGTAAGTAAAATATGGTTTGTATTAAAACGCCTTATTTTGCAGAAATTATTCAAGCAGATATCAACAGTTTTCAAGTTTTCAAGGTCGGTCATGTGAGATATGCTGCAATCGTCTGTATACAAAACGGTTTAGGACCTAAATCAACCGATACAACATGTCAGAATTAGTGTGGTTTCCCGTAATGGGCTGGACTTGAAAAAAGGTCGAAAGAGGCATGTATTTATTACCCTATAGATTACCCGATTTATATGACTTTATTTCCTCTCTTTTTTTTATAAGAATACAGGAAAATAAATCATAAAAAATTCATTTGTGAGGCATCTAAATTCGGTTGTAACAACCTCTAAAGAGGTTGTGTCAACCACTAATGAGTTTGTGTCAACCACTAATGAGGTTGTGTGAACCACTAATGAGGTTGTGTCAACCCCTAATGAAGTTGTGTCAACCTCTAATATGGTTGTGTCAACCTCTAATTCTTTTTTTTTATAAGAATACAGGAAAATAAATCATAAAAAATTCATTTATGGTGCATCTAAATTCGGTTGTAACAACCTCTAATGAGGTTGTGTCATCACTAATGAGTTTGTGTCAACCACTAATGAGTTTGTGTCAACCACTAATTTAGGTTGTGTGAACCACTAATGAGGTTATGTCAACCTCTAATTCGGTTGAGACCGAATTTTTGTGGGATAATAGTCAACAAGTTATTACGGCCAATGTCATCTCTACCAGACAGGCGATAATCAAGTCCCTGAAATCAGCATTCCACAACTCAAGGTCTGCAATTCATATTACAATATACACAAAAGCTAATGAAAACGCAATCCCACATATACCTAGCACGAGTTGTGTCCTATATTTCGGTATGGGATTGCGGCAGTTTATCGCGGTCAGATACTGTGGGAAAAAATCTCCAAAAAATAATTACGGCACGATTTTTAAATTAAACTGGATAGTAGAAATAGTTGCTATGAAAGTAAAGGTATGATGTGGTGTTCGGCAGTTGTCTCGTTTCGTATACTTTATGTAATATTTGTTTGTAAATATAACGAATAAATTGTGCAAAAATCTTGAATTTTTACGTAAACCTACCATAACATAGTTGAACATTGGACTGTTAAGTCAATAAGAAAGGTCTGTTAACTAATGTGGGTTGTGCCTTTGCGAATCTATCTTCAAGCACGTGCTCACCTTGCCGCAAACAATCATCTTTCAGAACAATCTACCATAATTAGTAATTCAAAATATTAACCAGACGACGATAATCCATGGGAAGAGTTTATGCATTTAGATATATCCAAAAAAGTACAAGAGAATCGGATGACCATTTCAATACACTTTCGACAATTTCACCAACGTCGGCATTGGTCCGTAAATACAATCGGGGCGATAACGTATGCGTTGAAACTGATTCCATGTGTTCTTATTCTGACGTAGGTCACAAGAATTTAAATTATTCTTATTTCCTTGGCGTTGCGATGGCATATTTTTCGAATTTTTTCGAAAATAAAAATTTAAACATCTTCAAATTTTTTAATCTGACTTGATGCAATTTTTAACCTTCTGGCCTCTACGAAATACTAATTTAAAAAAAATTGTTGAGATTTTAGGGTTTGGGTTGGTGACCTAAATTAAAAAAGTTAAACATGATTAAGTTAAACATGATTAATGTACGTGCACTAACAATTGTGAATTAGAAAAATGTCAAACTTTTTGTGTGATAAGACATTTGGCCCCTAACGGCAGTTAAAGTTTCATATCTGGAGAAACAATTTTTTGGTTAATATGGGTTTCAAACGACGTATAACAATGAACACACAGATAATAGAAATCATATTTCTATAAGAACTTATCGGGGAATTTATCGCATTCTTAAATTAAGATTGCAGAGTTTGCAAAATAACATATTGGAAAAAGGCGACGAAAGCTCTTTTTTTTGTGGGGGGGGGGGGTGTATTTTCTCGAAGGATTTTTCACTGCATCTTGACGGCGGTGGGGAGATCGGTAATGTTTTATGGGGTTATCGTTTGCGGGCAAGTGCTTGAGAAATCAACTGACTAAGGTGCACAGAATGCTAACAATGTGTATCACGGGTGCTCTGCCCACCACTTGCACTGGTGCACTAAATAGAATGTTATACTTGAATGAATGTAATCACGCAGATTACTTCTACGTCTGCCATCAGCTTAAGGCAACTCTCTCAATGGGGCATGGTCGGGGTCGGGCATGGAACAGTGCTGGAAGGTACTCCAAGCATTCATGTATCTGTCGACTACTCGAAAGCGGAACCACTATACGAACGGAAATACCATCCTCTCACACCAGACAGGGATTCCAGGAAAAATAGAATTCCTGGCATAGAGGGATATGTGAATTTCTATACGGATAGGTCGAACATAAATTGTCAGGTAGTGTATGGAGCTAGAGTTATATTTTTCCCGCATACTACGTGGTCGTGTGTCAGGCGGAAATTGTAGCTATTCCTGGGATAATAGTCCAGTTCCAACTATACCAGACTCTTATACAACCTGTCTTGCGCAGAATCCCGGGTCTTATCGCAAGCAGACGAAACATCTGTAGGAGTGTTCGAGAGAAAAATACTCCGAAAAATGTATGGCCCTATAGTGTACAACGGCGAGTAGGCAAAAGATGGAGAGATAAGGCAAAAGATCGAACTGGTTGGCGAAATATATTATCTTCGTTTTGTAAGGTCCCTGACCCACGGGGTTGTTCGTGACCGGATAAGTAAGTAATAGTCCAGGAGTCATTGAGGTCAATGCCGCCTCTGACAGTGAGGGGGTAATCAAGTCCTTGAAATCAGTTTTCCTGAACCCAACATCTGCCCCACACTGCTGCAGATCTCTTTCACGATATTATTTTATGATATTCACGTCATTTGGGTTCCAGGGCATTTCGGGGAACTGCAGAGGTGATGAGCTGGCAATACACCTCCTGTCTTAAACCAGGCAAAATGTATCAATGCTTGTTTCAGTTTTGTTGGGACCCTATCTGATTGGTAAACGTGCGGCGAGACTAAAGGTCAAGACAAATGACTTCCACAGAAGCTGTGCCGATGACAAGGATCTACTGAATATCTTATCTGCAAGTATCCAGCACTAGACGGCAGGAGGATGTCGATTGCGGGATCCTGCTAATGTGGAGATCGGGGAGAATTATCTCCGATAGCCGTAGTGATCGATTCTGATCACTACCTGGTAGCGGCAAAGGTCCGCACAAGATTAAGTAGAGCGAAAGTCGTACGAAACCAGACACAGAGAAAGCCCGGAAAACTGCAATTACCAGAGGTAGCCACAGCCTACTCACGGAAGCTATCGCAAATTTTGGCACAGAACCCACAAATACCGATGACGATCCTGATGTGCAGTACTTGGTTTCGAAAAACCGCTTCGCAATAAACCATGGTACGATGAAGAGTGTCGCATTGCAAATGATGAAAAGAACGCTGCACGTATGGCAATGCTTCAGTCAATTGTAACGCGAGCTGCGACTGAGCGGTATAGGGAGAGAAGAGAGGAAGTAAAACGTCTCTTTGGGCGTAAGAAAAGGCAGTGGAGAAAGCGCGAGAGTGATAAAAATTGAGACATACAGAAGCCCGAAAATTCTACCAAAAAGTCAAAAACGGAACTAATGGACATGGTTTATGGCCTCCCTTCTGTAAAGACAAGGACGGAAATGTCATCGCAAATGTGCAGAGCATGTTGTGAATATGGAGAGATCATTTCTCCGCGCTACTGGTATATGATATATCCAATGACGATGGAACAATCGATCACAATATGGACGACGACCAAGACGAGGTCAGAACAGCTATTGCCCGGCTTAAGAACAACAAAGCCGCAGGAGCCGATAGGTTACCGGCGGAGCTATTTAAAGCTGTCGGCGATGAGCTGATAAGGTGCATGCATCAGCTAATTACCAAAATTTGTTCTATGTCCCATATTTACAAAAAGGTGACCCAAGTCTCTGTGCCAACTACCTTGGAATAAGCCTCTTATCCATAGCATATAAGGTTCTATCAAATATAATGTGCGAAAGACTAAAACAAATTATAACTAACCTGATTGGACCATACCAGTGTATCTTTAGGCCTGGAAAATCGGCAACTGACCAGATTTTCACGCTACGCTAAATCCTGGAGAAGACCCATCAAAACAAATCGACACTTATAATCTATTTGTGTGGCCGTCGGTGGTGCAATGGTTAGTGTGCGCGCCTATTGTACATGAGATCCTGGGTCCCGGCTCTGACCGCCTTAAATTTCTTTCGGCGGCGGCACCTCGCATAGTGACGGCTACACCATCGAGTACTTAGCCATGAAAAAGCTTCTCAAAATACCGTTCGGAATCGGTGTAAAACTGTAGGTCCCAATCAGTGAGTTTAAAACTAGAAAGCGCACAGCTCACTGGTTGTGAGAAGTTCCCTTCATGGAATGTAATGGGAAACCATTTTTTTTTTATAATCTATTTGTCTATAGCCTGATACGGGAGAAACTCTATGAAGCAATCTCTAAGCTTGGTATTCCTTCCAAACTCATAAGCAGGATGGCCTTGACGACCACTAAATCTGCAGTGAAAGTTGGTAAGAATCTTACCGAATCTTTCGAAACTAAGCGACGCCTCAGGTAAGGCGAAACGATATCGTGCGATCTCTTTAACATCTTAATGGAGATAATTATGAGAAAAGATACAATCAAGATGAATAAAACCATCAGCAGCAAAAGTCACATGCTGCTCGCATAAGCTGATGATATGATATAGAGAAGTTATTGCGGTTTTTTCGAGAAGTGAGGAGTCAGCAAAAGTGGGTCTGACGGTAAAGGAAGACAAGACAAAATTAATGGTTTCAGCGCACAGGGCCTCCACGCGATTAGACCAAAGCGTTATAATTTCCTGGTAGTGGACGAATTTATATATCTCAGATCTGCCGTAAACAAACCAACAACGTAAGACTTGAGGTCAAGCGGAGAATTGTGCTTGCGAATGGATGTTATTTTGGGATAAGAAAGCACTTTAGAGACAAAGCCCTCTCTCGAGTAATAAAAGACTCCGCTGGAGGGATCAGGTTGACGAATTCCTGCGTACACTTGGTATTGCCAACTGGAGAGATACAGCAAAAGATCGAACTGGTTGGCGAAATATGATATCTTCGATTTGTAAGGTCCCTGACCCCCAGGGGTTGTTCGAGACCGGATAAGTAAGTGAGACGTGGACAATACCTTGATCTTCTTGAAGCTAACTAAATAATTCTCCGATGGGTTTAGCATTTAATCTTGTTCATCAACTTCCACAAAAACATTAGGTTAGGTATATTGTTCATGAATTTATAAAAAACCTTTAAAAATACTGAAATGAGTGCCGTATTTTAACCTTCATATTACTCCTTTACTGCAATGAATTTGCATTTGTTACTTTATACTATTAAAATATTGCACTGATTGTAAAAGTAACATTTGTGTTTGGGGGACAGGTTTATTTTTAATACATGAAACTTTAACCGATTAATCGAATTATTCGGTTTGAATAGTTGATGACAATGATTTATCAATTAACGGTTTGCCGAATACTGTAAGATTTGATTATTTGAATACCCTAATAATGCCTTGTTCACGCTGCCGCGAAATTGAAGTGTTTTGCAATTTGGGCCGAAATTGAGTTGAAATTGCTCAATTTCGCATATATTTTGACAACTGCGAAATTGAGATATTTACGACAATTTCGTTGAAATTGACTTGAAATTGTCGTATACAACGCTGTTTTTACTCAGCAAAATTAACTTAGTACTCTTTTTTGCACATATGCAAGAGAACGAAGTCGACAGAATATTTTCTGGTGTGCCGCCGTCGTAGATATTTTTGTTTGAAGTTCACGCCGCCGTCTTTAAAGCGTGCTTCGACTTAAAATGTTAGCCGATATTATTAATTAGGCTGCATTTAAAGGCCCGAATTACTAAAAAAATATCTAAAGTTATTACACAACCAACGAGATGAACCTAAAAGTAACGTCTGCCGAAAAATTACATTTAATAAAAACTCAGTTGCCGCCGTCGATTAATTTTTTTTGTAGCTTCAACGCCGTCGATAATTATGGGTCGGCTTCGTTCACCGAACACGTGGTTACTAAAATTACAACAAAAAACAAAACAATTGTATGCCGCCTCATTCATCAGATTGAAATTTTAAGTTTACATCGAAATAGGCTAGTGAAAATAAACTATAAACCGTGGCGAATCAGTGATTCATGTTAAAGTTCACGTACCATTCATTTATTTTATTGTTTTCATTCATTTCCAAACAGAATTTTGGTTATTGTGCTCATGCACTAAAATTTTACTAATGGCAATATTTGTAAACAAACAGTTGTCATTTTTCAACGAAATTGCTCAAAACCAGTGTGAACGATTTCAATTTCGTTCGACAATTTCAATCCGAAATTGTAAATTTCATGGCAGCGTGAACAAGGCGTAATACGTAATCATGATTAATGAATTAAAAGCCTAAAATAATTCGAGTGAATCGTTAATCTGAATTATTGAATTATTCGTTTAATTGTTTGGCTACGAATATGAATATCGTGATTGTGAAAAGTTGGGTTCAATTCAGTGGTCAGTAACGAACAAAAAGAATAAGCGTAGGTTCGAAATCATGGTAAAATAAGTAAGGTAAACGCAGTAGGAACTGTTACAACAAAAACAGGCATTTTGTTTTTGTTTGGTGTCCATAATCTGTCAAATTTTCTACATGTGTGTATCTACTGTAAAAGTAAACAAAAAGGTATAAAAACAAAATACATGTGAATTTGACATAAGAGAAACACCTAATCAAGAAAAATGTTCAAATCAGATGTTCTAACGAGTTTACCTTACCTATTTTACCATGTTCGAAATAATTGCTAGAAAACGGGCAAGTACATAAACTAATTACAAAGTGTAACACGTAAAAACATTATTTAGAAATGATTTTGTGCGGACACCCTTTTGTATAAAATCTGGCTACTTGTTGTTACAGTTTTTCGGCCACGGCGCTTCCTAAGGCCCCTTTACAAAAGGGTATCCAGAAAAAGTCACGTGTATTTTAGTTACAATTGCTTATTAACCCGAAATAAGCCACGATTACCATATGGTAATGCAAATTGTTACGCTACACATAAATGCATAACTCGTAAACTGTAAAACACAGGGTAGATAAAACGTTATTTGACGTTCTACATTTGTAGTTTTCCAATAAGTTGTGATTTCTGTCATTCTGTGTTTAATTAGCGCAGTGGAGTGTCAAATATGAAAGTGAAAAATCCCCGTTTTCCGAGATGGCACCTCGGTAAGTGCTTGCATAAAATCTTTATATATCACCCTAACCGACAGGTAATGCAATTAACCATGAAATGCAAGTTTAGTTTTGTCGAAAAAAACATTTTTTTTATTATTTTTTTTTTAAATTTTACTCAAGGCGTTACCATACGGTAATCGTGGATCGCCTAGGGTACATGTTTCTTTTTTGAAAACAAAAGTTATTTTTCTTATTTCATGTGTTTTTATTGCATTCGGGGTGACATATTGTGTGCTTGGAATGCATTCTTTCAATAAATATAATTATATTTTGTTGTAATTTTATATATTTTACCGTTGCAATAAATGTTTGATTAAATTCAGGAACTTGATGAAGCAGAAGAGCAAAAGCAAGTAATTGATCAGCCGACCTACGGATAGAAACATATATAGCGAATATGACGCCGAAGACGAATCTGGGGCATACCGGATAATGTTTCCCGGCTCAGCTAAAAGGCGGCTGTGAAGTTATCATGACTAGATGGTTTGCTTGAAAACGATGTAAGTTTGACCATTGGATTAAATTTTCCTCTCATTTCTTCAGCTCAAAATTTCAAAGATTTGCCCTTCAGGACACATATCAAGGAATGGAGAATCAACCGACAACTCCCAATCGTACAACATCACCGGTCAAAAGGCGTTTGCGTAAATTGCAGCCGAAACCTTCAAATGCTGTACTGCATCCTGGGAACAAAGAAACCACATTTGAATGGGTGCAAAATATTGCGCCATCTCTTGCTTCCATTTTTCCAGATTAATTTAATTCGAAGATTGTCGTGAGTTACTACCACAACAGGAATTTGAAATGGTTTTTGATGACGCATTATTGCTTCACATTTGCGTACATTCTTCAAAATATGCAATCGAACTGAATAGGTCAGACCCAAAAATAACAGTCGTCGATCTTTGGACTTTTATCGGCATATTAATTATTACTGGCTACAATTATCACACCAACTACAGAAATTGTGTGGAGTAAGGAGGGTGACCACATTTGCGCCGGAAAAGACTACAAGAAATGTTGTAATGTTTTCATTTCGAAGACAACTCCAAAGCTTCTTAAAGAGACGGCAAAAATTATTGAACACATTCATACCGAGCAAACTCTTTCCTTCGACGAAAGTATATACATATTATTTTGGTATATTCACGGCAATCGTGTACGATTCGGCTTCATAGTATGGTCTCTGTACTCCATTTAGCTATACGATGAACTACGAAATTTACCAGGGAAAGAGTTCCCGTTCAAATTTTGAGTATGAATAAAATTTTGAAAAGGGCGCTGCTCCTTTAAATTCATTACCCTACTCGATATATTGGACAACCTATTTACGAGTTATCCTTTGTTAGCATACCTCAAATCATGGGGGTATAACGTAACTGGAAAAATGCGCCAAACCCGTATCCAAGAAAGCTGTCCATTGGTGCATAAAAAGACTTGAAACCAATTGAAAAAGGTTGCTTGGAATCAATTTTGATGAAAATCACTGGTATTCGTTTGCTGAAATGGGGAGACAATAATGTTGCCAATATGTTATCTACCACCTTTAGTGAAAATCCCTAATCCATGAGACAGCGTTCTTCAAAGGAGAGTGAAGCCAAAATAAACGTACCCCGTCCATGTGCGATCACAAAGTACAACAAATATATGTGTGGAGTAGACCGATTCAACCAAAATTTTGCCCAAATATCGCATCGCATATATTTGGGTGAAAAAAGTTGTGCTCAAGCTTTAGCTGGTTGATAGATGCTACTAATAAACAAACACATTATAACTGTTGAATCCATTGCTTCCACTAGAATTGTACAGGAGGTAAATACCCCCCTTTCATATAAAGTACTATTCGTAATGCTTAAAAATGTTTATTTTCCTGATATTGGGTTTACAACTCTTAACATTTTCATTAATTTTTTTTAGCAAATATACTATATTTTTAATTGGTTTTAAGTTAGACCTGAAACTCGAATTTACAATTGCATTAATTAATATTATCGATATGTTTACTGGTGCAAAATCAGTGAAAAATTTAATTGTTCAAACAAATTTCATAATTGATTAGGATTTCAAATGGTTCTCAATTAAAAGTAATTCTATATGTACAAATGCAGCATCAAGTCTGGTATTGTACCAAACATATTCGACACCTCCGAGATGACTTAAGATCAATTAGATTTTCCACGCAATGTATATTTTTCATCCCTAGAGCAAGAAGCAAGAATCTTGAAAGCAAGTTCACAAAAATCATTCGAGAATACTAGAGTAACCCATCCTCATTTTTGAACGATATTATGATAAAATGTCTATCAGCCCTGTCATGGCTTTCGTACTAAAACGAAATGAATTCGTAAATGCCATTTCATAACGTTTTGCTTTTGCTTCTATGACTTTCGTCCGTTTTGGTAAAAACGAAAAAAAAATTTAATATATTCTTTTCGAACGAACATCTGGCAGCTTCATGAGAAAAGAATAGACAAAACAGAAACAAGGAAAACAAAATAAGGGACCATGAAGAAATTTATTAGAAACTAAAAGAAAAAAGTAACTTTAGAAGAAAGTGAACAATTAAATTACTTCAAGTGCTGTATTAAACATAATAAGGAGTATGCCAGGAGTTTCAATAGTAGCAGTTATCGAGCACCAAAGGAATCAGTATTTTGTTCAAAAATTTAACCGGCGAAGTTTAAGAGACGCATGAACATATGTGGCAATGTTGTACAAAATCATACGTGGCAACGCAGAAGTATGACAACTTTTTTGCGTTTCGTGCATATTCTTTAGTAATCTTTTAAAAAAATATTTTATTTAAAAAAAGTTTTGGAAAATTATATTTTTAAAAGTAGTATTAAACTAGACAAAATACTTTAATCAATAAAAATATAATAAACAGTGATTTTTTAGTGTTTTCTCTTTACATTTGTCAATTTCACTGCAGTTTTACTAACTGTTATGAATACGCAATATTTTTGCGTTTTTGATTTTCTGTAGAAGGACATAACGAAATTGATTTCACTTCGAACGAAATTGCGCTCTGTGACATGGCTGTATATCTCGCAAACGGATCGTCGAATCGAAAAAATAACTAATTTATAAGGGATTCTAACGGTTTTTTATAGAATGGTCCAATTCGTATGGAAGAATTTCGCCAAAATAAGAAAATTGCTAAAATAAGAAAATAACAATAGCGGTATTCATGCAAACAAGAAAACCTAGAAATTTTGCTCAGCGTAAGTTTGCCCCGAAGCGTTTCATGAGGCACCAAGTAAAGTTGCTCAGTGTAACTGTGCAGCAATTGTCAAAAAAAGCTGATAAAGTAGATATACATACATATTCATATACATATACATACGTATTTGCTTTACCTATTCCATTATTTTATTTTTTTCACATAAATCAAAAACCCTCTCTTTTTTTCAATACAAAAATATTGACATTGAAATGTCAAAAGTTTTCACGTTTGTTTTTCCAGGTTTGCTCAGCAAATTTGCCTCGAAAACTTTCCACTTTTGTGCAAGTCGCTTTGTATGGGAAATTTGTTTGTTTTGAAGTTTTTGTGCAAGTTTACGATGTTTTCGAGTTTACGAGGTTCTTTCGAGCTTTCATGAAGACCACTAATATGTCTTTTAGGGCATTACTTTTGGCCTAATCTACATGGGTGTAATATGACTCCTTCTATGCTTTACACTTTTTCCCCGTATTAAATGATATATAACTCCATAAAAAGACAAAATTACTGGAAACGGGTAGGGCCCAAAAACTCTCATAATTAGAAAATGCCCTAACACCACAAAAATTGAAAAATATATCCGTCGGCCTCATGAGAACCAAAAACTTTCCAATACTGTCGACTCGATAACCTTTTTTGTAGAACACCTCAAAATATTTTGTTCTATTGCGATTGTAAAAATATAAGAACAGGAAAAATATATTTTTTGTATGGGTGGGGGGGGGGGGGGGGGTGTGGTTTCGGACATAAATATGTGTCCCTTAGGGTTCGAAAAACTGGCCTATTTAGGAGCGGCTATAAACAGGCAACTGTGTAAAAGTTTCGTCATTCACTATAATTTCAGTACCCACACTAAGTGTTAGCCGTTTTTCGATTCTCAAGCCCCACTATAATATGGTTAATTGGGGTTATCTGGGTCCACAGATCTCCATCCACAAAACTAAAGACTCCATTAAATTTGTGAGAAAAACACCTTTCGTTTACAGAATTTAAAGAAGAAAAAATGTTTCTTAAAAATCACTCGATTTTCAAATGGATGGAGTAGGCCGGGAACTCACATAAAAAAGTCTCGAGGGAATTTATGTATTAAGACCTCTGCGAGGTAATTCCTAGGTTATGCTAAAATTCTCTAAAATTAAATTTTTAGCGATATTTCGTGTTGTCTATTAAAAGAAAATCAGAAATATTTTCGAAAAATTTTATTATATATGTTTCTGATTTTGACGTATTCCATAAGAAAAATATCATCAAAACCGCACTTTTTTAAAGTCGCCTTTTAGACTTGTATTTTCCGATAATTCGATAACTAATAACGGGTGGTTAAATGTTAAGGGCCGATGTTGAATGTGAACCACACCTAAACGTCAAGTTTTTTTCTGCATTTCATTTGACATTTCTCAATTTCAGAGTAACTCAATTTGAACCATGGAAAGATACACAATCGAGCAACGCGTTAAAGTTATTCAAGCTTATTATAGAAATAGGCGTTCAAATCAAAATGCATATCGTGCACAGTGATGAGGCACATTTTCACCTCAGTGGATTCGTCACTAAGCAGAATTGCCGCATTTGGGCGAATGATAATCCAAGAGTGATTGTCGAAAAACCAATGCACCCACAAAGAGTGACTGTTTGGTGCGGTTAATGGGCTGGCGGTATCATCGGGCCGATGATATCGTGAGATGATAACGAACTTTTTATGGCCCGAATTGGAAGATATGGATGTGGACGATATGTGGTTTCAACAGGACGGTGCCCCTTGCCACACAGCTAACGAAACAATGGCTCTTTTGCGTGACAAATTCAATGGCCGTGTTATCTCACGTGGTGGCGATGTCAATTGGCCGCCAAGATCATGTGATTTTACACCGTTGGATTTCTTCCTTTGGGGTTATTTGAAAGAAAAGGTGTACGTCGATAAGCCGGCAACAATTCAAGAGCTAAAGGATGAGATAATTCGGCACATTAACGACATAGAACCTCAATTATGCCTCAGCATCATCGAAAATTTGGACGACCATCGGATGGTGGTGTGCCGCCGAGGTCGCGGCGGCCATTTGGCCGATATTTTGTTCCATGCATAATTGAACCATACATACCATATTAACATAATAAAAAGAAATGACAATAATTTTCTAAATAATTTGTGTTTTATTCAAAATCAACATCGGCCCTTAAACTTTAACCATCCATTATAGTTATCGAAAACTTTTGTTTAATTTGTTCCTCTTATTTTGAGGTATTCTATAAAATAATCATCAACCCGCCACTTTTTTAAAATCGTCCTCGAGAACCGTTTTTTCGAAATTTTATTTTTCGATAACCCGATAACTAATATCTTAACTAATTATCGCTAAATTTTATTTAAGTTTTTCGGCTTATTTTATGATATTCTGCAAAAAAAAACCGTGTTTTATCGTCGAAACCCTCCCATGCGTCCGACCGCCCAAATTTTTTTCAATTTGTATTTTTCTTATATTTTACTCTAATTTCGGTTTTTTTTTTACAATCGACCCGTGTCCGGCAATGTTGCCATCAATTGTAACTTAAAATACATAAATTGAAATTGATCACAGGTTTGAATGAGAATACAGATTGATACTGTTTTCCGTATGCGGTGTACAAAAGTTGTTTAGAGTACGTAATTGTATTTTAATTAATAAATTTGAAAATCCCGCTTATTCGAAAATGCGATTTGTTTAAAAACCGCCACTCGGTTTTACATAAATATGCGGTTTTGAACAGTCTAGTTGTGCCGCGTATTCGACGTTTTCGAGATTTTAGTAGTAAAAAGTAGTTGCTTATGGAAACGAAATCCCGAAAACCGCAAAACCGCGGCATATCTGAACATAGGTACATAGTTTAAAAATTTTATATGTAAATTTTTTGAAACATAGCCACATATCTCGATAACCAAGCGAATCAAACACATTTAATAAAACACCAGTCCGTAGTGTTTTTTTTTAATAAACGCTGTTTAATAGTAAAATTGACAAATGTGACACTTCTTAGATTTTCCGTTGATTTCCCTTTCTTATTCACATTTGCACCTTTTGGCGTCATAAATATAAGTAAATAAACTAGTGGCTTTTGGCTCCACTGAGAACTTTGTTAATTTTTGTAAATGTTTTTATATAGAAATTATTATCCATTAATGGCAACACTGCTCTGTACATAGCATTATAGGCAAAAACAAAGATATTGGACTACGGGTTTGATCTTTATTTATCTGATCTTCTCCAACACATACTCAGAAGCTGATGCAACACTCGCACTAAATTTCATAAACTTCAGGACTCATTTAAACCAAAAACAAAATAAACAAAAAACATCAACACACAGTTTTGATTTGAACAGTAAAATTTTTTTAATAAGTAAGCATTGTTACACTACGCTGCCTCAGAATTTCATATTTATTTATTTATAAACAAACAATATTATTGTTGTCTGTCATATACTATTTGATATCCGAACCGCTTTTTAACATTCCCAATCGACGCTGAATCGTTTCGTTGCATATGGCCGCGAATCACCTTTAAACTGGGGAATTTTCTATAGGAAATATGCACGTGCCAGTTGGATTACTCACTTTCTTTTAAAAATAGCCGAAACACACACACGCCAAACAACACTATCGATTGAGTTTACAAGTTGTTATTGTACTCTCGAATTGAAACAGAAGAATATTCGTGTAACCTTCAGAGAGAAACAGTGCCAATTTTTGGCCTTCGAACAAAAACAAAACTGCACGCCTCCAACACACGCACACTCTTCCGAATACTCGAATTTATCTTTTTATGAAAACACAATTTTTTGCCGATTATTTTATATTTTGAAAACTTTTTCTTTAACCGCGGCGGCGTTTTCAGAAGTTTTTTATTTCACAAAACATAAGAACCGACTTTCTGCGAACAACCACCTCTCATTTCGAGGGTTGTGAATAAAGTAAATGATTTTTCTATTCTCACTGTCGCAAATATTGTTTTGTGGTGGCGCTACACGTTGTGTGTGGCATGCACGGTGCGGTGCTTTATGCGAAAGCTTCTTCCGATTGTTTGTTTATGTTTTCTCAAAAACAACACACAAATGAGACAAATTATATAAACGAGAGGTTTTTGCATAGAGAAATGACGTATAGAGAAGCGATTGCACTCAGTAAATTTACGAAAGTTGGTGTATTGAATATGGACCAAGGCTGATCTAGTAGAGGTTAACGCAGTAGGATTTGTTGTTCTTGTGTGTACCCACAACAGGGATTTTGTTTTTGTTCTATGACTCTAATTGTCAAATTCAACACAAATACATAAGACCAAACAAAGTAAACAAAAAAGTACAATAACAAAATACACTGAATTTGAGAGATAGGGTCATAAGAAAGCAAAATCAGCTGTTCTAATGCGTTAACCTCTACTAGATCAGCCCATAGAATAACACATACTATAGAAGAACTTATTCTCTCATCTGACGTTTCATTTCACACTCTCTCGGTAGGTCTGTGGAAATGTTTACATTCACCAGGTGGAGTTACAAAATATGTTCACTTAACTATTTCCTGTCGTTTTGGTGTAGAACTGAAAAATTTAAATGTATTTTGCACTTTTTTGTTGACTTTTAACGTTGGTATTCATTTGTATTGTATTTAACACAACTAGTTTGCCACAAAAACACGAAATTCGGGTGTAGTTCCTTTGTGGATCGCTGTATACTATTGCCACCATCTGGTATTATTGAACCCATATTTTCCACCCTCCACTGTGTAATTTCCATCGTACCTATGACGTTTAATTTATTGAGCGAATAAAACCTTCTACGTATGTGTTATTGTATGGATCAGCCTTGATATGGACGTGTCATGTTGGAAAGTATTGCTTTAATAATACCAGATAGAGGCAATGGCTCAAACCAACCAACAAGAAAAAAGCAACGGGATTTCGTTTTGTGCGTTAACATTTTTGTGTAAATACAACACGTTTAAATTTCACAGTTTTTCATCTAAATGACATGAAAATTTTAAGTCAAAAATTTTTGTAATTCCACCTGGTTTAAGTCAATTTACGCCAAATAACTCTCACGCACCGACCGCACCACGAATAGTATGAAATTAAATTTCGGTTGAGAAGAATCGCAGCTCTATATGACATTACTCTATGGGTTTTTGTGTCAGTGATGAGATTCTGTTCCAATAATGGTAGGGCCGATTTTGATGAAAGTCATATTTGTTGTCTTCAATGGAGACGATGCTCACCGGAAGATTAAATTTGGAAAGCAATAAATAGATTATTTGGAAAACTGACTTTTTAGTTGCCAAGATATCGATGGGTATAACTTTGGAACAGCCTGTAACAGTATTTTTATTTTATTTCCGGTAACTCGCGTAGTTACGACAAAATAATTTTGGAAACATTAAAAACTGCAATTCCTATACAAAATTTAAATAATTTTGTGAAAAAAAGTATATATTATTGTTACATTTAAAGTAGATAAAATACAAAGTTTAAAACAAAAATATATTAAAACAATTTCACATTACAAATTATACTATAATAATATAATGTATTATATATTTGGATGACAAGACAGTAACTGCGATTTTCTCATATAGATGGTGCTTTTGTGATTTTTGAAATTCTTTTGATCAGCTGGCTACATTATTTGTTATACAGTTACACAGCTTTTTTCAGTGGTCAGTTTTCATTTAAATCACGTTGTGAATATGAATGATCAAAATGAGAATTTTCGTCCTAGTTTCCTCTTTTATTTCCGAAAGGCAAAAATGCCGCCGAAGCACGCCGGGATATTTGTGATGTGTAGGGTTCGGATGTTTTAACAGAAGCTGGTTCAAAAATGTTGTTCTGGAAATTTCACGATCAATAATGGGCACAGAAGTGGTAGGCCAAATGAGGTAGATGGGTATGAAATCGAAGCCGCTATAGAATCTTACCGATACGTTTCTGTTCGGGCAGTTGCAGCCAAGCTGAATGTGCTGCACACGGCCATTGAAAACCATTTGAAACGGCTTGGACTTGTCAAAATGCTTGATATTAGGGTTCTGCACGAGCATAAGGAAATCCATTAATCCACATTGCTCAAACGCAACAAAAATGATTAATTTCTGAAACGCATTGTCACTGAAGTGAAAAATTTATTTTTTACAACAATGTCAACCAAAGAGTACGCGTTCAAACGATGAACGCGTTCAAATTTCATCAAAGGCTAACTTTAGCAAAAAAGGTTATGTTGTTAATTTGTTGGAATTTTAAGGCAGTTATTTATTCCACCTTCCCATTTCTTAGTCGACGACAGTCACATCGCTTAGTGACGGCGACACTATCGAGTACTTAGCCATGTAAAAGCTTTTCAAAATACCGTTCGGAACCGGTGTAAAATTTTAGGTCCCATTCAGTGAGTGTAAAACTGGAACGCTCACAGCTCACTGGTTTGTGAGAAGCTCTCCCTAATCTCTTCATGGGATGTGACGGGAAACCATATGTGACCCGGTAAGTTAAAAGGGACCTAAGCTCAGAAAATAAGTTTTGGAGAAAAACGACTTTGAAGTTAAAAAGTTGATTTTGATGCGCCTGAACGCTTTTATGGATTGAAACTTGTTACTCGGGGGTTTTCGGGGTCGCTGATTACGAATCTGGTATTAGATTTTGAAAATTCATAATGGCGGATCCAATATGGCGGATGATTTCGATATGATATTGGATTTACTTAAAACTTGTTACTCTGGGGTTTTCGGGGTCGCTGATTACGAATCTGGTATTAGATTTTGAAAATTCAAAATGGCGGATCCAATATGGTGGATCCAATATGGCGGATGATTTTGTTATGATATTGGATTTACTTGAAACTTGTTACTCGGGAGTTTTCGGGGTCGCTGATTACGAATCTGGTATTAGATTTTGAAAATTCAAAATGGCGGATCCAATATGGCGGATGATTTTGTTATGATATTGGATTTACTTGAAACTTGCTACTCGGGGGTTTTCGGGGTCGCTGATTACGAATCTGGTATTAGATTTTGAAAATTCAAAATTTCGGATCCAATATGGCGGATCCTATATGGCGGACTATTTTTGTTATATTATTAGATTTGTTTGGAAAATTCTAAAAAATAAAATTAGTATTACCTTTGAATGTTAGTTATTGGCAAAACTAGTCCGCCAAATTGGATCTGCCATTTTGAATTTTAAAAATCCGACTTTAAATTCATAATCAGCGACCACAAAAGCCTTTGAAGAACGATTTTTTAATTTGAAGCTAATTTCTGCCAAAACTAATGCAGCTAGAAAGCTGTGGTTTGTTGCATTAGAAAGTGCGTGTTGTCTACTATAAGAATCACCAAAAAAGTAAAAATCGATTTTTTCGACCCATAGGTCCCTTTTAAATTACCGGGTCACATATATTTATTTATTTAAACGCTACAATGATCACGTAATCTACGCGAAAGGGACAACTCTAGTTTCCTAGAATAGGCCCCGTAGTCTACCCGTTCATTTATTTATGACCCATCCGCCTAGAAATTCACATATCCCTCTATACCAGGAACTCCACTGTTCCAGAAATACCTTTCGGTATGAGAGTGTGGTATTTCCGATCGAACAGTGGTTCTGCTCTCGAGTAGTTGACAGATACAGGAATGTTGTGAGTACATTCCTGCGCTGTTCCATGAATTGTCTCCGAGTTGCCTTAACCTGCTGGCAGACGTGGAAGCTATCTGTCTGGTCATAATGTCTACCGACAATAAATATAACATAACATTCTGTGGGCGTGCGGCGCAGAGCACCCGTGATGCACAATATGTGTTTCTCATGCACCTGCCGCAGAAATGGGTGTTGCAAAGTTATAATTTGTAATAATAGACTGGCGTTTAACGAAATATTGCCAATTCAATTATACGGAAGTATCAAATTTCACTCATTAATTGAAACCTGCAGTTTTACACCAATTCCAAGCGGGTCTTTGAAATGGGTTTTTCATGGCTAATTAGTTGAGAGTGTCGCCGTCACTAAGCGAGATGAGGTACTAAATTCGTGTACACTAACCGACGGTCTAATACTAAATTTCATTCAGAACAGTAGTGGTTTAGTGCGGATATTGTGTTAAACGACTGGCCGGTCGCCCAGCTTTAGTTTGGGAGGTACCACAAAGGCCGTGATAAATTCGCAAATTTTCTCTATTTAACTAAATCTTTGCGGAATATTTACCAGCAAATATGTTGAAGTTTATCGCAGATATCGGAAAAATGTTTTTTATGTACGAATTTTGTAGATGTGTAGGGGAGGTGTGACCATAACGTCCATTTCCAATCCCAAACTAAGCTTGCGAAAAAAATAATCCCTGGCAAAATGTCATGGTCATCGGTAAATACCTACGATTGGCTAACCAACCAACCGTCCACCCAAACAGATAGATGAACATGGGTCAATCGTCTTAAAAAGTTATAAAATGAATTTCGACCAAGGATACTTATGGTCTAATATTACTAATACCGATTGCAGTAGTGCTATATATTCCTTTACATATGTAAATTTACTTTATCCTTACTATCTGTCTGTCTGTCTGATTTATAATTTGGTTTTCGTTTTGCTCGTAATTAGTATTTATTATGAAGTCCGTTATATTAATATCTCGTGATGTACTTTTATACTTATTTATGTTAGTGTAATACCAACTGGTGAAGAATTTCTGTAGTTGGATGCAAGGTGTGAGCTTGTGATCCTTGCTCTCCCGTTATAGACCGGTCTATAATGTGTACGCTGGCCTCACGTTATGGGGACGTGGCCCTCTCGGTCGGTAGGGGCGGGTAAGAGAACGGCGATGGGTTAGCTCGTTTAAAAAAAAATATCAAAGGAGGCATGCACTTACACATACGTTATACTTTCTATTCCCTCAAAAAGCTCAAAAATTAGTCAGAAAAAGAGGGAAATTTTCAAAAAATGGTTATATGTACCAAAGATAATAGAAAACCCTTGATGGTGAAATAAAAGTGGTGTATTTGAACGTCAAGGGAAATTTTCTACATGACGCAGAAATGGTGTAAATGGGCAAATTTCCCATTTTTTGGAAATTATTGAAATAACTATTTAGCCATGATTCGAAATAAAAATTATTGTTGAATGCTTTTCGCCGTGTCCGAGTGTAAAATGGTTTTAAGGAAGTAGCCTTTGCTATTTGGTGATCAAATCATAGAGCAACAAATAACAGTCTCCATCCTCCTTTTTACATTATGTCGATGACGACGAGGTAGTAGGCTATTTCATCAAGTTCGAGTTTCTGTTGTATGTTCTCTCTCTCTCTCTCTAAAGGGAATGCGTAATTTCGTTCGTAGACAACATAAGACATAATTTAGCTGTCATTAGAATCAATCAAACACAATTGATACTTAGTTTGCTGCATGGTTGCTTATGGTTGTTTATCGCTCTGTCGCCTATCTACCCTGGTTTCTATCAATTTCCTACTTCTTCGTCGATCAGCTGTGTCATGGATACCCCCTGATCGAATGCGCAATCTAGGGCATTTCAATCATTTTTGATATGTATGTTATGTATAAATAAGAACATACATACAAAACAAAATAAATATATGAAAAAATAATATTATCCCTACAAAAAAATTGGAAGACTTATCTCCATAGTGATATTGCGGAGATTTCACATTTTTATAGTTATATTTTTATGTATCTTAATTTTATCGTCCTCGAGATATTTCGGCAATACTCAAGCATAAATGTCATTTGAAAAACTAACAACGTTTTGAATAAATGGGGACTACAATGCTAGGAAATCTATACAAATTGGATCCCTACATAATGGCCTTGTTTTATTGACTATTATACAACCTCATGAGGTCAGATGTCTTACACATTTTAATTAAACAAACAAATAAACAAATTAAACTAATTTGAACATATTTCCCTAACTGGTCCTATATTCGCCTTCTCACGTCAGAATATAAATATATAGCCCTTGGCCCCAACGACGTCGGTACTCGCCGTTGCTCTTAAGAGGACCATATCCTTTACGGAGAATTTTCCTCTCGAATACTGCCAGCCGGTTTTCATCCACTTGCGATATGACCGAAGTTTCGGAGCCATATGCCTGGACTGGTAAAATGAGAGTCTGGTATAGCTAGACCTTTGTCCGTCGAGAGAGGGCTTTGTCCTCAAACTGCGCTCTGAGCCCAAAATACTTATAGCATATATTTGCAAGCACAATTCTCTTATTTATCTCCAGGCTGACGTTGTCGTCCTTGTCAACGCGGATCCAAGGTAGATAAATTCATCTACCACTTCAAAATTAAATCGATTGTCAACGTTCGACTGCGGATCAAGTCTAGAGGTTTGTCTAGTCGTTGACGCCATCAATTTTGTCCTGCCCGCATTAAGAGCAAGAACCACCTTCGCTGATTCCCTTCCGATTTCGCCCGAGGATGTCCATATCGTCATCATATGCCAGCAACATATGGCTTTTCGTGTTGATGGTTTTGTTCATATTTACCAGAGTTCGTATTTACACATGTTTTTTCGAAAAATCGCCAAAATAAGAAAATCGATGAAATGCGTCCAATAGAAAAAATAGCCTCCATAGGAGGCTTTAACCGATGGGTGTCTCCCACAGTGCAACAGCGGTTCTGCAAATCAAGCACCACTATGACGGTTCGTTAGTGCATCCAAAATGATGACGATTGCATAAAGGACTTTTTTTCCTGTGGTACCCGTTTTATCTTATGGTCTTTTGTTTGTCATAACTCGAGAACGGCTGTGCCGACTTAGCTCAAATAAATTTCGAAAAATTAAAAATTATCAGTCCTTTAATCTATTCCTGTACTATTTCTCTATGTTAATAACAGTTTCGCAGATATAAATCAAATTATGAATAAAAAATAATTTTTTACCTAAAAAGTTTAAATTTTTGGTTTTAAAAAATCATTAAAAATTCGAAACGGAAAAATGTGTCAAGTTTTATTACTTTTGCGTAAACCTACATAACCGATGAAAAAAATGAGACATAGGTCATGAAAATCGATGAACGCGTTCCGCTTTTACTCACAATTAAGTGAAGGTATCTCATTTTGACAAGAATATTGATTTTTTTGTTTTAATGATGACTTTTAGAAGTTTTATTACTTTTTTACTTTAATATATTTATTCATATTAGAAAAGAACTTACTTAATGTAAAACTAACGTCGAGTTCTTTTAGCTGGCTGTTGAACTTCATCTTGATCATCCGAATTTGATTCACCACTACTTCCCAAAGTGTTTAAAGGCTATTCGTTATCAACGCTTTGATCTTCTTCTTCCCCTTCGATGGTTGCAGATTTGAATCTGTTTATCTTACATGACCACCAGCAAAGTTCACCGAGCATGGCATCCAACTTCTTTCCTTTGAATCGAGTTTCCATCGGCATAATAATTTGGTGAAATCTCTCAACCTGTTCGTCAGACTCAGCGGGTAATTGTTTAGCGAAGAAATCAAGGTGACAATGTAGAAAATAAAAATTTGAATCTAAAAGTCATCATTAAAACAAAAAATAAATATTCTTGTCAAAATGAGATACCTTTACTTCATTGTCTATAAAAGCGGAACGCGTTCATCGATTTCTTTCGATTTATAGCCACCTTTTTATTTTAGCGATTTTCTTATTTCAGCTATTTTTCGAAAAAAAATTCTTCCAACGAATTAGACCACTTTATGAAAACCCATTAGAAAGCAGCAAAAATTGGTTATTTTTTCGATTGCACGCTCCGTTTCCGAGAGAAAGAGATTTTTTCATATTTTCGGTCAACAATGGGGATGGTTTGCCCTGGGTAAGCCATTACTCATCGTCGTGGGTAGCTACCCATTATTTTCCCCATTTCCCATAGGGTAATGAGTAATCGTGATGAGTAATTCCTCATTGTCGTGGGTAGCTACCCATTACTTTCCCCGTTACCCTGAGGGCAATGTGTAATCGTGATGGGTTATTCCCCATTGTCGTGGGTAGATACTAGGGTACCCATTTAATAGGGTTTTTTGATTAATCGGTTAATCGTAAATTTCAATCTGACAATTAACCGAACAAAACGCAATCAAATTATTCGATTAATCGAATAAAATTAAACAAAAACGAAACAAGTGTTCAAACATTGTACTAGGCACATTTATTAAAACAAAACAAAACGTAACAGAAGCAACATCATTAAAAAGTATAAAATATATGTAGGTACAAGGTGGCGCAAAAGTAAACTTCCGAGGTTTTTTGGCTGTAATTTAAAAAAAAATGAAAAACTTTGATTCTTCTTGTGGATTCTTTTTATTTGGTCTTTTAGTTTTTTTTACATCAAGTCGAGAATATGATGTCATGTAAATGGCCGCCGCCACAGTTGATTGTCATTTGAGCCGTTTTTATGGCATTTTCTATCACTTTGGCCAAAACTTCCGGCGATACGTCCTCACATTCTTGACGGATATTGTCTTTAAGAGCTGCAAGGGTCTGAGGCTTGTTGACATAAACCCGCGACTTCAAAAAGCCCCACAAAAAGAAGTCTGGAGCGGTCAAATCAGGCGATCTTGCTGGCCAGTGCAAATCGCCATATCGGTTGTGGCACGTGCAATGTGTGCCGTTGTACCGTCCTGTTGGAACCACATGTTTTCCAATCCCAATTCATCAAGTTGCGGCAAAAAGAGCTCGTTGATCATTGCTCTGTAGCGTGGCACGTCGTCTGGTCGATGTCGACGGCGCTTCCATGACATCCTCGGCTGCAGCAGCAATATTCTCTGCAGAACGGCTACTCCGGGGTCTGCCACGCCTGGCAGCATCTCGTGTTGTGCCAGTCTCTTCGAGGCGAGCGGCTAAACGTCGCAGTGTTTCACCAGTAGGCGTTGGACGGCCAGGAAATCTGCGACGAAATTCACGTTGTGCCAAAGTCACCAACCGATTATTGGTCAAATAAATAGTCAGCAATATTCCGCGTTCTGGAGCAGTGTAGCGTAACATTGTTTATTAACGTGTATTTCGCATGTGTTTACTACACAAATGTCAAAACAGAACTGACATTAGGGGCCAATCGCAAAATTTATAGCATTTTCTGATAGGAGGATTACTTTTGCGCCACCTTGTACAATTCACAAATATTTTTGGTGCAAAATTGTGTCTATGTAAAATTGTGTTAACATAAAATATTGCAGTGATTTTGTATTGAAGGTGGCGACGATGGAGACATGTGCGATGTTAAAGGTTGTGCGGTGAGTATCAAAGTAGTGTTTCCACTCCAGTGTTTCCTCCTAATAATATCTTTCTAACATTGGCAATGCCTTAATGGAATTGACGAATGATGCGACCCTTTTAATGTTATATCTTAAGAACTTAGGTTCTTTCAGATCACGGGGAGTTGGGTAGAACTGAGGTTCAGGTGAAGATGGGGAAACCAGGGGATCTGGAATGCCTTGCAAGGATACTTACGGGGACGCTCTAGTTAATAAATTATTCTGAAGTTAACTTACATAATAATTTTATTTTCTTTGTGCTTGATGGCGGCTTGCGAAGTGGTCCTGGTGGCGGGTGAAGGCAAGATAAGAACATAGTTATCGCTCATTTCAACCACGAGACCTCCGTGCACCGCTAAGTTGCCACCTGGGTAGAACAAAATACTGGTTCTTATACTACTTATATACATGGTTGGTTGAATAACTATTTCATTTACAGTTCATGTACCATATTTAGACTTAAAGTAATTTTACGGTTAATAACTTAATTCAGGGTATGTTTTTGGCTTAATTCAAGCTATTAATGTCATTCATTATAAAGATTTACAAAATTCAAGAAAGGGACTTCATTAGATTTAATAGAAATGCTGTCGAATATAGCTATTAACTACATCCTTGGAGTCAAAGGTTGGAAGGAAAATGGTATCTGAAAATAGTTGATCAAGCTCTAAGTAATACAACCGCAGTTAAAATAACGAGGTAAAAATCAAGCCAAAAATATTTAAATAATTTGGTAGGTCACGACGAATTGGTCGAAACATTTGCACGAGAGGATCGTTACGTCAACACTGATGAACTTATTATTATATATTAACGGCCTTATTCATAAAAAGCTACGAGAGGTTTGAAAGACGATTTATTATACTAAAATCGTCTCTCAATTTTTTATGAATAAGGCGCTAAATTTGCAATTGTGCATTGTTACATTTTACATGAGATGATATTAAAAAATCAAAAAATACATTTGATAATTAAATATTCATATATAATAATATCCTCTATTTTATTTTAAAATAAATAAGAGATTTGATAGCATTCTAAAATAGGTATTTTAAAAAACTCTCATATGATCCAGAAAAGTAACAGACATAAAATTATCTTAAATGATTCAAAATAGGGTCAGTACTTACAAATGACTTATTTATGATTCCACAAACACTCGTAAAAAAAGGGAAATTAAATTCCCAGGCTCATATTCATGAGTCTTTTCTGAGTCATAAAGAACGCTCAGAAGGAGGGGACACTTCAAACGCAAAAACACTCGTATTGATTTGTTTTCGGAAGGTTCTTAGAATCTTTTTGACTCTTTTCGGACCCAGAATTGTTATACTATAAAAACACTAAACTCGGTTGTTAGTCGAAATAAAGATTGTCACGACCAAATCGTAGGTTTTCACAATAGAATTAGAGGTTCTCACAACCGAATTAGAGGTTAACACAGCTGAATTGGAGGTTGTCATAACCAAATTATAGGTAGAGATAGAGGTCTTTACAGTCGAATTTAAGGTTGGCACAACCGATTTATTCAGAAGTTATCACAGCTGAATTAGAGGCTGTCGCAACTGGATTTCGAAATTGTTTTCTATTTCTATATTCGCACAAACAATAAATAACAAAGCGAGAAAATAATACACTATATATGAGGAAATCTGTTGGGATTTCAGCACATCTCATAGAAAGACCTTGTAAACTTCAGAACTGGTGACATCAGCTTGAACTGCACTCTGATAAATGTTGGCATTTCCTGTAAAATACGACGCTTTAACGCAAAAATTACAATCACAATATCTTCACTTACCTTTCTAAATAACCACAAAACTGTCTTGATATCTCTGTGACAGCAATAATAGTGCATTCGTTCATTTTGTAAATATAATATTTATTTTTTGAATTATAAACGACAGCTTTGAAACATTACGAATTATGTTCGTTTTGAATTCCGGTGTACCAACTAAATTCATGAGAAATGCGGTTACAGTAACCGAATAACGCCAAATTCGGTCGTTGCAACCGACTTAAAGCCAAATTCGGTTCTTGCGACCGAACTGATACCAAATTTGATAATTGCAACAGAAATGGTGCCAAATTCGGTTGTTACCCCTAAATATGGCACCAATTCCGGTTTTCAGCCGTTACAACCTCAATTCGGTTTTGTCAACCGTAATTCGGTGGCAACAGTCGAATTTACGTTTGCCCCAGCCCGTTTTCAAACAATTTGTTCCCTGAGTAGTCGATAATCTCCAAATCAGATAATGGTTAATAATCTGTATATTTTTACTTAACTGAGGAAAATTGGAGAGATTATCATACTTATCCGGTCTCAAACAACACCGAGGGGTCAGGGACCTTACAAAACATAACATATTTCGTCAACCAGTTCGATATTTTGCCTTATCTCTCCAGTTGGCAATATCAAGTGTACGCAGGGATTCGTCAACCTGATCCCTCCAGTGGAGTCTTGGTCATCCTATTCTTCGTCTTCCTTCGAGTTCGGTTTCGAAAACCCTTCGTGCTGGTTCGTCTTCATCCATTCTACTAACATGGCCTAGCCAGCGCAATCGCGTTATTTTGATGCGCTTAACTATGTAAATGTCGGGAGCTCATACAGGTCATGGTTCATGCGTCGCCAATACTCACCGTTGTGCACTATGGGGCCATGAATTTTTCTGAGTATATTTCTCTCGAAGACTCCTACAGATGTTTCGTCTGCTTGCGATAAGACCCAGCATTCTGCGCCATAAAGCAAGACATGAGAGTCTGGTACAGTTGGACTATTGTTACTCGAGAGAGGGTTTTATCTCTAAAGTGCTTGCTTAGCCCAAAATAACATCTATTCGCAAGCACAATTCTCCGCTTGATCTCAAGGCTGACGTTGTTGTTTTTGTTTACGGCAGATCCGAGGTATATAAATTCGTCCACCACCTCGAAATTATAAATTATAATCGCGTGGAGGCCCTGCTCGTTGAAACCAATTTTTCTTGACTCCTCAATTCTCGAAAACACCGTAGTACCGTCTCTAACTCTGCGTCCGATGATACGAGTATCTATATCATCAGCATATTCGAACAGCATGTGAATTTTGCTGCTGATGGTTTTATTCATGTTGACAGCAGCTTTCCTCAGAATAATCTCTATTAAGATATTAAAGAGATCGCACGATAGGGTGTCACCATGTCTTCGGTACGGTAAGATCCTTACCAATTTTCACGGCAGATTTGGTGTTCGTCAGGGTCATCCTGAAAAGGCGTATGAGTTTTGAAGGAATACCAAGCTGAGACATTGCTTCGTAGAGTTTCCCCCGTATCGGGCTATCGAAGGCCGCCTTATAATCGACAAATAGATGATAGGTATCGATTTGTTTTTCGTGGGTCTTCTCTAGGATTTGGTGTAGCGTGAAAATCAGGTTGGTTGTCAATTTTCCAGGCCTAAAGCCACACTGGTATGGTTCAATCAGGTCAGCGATAATTGTTTTCAGTCTTTCATGAATGTCATGCCCATACAAAAGTTGTGCGGTCGTACGGCTAGGCTATACGATAAATCGCAAAACAAGAACGTAAAGTTCGCCACTCCCATTTTGGTACCTCCCATACAAAACTTGTAGGGCCGGTTGTTTGACAAGATAACTCTCGCAAAATCGAACAAATTTTTATTAAATTCGGGGTTGGAAATGACACTCTTCTATGGAAAATTAATGGGTTTGTCGGATGAGATCGCCAACATCAAATTATTAAATTATATTTTTAAATTATTTTATCGCATAATTGCGGGCCACCCTAACATCCCTTTTTGCTTCTTATAATATTACAGCAACAACAACATTCATACTGTAGTCTATTTTGGTTTAACCGGTGTGACTGTTGTTGTTGCTATTTGCCTACGACATCGATACAATAAGTAATAACAATAACAGCAGCGCAGTCGAAGATATTTACTTCATTTGTTTCGTTAAGTCGCTCTGCTGTTATTGTTACTTCTTTTGCTCTATATATGTATGTACGCACATCTGTATGCACATACATATGTACCTAAGATTTTGCATTTAAAGTAACTGTGGTGTTTTCGCTTGTTGTTTACATTATCGATGCAAAAGAATATAGCAACAACAACAACAGCGCTGACGAAGTCGTTTGCTTCAGTTGGTCACTCAGCTGTTGTATTGTTGTTGCTATTTCTTTTACATTCTCTATTCATATTAACTGTCGTTCTATGTTTATGGATTTGGTGGCCCGCGACAAAAAGAAAACATTATAAGTTAGTTGTCGAAAAGTATGAGAACAATAAAGTTCAGAATGTACTGAAATTTCTAACTAAAGTCTAAGTTTTGTTTTGCTTAAAAATAAATAGTTTCTGCGCGAACATTTTGGCGACCGTGACAGGACGGCCAGTAAATTTAGTTGCGTTTTATAAAATAAAAAAATAAAGCCATTGTACGAAGAATGGACCGGTTTTGAAGCTGCAAATTGTACGGTGATTTGTTTTCGTCGTTGGATTTACTCTTAGATGCACCAATCAATTTGCCACTGGGACAACATATTTTGATCTTCGTGCATCAACTTTAATTGCTGTGCCTCCGTGAAAAGATTTTTTTTGAAAAGAATCATTTTTTGTATGATTTCTTTAGCAGAAACATACTTATATCGAATTTCGTAGTTTAGTGGCTCTTCGTGATTTAAGTATTTGTTGTTGATTTGAAGCCGTTAATTGATAGCCTGGAATTGTCACACAAACATAAATGGATATATTTTTGTAAAGTACCGCTACGGGAAACAAAATTTTGTCGCCCATAGATATTGGAAAGTGTACATAACACGGTATTTTGGCGCTTAACATAGCAAGGTACGCTACTTGCACTCTGTGGTTTTGTGGAAGTGTCTCTCTTATATTGTTGTCAATATGAGCAAAGCCGGTGCTGATGAAGTCAAAGGGGAAGTAAACGCAAGATGCTCAGAATTGTTTTCGCTCAAGCAACAGCGTACTTCCATGAAGAGAAACATCTCTAATATACAAAAGAAAGTGGAAAAAGATGGCGATAATTTCGATCCCATTATTTTGGAATGCCGTTTACAAGTCCTGGAGGCATATTTCGAGGAATTGTCTCACATTCAAGGACAAATTGAAAAACTTTGCCCCACAGACAATGCCAGAAGCGATTTGGAGGAAATTTTTATTGCCGCAAGGGTAAAAATAATGGTTTTGCTGAAGGAAAATCGTGGCCCTTTTTCGATGGACCACAGTGTTCTCAACGCTTCGATAGTTGGTGATTCAAATTCGACTCGTCTGGCATACTCAAACTCAAATTTTAGTCGCCCTTTCGATACATTTGCAACCTCAACCTCACTTTGTTCGTATTGTTGCTCATCGGAGCACAATATATCAGCTTGTTATTCGTTTTCATCGCTTGTTGTTGTTGAACGCTTTAATTTCGTAAAGCGTAACGGTCTGTGCATAAACTGCCTTTGCAATGGTCATCAATTTTCAAAATGCACATCGCAATCGAACTGTAAAGTTTGCCAGTCTTCTCACCATACATTGCTGCACAGTTTTTGTGGCCCTGAACAACTTGGGCCTCCCAAATCACATCACTCTCAATCAACATCGGAGAATCACAGCAATCATCTTTCGTTAGTAGCTCGCTCGGCCAATAGGGCGATAATTCCAACAGCCGTGGTTCTCATCAACGATTATTGTGACGCTTATCAGCCAGAAGTTTTTGGCATCGGTGAAACCAGAAACAACATCAAGCTTTTTATCGGCACCACAATAAAATCTCGTATTAGTTCGTTCCAGTGGTCTTCCTTTTTTTATTTGGCGAAGACGATTTCGGCTCAACAACCTGTTGAGTACATCAAAACATCGAACTGGATAAAACCTCGAATTAGAAAACTGGTTGATCCATGGTATAACAAATCACAACCTTTTGACATGCTTCTCGGTACTGAAGTATTTTTCGGTTTGTTGTTCGATGGTCGCATCTCACTGGGAGACGGCACGCCTTGTCTGACCAATACAATATTCGATTGGATTGTCAGTGGGACATCCAAATTAACACACAACTCAATTGATTCAACTTTGAACAATTCCCTCAAAATAGAAGAAATACCCATGGAGCCAATTGAGTGCAGAAAGGCTGCAGTTTTCAAGTGTTCTGACGTCTCACCATCAATCATAGAGGAAATAATCAATAAGCATTCATCATATTTTAAAATTATTCGTATAATTGCTTATATTTTTCGTTTATTCAACAGATGCCCAGTAAACCGTGCGTTAATGCTCAAGGACCTAGTTCATATTAACCCCTCCGAATTGGACCACATATTTTGGCGCATTGTGGCTCATCTACAAGAAGATTCGTTTCAAGATGACATCACCGCACTTCAGAAAGGCAGAGTAGTCAACCCATCGCTGCAGAAATTAACACCATTTTTGCATAAAACTGACGTCGGCCATGGCTTTGTAACTTTAATTAGAGTTGGTGGTCGACTCTCTAATGCACCCATACCCTATGACGCTCGTTTTCCTGCTTTGTTGCCCAAAAACCATCGCTTCGTCAGCTTATACATCGATCATTTACATCGAAAACATTTGCATGCAGGTCCGAAGGTTTTACTGGGCATCGTGAGGCAGAAGATATGGATAGTTAACGCTAGAGAAGTAGTTCGGAAAGTTGTCCAAAATTGCGTGCACTGCTTCCGCTACAAGCCCAAATTGATGGAGCAAATTATGGGTAATTTGCCAGCTGATCGCCTGCGAGCAGAACGCCCATTTTTATTCACTGGAGTGGACTTTTGTGGCCCTCGAATCTTTGCCTCTAGCTTCGTAAAAACATCAATTGATCATAAAAGTTTCTTAGTTGTTATTTGTGGAAGATTGTTGTGGTTCTTCGATAGGTGCAGTCAAAAAGCAGTCGACACCCCTCCATGCATCTATCGAAGTTGTGGCCCATTTTCAACGTCATATCGCATTCGAGGTAAAGTTCCATATAAAACTTACATTGCTGTATTTGTTTGTTTTAGTTCAAAGGCAACGCAACTGGAACTGGTGTTAGACTTGTCCGCCAACAACTTCATTTTGTGCCTCAAGCGTTTCGTTGGTCGCAGAGGAATACCACAGAAGCTTTATTGCGATAACGCAACTAATTTTGTTGGAGCTCACAATAAGCTACATGAGCTGAAGCAGTTGTTTTTTAGTGAAACAATAACTCACGAAATACAAGCATATTCATCACAAACCGGATTTGAATTTTGTTTTATACCCCCCCGTGCTCCACACTTCGGTGGCCTATGGGAGGCTGCCGTGAAATCTGTAAAAACACTCCTCGTAAAAAATGTTGCCCAAGCCTACCTCACTTTTGAAGAATTGCAGACCCTTATCATCGAAGTCGAAGCAATTTTGAATTCACGTCCAATTGCACCGTTGTCAGATGACCCCAACGATGGTGAAGCATTAACACCAGGTCATATGCTCATTGGGTCATCTTTAGTCGCCATTCCTGATGAACATTTTGATATCACCAAGCAAACGTCGCTCACTCGTTGGCAACGGATCTCGTATTTGAAACAACAATTTTGGCAATTGTGGTCTCGAGATTATCTTTTGTCGCTTCAACAACGAACAAAGTGGCTCAACGTAAACCCAAACATCGAAGAAGGCCAGCTAGTTCTTGTCCATGAAGACAACACCCCACCACAACAATGGCTTTTGGCTCGGGTGCTCAAATCTATAGCCGGCACTGATGGACGAGTTCGAGTGGTCGAGTTGAAGACGAAGTCTGGTTGCTTTCGACGTCCCATTCATAAAGTGGCTCCATTACCTTCCCAAGATGCTTGAAAGAGAGCCCTTTCAACGGGGGGAGCATGTCGGATGAGATCGCCAACATCAAATTATTAAATTATATTTTTAAATTATTTTATCGCATAATTGCGGGCCACCCTAACATCCCTTTTTGCTTCTTATAATATTACAGCAACAACAACATTCATACTGTAGTCTATTTTGGTTTAACCGGTGTGACTGTTGTTGTTGCTATTTGCCTACGACATCGATACAATAAGTAATAACAATAACAGCAGCGCAGTCGAAGATATTTACTTCATTTGTTTCGTTAAGTCGCTCTGCTGTTATTGTTACTTCTTTTGCTCTATATATGTATGTACGCACATCTGTATGCACATACATATGTACCTAAGATTTTGCATTTAAAGTAACTGTGGTGTTTTCGCTTGTTGTTTACATTATCGATGCAAAAGAATATAGCAACAACAACAACAGCGCTGACGAAGTCGTTTGCTTCAGTTGGTCACTCAGCTGTTGTATTGTTGTTGCTATTTCTTTTACATTCTCTATTCATATTAACTGTCGTTCTATGTTTATGGATTTGGTGGCCCGCGACAAAAAGAAAACATTATAAGTTAGTTGTCGAAAAGTATGAGAACAATAAAGTTCAGAATGTACTGAAATTTCTAACTAAAGTCTAAGTTTTGTTTTGCTTAAAAATAAATAGTTTCTGCGCGAACAGGGTTTACCAATCCCATTCTGGCACCTCTGATTAAAAATTGCCCGTCTGATCGACACGATACCTCTCGTAAAGCACAAACGATATTAATGAAATTTGGTACTGGCATTGTTCAAAAGATAATTTTTAACTAAACCTGGACAACTTTGCCACTCCCATTTTTGTACTTCCCATCCAAAGTTAGGCGGGTGAGTTGGATGAGGGAAAATTTGATACTAGGCAATTTTTTGGCGAAGCTACAGTGTAATTAAATATGGACAACTTTGCCAAGAGCATTTTCGTACCTCCAGTACAAATGATTGGCGGCGAACTTGCTGGTAGCTACGATAATCCCCAAAAACGCAACAGACCCTAATTAACTTGGGAGTTAAATATAATGCGCAATGTCACTCTGCTATTGAATATGGTCGATTTTACCACGTTCATTTGGGTAACTAAAGATGTGTCGGCTGCTAAAAAAATATAATCCTGTTTGTAATGGTACTCCGACTCAACGGATGACCTAGGGCGAAGGTATATTCAAGTCAGTTAACCCGACTGAAATATCTGCACTATTTTCAGTATCAACTGATACTCGTATATGTCGCCATTCCTATGGGTGAAGGTATACAAATTAATATCTCAAAATTAGATGCTTAGTTCGCCTTTGCGCCCAATTTTCGAGAACCCCGCAAAAGAAACCGCAGTAGTTTTTCAAGAAGAAGTAGTTTGTTCTGCAGCCCCGAGAAAATGTATGAAGTGCATATGGTAGTAATCGGTGTGGTGAGGATGGCGTGATCATCTGATCGAGTGTGTGTTTGGAACAGGCCTTTTCAACTGCGTGCAAGTCTTAAGCAGAGGTTATTGATTTTTGCATTTCGTCTGAAACAGTGGGCCGTATGAATAAAAATTTAGTTTATATTATATATGTAACTAAGTACTAGCACTAGCTTTTCTTATCAGTACTAGCTATGCTGAAACGTTTAAACTACTAAAAGTGTGAATAAATCTTTGGTAGTTCTACGTTGCTAGTACTGAAATGTGATTGCTAGTACTGAAAATTATGCGTATGCGGCGGCAAAATCAGCTGATAGAAACTGTTTGGAAGTTGCCTCTGTTTAATAATATGGTAATTGTTCTTAAAAATTCTTAGCAAAACTTGTGATAACAACATTTTCTTGATGAACTAACGAAACGGAAATAACGCCAAATTTTTTGAAATATTACAAAATTCTAATTAAAAAGTCACAAGTGCCGTCTGTTTGGGTGAAGAATGAAGCATATTTGCTAAAGTTTGGCAGGAAATAACAATTAGCCAACAAGGAAAAAGCAGTAGAGAAAATTCAGTCCGGTGAACCGACTTAAACATACCCTCACCCAAAGTCATCCATTGCGACCGAATATATTTGCAAATATTCAATAGCAGAGTGGCATTGCGCTAAATATTATTCAATACCCATTAAGTTGATTATGGGGAGTTATCTTGACAAGAGAGATTATGGGGAGTTATCTTGACAACTAGCCAATTGTCCGCCCAATATTTATATGGGAGGTACAAAAATGGTCATGGCGAAGTTGTTCATCTGTTGTTACGCAAAATATTGATCAGTACTAAATTTTGTAAGATCGGTTTTGGTATACGGGAGATATCGAGTCGGCCAGCCGGAAAGCCGACCAACTTTTGTATGGGAGGTACGAAAATGGACGTGGACAGTAGTTAATCTTTAATTTCTAGGAAAACATTGCCGAATACCGAATTTCATTAAGATCGCTTGTAGTCTACGAGAGTTATCGGGCCGATCAACAGGTCATCCGCCCAACTATTGTGTGCATTTGACTAAATTTTTTCTTGTACCAAACTTCCTAAAGATTATGTTAGGGGTTATGTTGCCGAACAACCAGCCGGCCGCAGAACTTATCTTGGTAGGGCGTTGCGAAATCACCCTTGTTTTAATCGGTGACTGGCATTTGATGCCATGAACCCTATAACCTAATTTTATTAAGATCGGAAATGTTTCAAGCGATTTATTACATTGACAGGCGACCACCAAGCTTTTGCGTGGGAGGTACCAGAATGGGCGTGCCAAAACGACTCCTTTTCCACAGAAGAGTGGGATTTGACTAAATTTTGTCTAGTACCAAATTTCATAAAGATTGGTTTGGTTTTGCGGGAGTTATCTTGCGGAAAAACCAGCCTGCCGGACAACTTATGTATGTCAGGCACCAACATGTGCGTGGCAGAATCAGCCTTGTATTACTTGGTGACTCGCGTTTGATGACATGAAACCTATAACCTAATTTCATTAGATCGGAAGTGTTTCACGCGAATTATCGCATTGACAACCCAGAGGTACCAGAATGGGCGTGGCAACCTCGCCAATTTTCTCCAGTTAAGTAGACATTTACAGATTATTAACCAATGTTTGAGTTGAATCTAATCACATCTACCACAAAAAAGTTTTAGAAGAAACTTGATTTTGTACCAGAAGGGGCGTGGCCATAATGCCCATTTGCAATCCCAACTTCAGTTTGGACAAATAATGACCTATAACAAAATACCATTGTCGGCTAATGGTCAAAACCTAGACTATTCAAATATATAGTGATTCACAAAACACCCTTTCGAAACTTATATTTTTAACTAATCTTTTGTAATTGTTTGATTCAGCGGTTGTTAAACACGGTTTCAAATATGTACTGGAATTAAAAACCGGTTTCATAATCAAATCCAGGTTTATTAAAACGAAACGGTTATCAAACCTATTTATATAAATCGAGTTTTAATTGCGGGTGTTAAAACCGTTATTAAACTCGGGGTTTTCAACCCGGGGTTTTAACCCGGTTTTTAAAACCGATTTTTGTAACCAACTGTCACATCAGATTTAATAGAATCGGTTTGAGCACATAGCTTATGTTTCTAACTAATAATTTGAAATTTTTATAATGTGGTACCCTTTGCCGTTCGATAACACCATGAAACCGTTGCATGAATATATCGTGTTATAGCTGATTGGAAGCGTATAGAGTTCTGATAGACGGTGTTGGAATCCAAGTTAACTATTTTTTTCATTTAGACACAATTTTTGGAGAAAAAACTGAAACTGTTAAAAATTACAAATTTTTCAAATTAAAAATTTGAACCCTTAGAGTGGTCGGATTTAACTCAAACTTTATACAGTTTATGTTCAGGTTAAACTAAATCAATGTGCAATTTTTTTTCAAATGCACCGAGGAGTGAATATTTTCTAGTGTATACGAATTTTCACCCAAAATGCCAAAACCCGAAAACTTTGACTAAAATGCGGCACGGCTTAGAGTTGGCCGAATCGGCACAAATTTTCACCATGTCAGTTTTAGACCATAAGGAACAAGAATCCGACAGGGGTTTATTAAAATTCGATAATATATTTTCCGCCATTTATTTCATTGCCACCCTAATAATGTACATACATTAGAGTCCCCACAAAATATATGAAAAAGAAAAGTATATTGCTTTCTTTGCTCCCCGCGACTTTTCTAAAACCTTGGGCTTATAAAATAATATCTACATCCCAATTTTTCAAATCTTGTTTAAACCGACCAGTCCCAATTGACCTAAACGCTAAAAACTGGCCTTAAAAACACTTCACTTCCTTTTTGGCCTTTAACTCCTAAACAAACGATTTTACGAGGTTTATTCACATACGTTATTTTGACCAAAAAGAGCCCCAAAAATTTGGAAAATTTTGTTTTTCATAGTTGAAAACGCTATTAACGGTTAGATACATGTTAAAAGCTTGTATTGAAGAAATGTCCGCCTTTTTATTTTGGTCAAAATAACTTATGTGAAAAAACCTCATAAAATCGTTTGTTTAGGAGTTAAAGGCCAAAAAGGCAATAAAGTGTTTCTAAGGCCGGTTTTTAGCCTTTAGGTCAATTGGGACTGGTCGGTTTAAACAAGATTTGAAAAATTGGGAAGCAGATATTATTTTTTAAGCCCAAGGTTTTAGAAAAGTCGCGGGGAGCGACAAAAAAATCAACTTTTGCATTTATGGGGCCTCTAACATACATATTTAGAACATGTTCATAACTATATTTACATCTCAAAAGTATCCAAATATTTAAAAATTCCTAAAACCAGTAAAGAAATTGCAGTCGGGTGAACATAAACCCTCAAACATACCCTCACCCTAAGTCATCCATTGCGACTGAGTTCTTTTAAAAAAACACATATACGTTGACCGAATGAAGGTAGCAAATTTGCCAATATTCAATAGCAGAGTGGCATTGCGCTAAATATTAATCAATACCCAACCTAATTAGGACCCTAAGAGATTTTGGGGATTTACCGTGACCACCAGCCAATTGTTCGCCCAATGTTTATATGGGATGTACAAAAATGACGAAGTTGTTCATTTGATATTACACAGTAGCAAAAAATATTGATCAGCACCAAATTTTGTTAAGATCGGTTGTGTTATACGGGAGATATCGAGGAGGCCAACCGGAAAGCCGCCCAACTTTTGTGTGGGAGGTAAGAAAATGGACGTGCTACAGTAGATTTTTAATTTTTAGGAAAACATTGCCTTGTACAGTATTTCATTAAAAGTTATCGTGAGATATTTTTAAATTTTCCGTTAAAGAACACAACAGTTAATTTAATTCAATTCTGTTCAATTCAACTCAAATCAGTTCAATTCAATTCAATCCAATTCATTTCAATTAAATTCAATTCAATTCAATGCAATGCAATTCAATTCCATCAATTTAGTCCAAGTCAATTCAATGTAATCTAATCTAACTAAGTCTAATCTATTCTAAAACAGTGCATTTCTTTTTATGTTCCTAATTGACTTGAACTGAATTGAATTGGTTTTCATTGAAATAAATTGAATATTTTTATTGGTGGTTCTCAAAATTTCACAGCTGTATTTAAATTTAACAATAACGATTTATTTTTAAATTAAAATGTAAATCATATTCTAATCTGCAATGCCTGTGTAATGTAAAATTGACAAGTTTAACTCATATTCATATTAAACTGATTTAAATTTGAAAATCATGTTCGAATTCGAAGCAATTTTCCTGAATGATAATCTTACAAAGTGTAAAAAATTAATTGATATACTAATTTAAATTATTTAATTGTTATTCGAATGATGAAATCATTGCGAAATTAAAAACCGTTTAAAATATTATTATTATCTTATATTTCAAAATAGATGTCGTGGTACTTAATTCAAAAAAAATAATTAATATGTATATGCAAATTATATCTTTTTTTATTTGTATTTATTTATTTATTTGTATTTATTTATTGTGTTTATCCTGTACAACAAGAAATAAATCTTATAATTATAGTACAGGAATTATTGTCGGAAATATAGGTTATTTATCGAAATAATTTAATTTATTAAGACATATTAAACATTACATAAAACAAAGTATTAGGAAAACAGAGTACAGTATTAGAAACATTGTACTGTGAAAACAGGTATGGATTAAAAAACATAAAATAAGTCTACAAATTTTAATATAATTTAAAGCAAAATGATATTGACTTTATTCGTTTCAAAAAATATTTAGTTTAAACTTCTGTATTTTATTATTCAAGCTCAAGGCCATCTATATCTCTATAAATAGAGATATAGTTTTTTTTTTTAAAGAAGATGTTTTGCAAATGCATCCTCATGTTTCCTGACAAACCGTATAACTATTTCAGATCTAGCCACAGATCTCCATAAGCGGTTGTTGCTCGAAAAATATCGCAAGTAAAACACACAAGAAAACATTTGCAACCAAGTACTTTCCATCTCAAGAGAACCATCGGTCCCCATTAGAAATGATTTTTGTTGTTGTCTAAAAGACAACAAAATGTTTACAGGCAATTGTTATTGCCTGTTATTTTGTCGTGCTCTACGTTCTATGCTTTTTTATTTATCCGGCCTTTTTAATGGTAAAAATTTCAGAATATTTTATAACTGCGGGCAACTGCCTTTGAAGGAATTATAGCCTACGCAATTCTTAACAACTTTGTTAAAATACACTAGTAAACAAAGATTAAATTGTGGTCCCTAAATGGGTGTTGAAATTGAACATTTAAATCTTTCGCTTATAAGTGTTCAGATTGTTGTACAAAGTTGTAGTGCATAAAACTTTTGACAACATTATAAGGTGCAGTAGTAAAGAAAAATGTCATTTAGGGTTCCAAAATAATCATAACAATTTAAAAGTTTTAAGTTTTTTTTATATTTTTTTGCTTAAAATTGTTAAACTATTAGAAAGCGAATGCAAAAACATTATCCAAAATTGTATAACTAAAGGTTTTCGATAAAAATGCCAAATACACTAACCAACAAACATTACATTTATGACCACAAAATTGTCGCACAATTTAAAAACATTATTGTTAGAAAATTATTAAATGAATCGATTTGCTTCTTTTTGTTTGTTTTTGTTTTTATAAATTCATTTATTCCATTTTACTTTAAACAATTAATACTCAGTTTCACAGTTAGCCATTCTCCATTTTAATGGAATTTATATATAGGCCGTGTTGCTAACTTCTAAGGTCCCTACTCTCCCATGGTGAAATAGTAAGTTTTCTTTAACGAAAAGAAGCCACCCCCCTTCCCACCTTTCATAGGTCATGAAGCCAATCGGTGGCCTATTACCGTATTCCAACAGTCGCTTCAGGCTCTCGTCTTGAACCAAACTATCACTAACCCGTCCGTTTTCCACAAAGGCTGCCCTTTCCAAAAAAAACCAAGCATGCCCATAACCAGGCACACATCTATCGTCCCAAAGTCCACCATCCAGTGATCATCGCACAGGATGGTCTCCTAACCGAGCCATCGTCCGCTATCCCCATCCGCAAGCATAGGACATGATGGGTCTAATGATCTACCTGTTAATAATAAATTCCCAATATTTGTTTTTAATTGCAGGACCTGAATACGACGGCCACAATAACACTCAACCCCTCGACTACCACAATCTTCTCCAGACGAGTGTTTCAACATGGAATGCATATAATCTATTTAGCAAATTGTGACCATTTTCGAAGCAAAAATTCAAAAAATTGTTATCAAACCACCTCCAATGTAATACTAACAGTTTATTTATGTACAATTGACAATAAATAATATCAAACACACTTCAAAACATTCATTGCAGCAATGAAACAAAATCATTGTAATAATGAAACAAATTCATTGCAACAATGACTCAAATTCGTTGCACCAATAAAACAAATTCATAGCAGCAATGAACAAATTCATTGCAGCAGTGAAGCCAATTCATTGCTGTTATGAAACAAATTCATTGCAGCAGTGACTTAATTCATTGCAAGAACTATACTTATTCATTGCAACAATGAAACAAATTCATTGCAGCAATGAAAAAAATTCATTGCAGAAACGAAACAAATTCGTTGCAATATTGAAGCAAATTCATTGCAGCAACAACCCTACTTTCACCATAGTAACGTACAATTTGCAGTTGTTTAACACATTTTCATAGCGGGAATGAAACTGTACGATAGCTCACTTTCGATGACAAAAGTTGTTGGGGTGATGAACAATTTCATCCCTGTGATGATGCTTTCCGTTCAGTGTATGAGGTATTGTAAAATTTTAGTAGCAGTTAAACTAAAATTACAGGTAAAATACACGCATATTAAATAACTAAATAACTGTTTTCCCATTACATCCCATGAAGGGACAAGGGAGAACTTCTCACAATCACTGAGCTGTGCGCTTTCCAGGTTTCACTCACTGATTGGGACCTACAGTTTTACACCGATTCCGAACGGTATTTTTTGAGAAGCTTTTTCATGGCTATATACTTGATAATGTCGCCGTCATTATGCGAGGTGACCGCCGCCGAAAGAAATTTTAAGATGGTCAGAGCAGGGTTCGAAACCCAGGATCTCTTGTACAACCATGCACTACCCATTGCAATACCGACGGCCACATACACGCATATTAGACTTCATAAAACGCATGGGTGTAATTTTTTACTATTAAGATAAAATTAAAATGTCTATAAAATATACTAAAAATTACACTTACAAAAATAGAAAAGATAAAAAAGTTATATAATTTGTTGGCCTCTTCCACCACCAACCTTTTACATGTGTTAAAAGAACTTCATCGTTCCTATAGTGTTGAGTTATTCATACACAAAATTTCCCCTCTACCCAAATCAATTTTCAATTATCTTCCTGGAAAACGAATCAGACATTTCAGTATCGGATGTGACTCATACGAGTATTTACTAATGTATTATCACCATGATATAATTTTAACAGGTTATATCAGTAGGTGTTGTTATTGTTGTTGTAATGCTCAACGCAAGTGTATGCCAACTAGAGTATTCAACAAACCGGGAAATTAAAAATCTGGGTTTTCAGCTGCTTCAAGAAATTGAATTTTAGAAAAGCCGGATCCACCGGTTTTTTTGAAGGGAACCCCCGTGTTTGGTTCTTATATTCAAGTTTTACGAATTTAATTTACGCAGAAATTGGGTAACAGAGAGCAAAATTTATTCTCTCTTAAGAGCAATTTAAGTTTCTGATTTTACCAAACCATCCCAAAAGTATTCTTCGGGTAAGTTTGGTAAAGTGCCAAACAATCTATTGTTTAAAATTGTTTCTTTTTGTCAAAATAACTTAAAAAATTTTGAATAAAAGAAATTACAATAAGGGCAGAAAGTGTTATTTTAATCACATACTAAATTATTTACGGTCGATTTCACCATGTTCAGTTATCTTTCAGTTAGAGCTAACGAACAGTTGTTTTAGCTGTCAGTTTGTTTGAATTTATAAGTTTTAACTGTCTGTTAGTTGTTTGGTGAAATTGGGCGTTAATGAATATTAACCCCTGTATTCAGTTTTTATGAAATTTCCATAAAAAGTACGTGTATAAAAAATAACGAAAATTGCAGACTTCACTCAATTTTCATTTGCATGCTACTCAGCTCTGCGAAAATTTCGTAGGCAAAATCAAGTACAGGATTGTTAAGCCAAAGTTATTTCGTACGGAAGGAAACAATTGTTTGATAATTGTTTTGGACCGGAATTTTGACATTTCGATCATTTTAACAACCAAAAGTAACACTACATGCGTTAAAAATAGTGCGTTAAAAATAGGAGTGCGTAAAATTGCATATTTACAAGGTAAATCAAAGACGGGTGGTAACTCTCCGCTGCAAAATTTTCCGTTTAGAGATAAGTGAAAAATCTTCGTACGAAAATTTCGCAAGAATCGAATACGAGGCTTAACTTTGAAAACGTAAGTAAATATGTGATGTTGCATAGGAAAAGGGCCCTTATCTTCTCAAAATCAAAATCCATTTTTTTGCGTTTCCTAAAATTACACATTATTGTGAATAAAAAGACACCTCAATAACACAAAAATTTAAAAAATTACATTAGTTGTAGCACTTTGAAACTCTAGTATGATAATATGAAGTTTCTAGATTATGGGATTCAAAGATTGACATTTTTTAAAATGCTTTCCTGAAATATGACAAGGTAGTTAAGAAACGCGCGTAACCATTTCTTATAGTTTTTTTGTGTAGTTTTCAAATCTCCAGGGAAAAAAAAATAGTCCATAGATTTACTGTCGTTGGTCATTTTAACGATTTCATCCATTGCAAATTTCTTTTGGCATTGTTTTGGACAACAACTTCATCAATTTCCTCTTGTGGGTTATTTTCCCAAACTGATTTATCCCGGCCTCCTCGGTGATTTCAGGGCCCTCAAGAGTATTATTTTCTTCAAATTCACAATTCTTAACAAAATAAGATAAGATAAAATGGCAGATAAAATAAGATAAAATGACAGATACATACCTGAATCACTGGAATGTCTTCTAAATTAATTATATTCAAATTAAGCCCTGAAGCACCTGGCAGAGGTTCCACTTCAAGATCGTCACCTTCATCAGATGTAGGTTTTTCATCACAATAAAAATATTCCTCCCACAATCGCCTATCCTCATCCGACACTCCTTTTGTGGAAGATTTGTTCATACACTTTAGTAATACATAATTGGTTAAGTTTCTTGTCATCCATTATGACTGACTGTGGCCGTCGGTGGTGCACGCCTCCTGACCACCTTAAAAAAAAATTTTCTTTCGGCGGCGGTCACCTCGCATAGTGACGGCGACACTATCGAGTATTTAGCCATGAAAAAGCTTCTCAAAATACCGTTCGGAATCGGTGTAAAAACTGTAGCTCCCAATCAGTGAGTGAAAAATTAGAAAGCGCACAGCTCACTGTTTGTGAGAAGCTCTCCCCAATCCCTTCATGGGATGTAATGGGAAACGGTTTTTCTTTTTTTTTTATTATGACTGACTACCACCACACAATAATAATAACACTAAGATTTATTAAACTTTTGCATATAAAATTACAAACAATAAACCAAGTGAAGTTGTGCAACTAAAAAAAAACAAATGTAAACAAAAAAGTACACAGTAGGTCCGCGTTCACACTTGACTCTTTTGAAGCAAAAATGTGCCTTTTTTGCAACCCTGTTTGTTTTGCATCACGCATCCAAAGAGTCAAGGGTGAACGCGGACTAGGCTGCGTCAGAGGCGCGGCCACTAAATTTAAACGTAGAATACTTTATAACGAAAGGTGAAGAATAGAGAAATAAATTCCAATAATGTCCATTTCTTGAAGTTGGTAGAGGTTGGGGACAATGTCTTTTTTTGGTAGTTCCGATACAATAATCGACTTCAAATCGATTGTAAAATGTTCGGAACGAGTCTGGGCAGTGTTACCAACCAAAACCTGAAAACCGATAAAATTTACCTAAACGTCTTTTTTTAGTTCTCCTGTAAAATTTGGTTTCCTATGCAACATCACATATGAATAAACCAGCAGTTGCAATAAATTAATATTATGAAAATTTTTCAACTTTTGACAAATTTAGGCAAAATTTTTAAATTTTATGAGAACTAAATTTAAAAATCTCAACAAAACTAATGTTTATAAAAGTTTGCAGTTCAACATTTTGAAATTGTTCGTTATTTAAGCTTTATTTATGTAAAAATTTCACACAATTATTGTTTTTTCTTTTAATTTTCTTTTGCAAATTAAATTTACATTTCCTATAGGAAAAATGCAAATTGTTCAAATGTTTTTTTTCATTTTCTTTAACAAATTGCATGTACAATTTAAATTTTCTGTGAAAAAATTCACACAACTAAGGGCCATTATCACAATATCTAGTTAGAGCGGACTAACAGTTATAATTTTTAAATACCATACAAACTGACAGCTAAAATGTTTATTAAACATTTACAATTTTCGTTTAAAAATTTAACGAAGTATTAAATAATTTATTTGAAAGATAAAATAAATAAAAACAAAAAAAAAAAAAAACTGGTGGAATCGGCAGTAAAACACCGGTTGTTCGAAAATACTCATTTTCAGAAAACAAGCTGCCTGTGGGCGTTCAAAAACCCGGTGGTTCGGTTATCGGTTTTTCAATACTCTAATACCAACAAAATAGCAAAAACCAAATACCTACTTATAAATTTGACAATCGAAACCCCAAATCGCATGAAGAAAAATTAAATCATTTGTTCCAGTGATTCTACTTTTCTTATTCTATCATGATTATTACTTTACCCCGAATTTTCATAATTTAGGGAGAAACGTGGTCGGCGCCTGCCATTTCACTAATAACTATAATCGCTCTATTGTATATCTTCTTCAGAGAGGCGGAAAACCGACGCATTACACAAAAAACACGCTAATATTCCGTTTTGTTTGTACTAGTACTGTTTTGCGTTGGCACAAGAGCGCGCCGTATACAAAATGTAAACAATATACTATAAGTAAAGAGCAATCAAAAACCACAACAGAAAGCGAAAAAGCTGGTAAAGTGATAGGAGCTTTATTATAAATTAAACTCTCCTAAAATGTACCCTTAGTATAAACATACATACACACATTATTAGTGGGGAGGCAACGAACAAACTTTGAACAGCACAAAACTGTGTGTCACATGCTACACTGGGCCACATGTCAAATGTTTTGAAAAGTGAGTGGGCGCCTCTTAAGTGCATCAAACACCATGAGTGGTTGACATCGCTTATGCATTTTGCTGAGAGAGACTAAATGGAGTGGGCATAATTTTATATTCAGAACGAAGGGTAAAAGCTTACGAAAAGAGGTATATGACACACTATTCAGCGAGTACTTAATGGTTAGTAGGGTAATTTATAGCCAAAAGGAATGTGTGTATGCAGATTTAGAGTTATTTATTTTTAAGTTATTTATTTAATTGTTGTTAAAGCAAACAAAAACTGTGTCACTTCTTGCTAGCAACAATTTAACATGTTGTAGGTATTTAGTAATTCTTTTACAACTCGCCGTTAAAGCTCTTTGAGACACATTGTACAACTACTGCTAAATAATATTGTTCTCTCTTGTTCTCTTCTCTTTGTGCAAAATCAGCAACATGTGCTCTGTCACCCACATTTAAATGTTCAAGATTTCGCGCGAAAGTTTATAAAGCTCGATACAAAAAGGTACCTGTGAAATGTGGACGAAATATTTTTTCACGTGTAGTATATAGTTTGTCGCAAGACATATCAGCAACATGTATCGAACAACTTTTTAATTCCCCAATGGTTGAACTAGTTGAGGTTGTGGTTTAGAACAGCTGCTTTGTGTTTTTTAGCCGTGGCACTTGGTCAAATTCGTATGTAAAGGGTTTTCCAATTTGAGTGATATATTTCTTTAAAAAAAAACACTAAGGGCGAGTTTCAAACTCGTCATTTAAAAGCTCTCAGAAAATTTTCATATTAAATGCCAAATATGGGGCATTTAAAGTACATTTAAATGGAGAATTATCAACTGTGAAACTGGCCATAAGTGCTAAGGAATTTCAAATGCTTTTTATTTAATGTGAAGTACAATCGATGCAATTAAATTCTAAATAAAACTTCTTTAAAATGGCCTCCACGTCTTCTTTTACCGGAACGAATTCGATGAACCCAATTTTCGAGCACTTTTAACACTAAATCAAGTCGTATGTATGTTAAATATTGACTTGTAAAGCTTGAAGAGAGTCTGGTTTATTGCTAAAGACCAATGACTTCAAATAACCCCACAATGGTGTTAAATCACAATGGTCTAATGGTGTTAAATCACAACTTCTTGGAGGCCATTCAATGTCACAATTTCTTGAAATAATCGAATCTCCAAACTTTTCTCGCAATAATTCGGTTGTTGCCAATGGAAAACGTCCAATGGCTTCAGTTCTTGAGTGATAACAATTTTATACGGATGCAAGCCCAAATCCTTTCTCAAAATCCGCCAGGTTGTGGTTTGAGACCGTCCCAATTATTGACAACGTCTTGGAATCGGTGAATTGCGGGCTTCAGCAACACTTGCCTGAATGGCACAAATATTTTCATTGCTTCGAGTGGTCCTTTGTCCTTTTGGCACTTGAACATTATATAAAGAAAATGTACGCTCGTAATTTGCAACAATTCGACAAATAGCGAGCACAGGTGGACGATTATTACGACCATAAAATGGCAAAAGCGAACGAAAAGTTGCAATTGGAAAACGATTATTTTGATAAAAAAAAAGTTTAATAATTTGTGAACGTTGTTGTTGCGTATATCTCTCCATGATGAAATTGTAAACATTACTGAATACAATGAAAAAAAATGACAGACCATTATATACTACAAATGCCCGAAACGTCACTTAGAAATCATATCACGCTCATTGGAAAACCCTTTATTTCACACAATACTTTTTTCACTTGAATACTTTTGTTGTTCGTATACGTTTGTGGTGAATTTGACGGAAGCCGAGTGGGCAACAAAAACATACTTGCATACTGGGAATAAAGAGTTCTTGAATATTTCGACTTCCACACGATGACTTTTTAACGCGCGTCACTTTTCATGACTTACGATGCTTCTTTGTGCGTGAAGAAGAGAAGCAAGAGAGGTAACACAAGAATCACGAAATGAAATTTGAGGGGGATTATCGACGTTTCTCTTTCACCACTTTCGTATTTGTACATGGTGGTAAAGCAACAGTAAACAAAGTGCCGAACAATTGTTTTGAAGTAATTAATAAATGAAATAAATGTTTTCGGTGAATTGGAGAAAATAAAAAATTATGGGCAAAAATTCAGGACCAGGGGCAGGCAAAAAAAAATTTTTTTAAAGATAACCCAAAATTAAAGAAACAGTAAAGAATGTGAGAAAATGGAAAAGTAGCCCTCGCAGGGACCTATGATGCTCGTACCGTGTGGTAGAACTTTTGGAAAATCGTTAAATTTATATTGCACTTAGTCGTCCGGCCGGGCTCAGGCAGAGGGGTTAAAATTCCCTCTGTACCTTAAGTCGATGTGTGGCAAAATCGGAAAAATCAATCGATACTTGAAAAAAATTAATTTTTCTGGATGGTTACCATAACCAATCTCATGGTTACTGTACGCACAAAAGTGGATTTATACGGACTTACAGACATCCCACCGAAAAAGAAAGACACCACGGAATTCGTGACACAAATATATTTCGTTGAAGTACCCACACTAATCCATACCCAAATGTCCCTGGGTGTGACGGTTTTTTGGACCCTGTGGGCCCCGTGGGTCCATGCGACGGCTAGTTTTCAATTTTCTCACATTCTTTAATATTTCTCTAATTTGGTTTTTTTTTTAAATTTTGTTTTTGCCTGCCAAATTATGGACTTTGTGTTTTACACTTTACATTTTCCATTACGAATAAACAACAAAAGAAGTTTGATCGACAAAACGTCAACAAAATCACGCATGGTTGTATTTAGGGAGTCATCGTCTTAAGGCACTTAGAGTTACGAAGGGTTACCAAAACAGAATGAACACAAAAAGCGCGCGTAGAAAGTCATCGTGTGGAACACGAATATCTTTTGATATTAGAAGGGATATGTTACGTAGTTTTTTGTTTTGCCATACATAGGGCGCAAATCGTGATCCCGAATTCTTCGTGACGATTCATAATTTTTATATAATCAGACGTAAATATACAAATGCATATGCTTAAATAAACTGCATTTTAATTATAACTTTTAATTAAGACAGTAAAATACGCGATCCAGTAGTTGAATTCAGATTGTATTGTAGGTAGACTTACCGTGGTGGAAAGGTGGAAACTGAGGACTGAAGTGGAAAGTTTCTGATTCCTCGAAGTATGTCTATGGCTATCGGAATCCTCTGTTAGCTAGCTAGAGTAAGACATGTTCCAGACGATGACTTTGCACCCGTGCTTTTTGTGTTTATTCTCTTTTGGCCACCATTCGTAAATTAATGTGCGTCCAGACGTTGACTCTTCAAATACAACCATGCGTGATTATTTTTGACGTTTTATCGCCAAACCTTCTTTTGTTTTTATTCGTAACAATCTTCATCGACGAAATAACATTGTAATTGTATTTATTGTATTGTATAATTGTATTTTTTTCTGATTACTTCGAAACAATTGTTCGCCACTTTTTGTTTATGATGCTTTTCCGCCATTTAAAAACACGAAAGAGATGAAAGAGAAATGTCAAAGATCCCCCCGATTTTCCAATTCGTGACTGTTTTGAAACCCCTCCCCCCTTCACCAACAAGCACGACAGTCGTGACTTTAGAGTCACGACTGAAAGTCATCGTCTGGAACATGTCTAAGAAGGCGAAACGAATGAGCAGCCTGATTGGTTATGCGGTCACTGATGGGTCTCACGTTATACAGGTGACCTTGCCACTGAAGCTCTTCGGACTAGCCGACATATTCTTTTGCACTTTGAAGGCGGATGAGTCAACACTACTGGACCACGGCGGAACTGGAAAAAAACAAACATCCAGTTTCGACACTGCATTCTGGTCAGCGTCTGATCCATAAGGGGGGGAAGATACGAAGTCAGAATGATAAACATAAAACCCCCCTATTTATTGACGACCCCCGAAAATGTTATTAGGACCACGATTTACGGATATGCACTTGGAATGTTAGATAGTACACAACGTCCAACAAAGGAACAGTAACCGCATTTCGTGTTTTTGTTAATACAATACAAATGTATACCAAAGATAAAAGTCAACAAAAATAATTGTGGAAAAATCTTTTAAAAATTTGATTTAAAGTACACTCCGGTTCACTTATTTAAAGGCACTAAAAATTCCAATTTCAGAAGCCTGTATCTCTTGCAATTTGTAACCGATTGCAGAATTTTAAAATGGAAATGGAAGCTAGACATCTTGAGATAAAAAAAATCCTGACAATAGTGGTTTCTTAACTAAAGAAAGCAATTTATAAAAAAAAGTCCAAAAATGTGCTATTTTTTTGAGTCACTTGAATAAAGGCACTTTATCTAATTTTAATGTATAAAAAAGACAGTTTTTCTTGTCTTTTTAATTTATTTAAGAACTATTACTAATGAATACAACCCCCTTTGTTTTTAATAACTTCAAATATATGGGTTTTCATTGAGAGATAAAGAGAATTTATGTAACCGATAGAAATTTGATTCCAAGCATCCTTAATGGCCGGAACTAGTGACTGCTTGTCATCAAATTGTCTACCTCCTTCATAGACCTTACGAGAGAACCAACCCCAGACATTTTCGATAATGTTTAGATCTGGTGAATAGGGTGGCCAGTCAAGAATATTAACATTTTGGTTTGCAATGAACTTCTGCTGCAATATCCTGGGACCAAATAGTTCACTGAACTTCGGAAAAGCCGATTGAAATAACGTTTTATAGCTTGCACCAGTCATTTTTGCACTTTGAAATTCAAGATCGATGGTGCCATAGTACGTAATAGCACTCCACACCATAACGCCGCCCTCTCGGCTGTGTTGTCGGTTCAAAAAACGATTTTCTTTGCGCAGATCATGGAAATAATAGTTGTTGCCATCAGGCCCGTCCAAATTAAACTTCTTGTCATCCGTAAATACAACGGTTCTCCAGTCATTTACATGACCTCTTGGCTGCACATCCCATATCATGTAGTCTCTTGCGAATTGAAGCCGCTTTTCCTTACGAGGAGCATTAAGTGGCGTTTTTTTTTGTAATTTCACGTATTTAAGATACTCACAGCTCTTAATTACTCTGCGTACTGATGACGTGCTCGCTTCCACTCCAGCTTGAGCTCTTATTTTTGACAAGGATAAGGCAGAATTAGAAGCAATTCTGATGATTTTTCTTTTCTCATGCGTAGATAAAGACAATGAAACCCTACCTTTAAAAATTTTTTCCATGCCCCTCGGGGTCCTTGATGTAATTGTCGACAACTGTTGGGCTCCGTCCAATTTTTTTAGCTATTGCGATGTAAGAATATCCTCCAGAACGGTAAACATCGATTTTAGTTTTTTCCGATAGATTTAAAATTTTTTGTTTTGCCATTTTCACTCGTAAAATGATTAAGGTGTAATACATTGTAGTAAACAAACGCTCCCTACAAAAAATCATCGCTTACTTTAAAAATAATAAAAAAAATAATAAAGTGCATTTATTCAAGTGAACCCAAAAAATCAAATTTTTTGACTTTTTTTTATAAATTGCTCAAAAAAAAGTTCTTTAGTTAAGAAAACACTATTGTCATGATTTTTTATATGTATATGTATCTCATGATGTCTAGCTTCCATTTCCATTTTAAAATTCTGCAATCGCTTACAAATTGCAAAAGATACAGGCTGCTGAATATGGAATTTTTAGTGTCTTTAAATAAGTGAACCGGAGTGCATAAAGCTCTCCTGATCTCAGTCTATTTTTTTGGCGCGTATTTAAGAACATTTCAATCTACAATAAAAATAAAATATATATTCAAAACCCCCCATCGAAATTTTTCCAACATCGAAAGTGAAAAATTTGTTAAAAAATTTCACATTTTCAGAGAATGCTGCCGGTAGGGTGGGTTTCCAAATGATCAGAATTTTACCTTTATTATAGTTGCCAAACCCTTTCTTTCAGAAAAATTTGTATAGGTCTTGGAAAAAACTGAAGAAAGTACATTTTCGGGAAAATATTGTGTTTGTTACAGGTTGAAAAAAAATCCAACTTTGAGATGTCGGCATTTCCTTCCTAACGGCTTGAAATAATTTACAACTTTTTGCACTTGTAAACTTTTTAGTGGGGTGTTTCAGAAATAGCATTTTCCTTCAAATGACCGAGTTATTAACTAAAAGCTGAATAAAAATCAATGGAAAAATTGACAATTTTAAACTATGATAGAGAATATCTCAATAACGGTAAAAGATATTCCGCAACACTCTTTGTTCTTGTTTTGTACTTTGTGGTATTTTTGACGTAGAATACGTCTTACCTTACGGTATGAGGAGTCATGTCAGGTTTTTATTGTTGTAATCTTTATTTCATTGAATTTGAGGAAACGGCTAGATGAATTTTTTTAAAATTTTTTTTGTAGGTAAATGAAGATGTTATCTTTCGTTTGATATCATATTGGTTGATATATTTCTAGTATTTTAATTTCTCAAATGAAAATTGTTTAAACACATACACTCAAACATATGTGTGGTGTTTGGTTGAGTGTTTTTGGTTGCTCAACATTGCTTAGGAACATGTATCTAGTAAAAAGTGAAACGAACAGCAAGCTAATGTTGCTTGGCAACATGTATATAGTAAAAAGTGAAACAAACAGTAAGCTAACGTAATAAAGCTTTTTTGCGAAAGCTTCAATAAAGCTGTTGTAACATTAATTTTGAATTGTAAAGCGTAAAGCTTTCACACAACGCTCGAATGCTAATGCGAAGACTAATATTAACATTCGCAGAACTTATTTCAATAAAAATATTAATTAAAATACATAAATTAAATTCAGTTTAAAAAAATTTAACATAATATTTTTTTTTTTAAACGGACTTGAATCAAATGCCGTTGGTAAATATAAAAATTACAGCAGACAGTTGTCCGAGGCCTTCGGCCACGGACTGTCCCTGCAGGCTGTGTCAGAGACACGGCCATTAAGTTTAACGTAGAATACGCCATCCGATAAGACAGAAAACATATATAACAATAAATGATAAATAATAGAAGCAAATGAATTTGTTGTTATATATGTTTTCTGTCTTATCGGATGGCGTATTCTACGTTAAACTTAATGGCCGTGTCTCTGACACAGTCTGCAGGGACAGTCCGTGGCCGAAGGCCTCGGACAACTGTCTGCTGTAATTTTTTTTGTTCATCTGGCATAGTAGATTTTGTAATCGGCATACCGTTACCTTAATATAGAAAGGCCCTAACTCATAATTTCTGACAGGGCACCATCAGATACAACTTTCATCAAAAATTTACCGACATGAGTTGACAAATATCGAAGTTATAAGATAATAATGTAAAGCCCTAACTCATACCCACAGAATATGTTGAAAGAAAAAGATCTAACGCATTTATTACTGCAAAAACACATAGTAGGCATAGATTTTCTGATTTTATTTTTATTGGTTTTGTGTTACGTCTTTTACTTACATACTTCGGTGACCACAAACAACCCCGAAGGGTCAAATGCCTTACAAAATGAGTATAACATGTTTCTCCAACCGGCTCGATGTTCAATTTTTCCCTTCCAGTTGGTAACACCAAACTCTTGCAGGCAATATTCCACCTTTCCAGCGAAGTCTTGGTCGTAATATTTTTCGACGTCCGTCGAGTACGTCTTCGAATACATTTCGCCCTAGTTAATTCTGATCCATTCTACTGACATGGCCTAGCCAGAGTAAACCCACTATTTTGATACGCATAACAATGTATATGTCGGGATACAGATTATACAGCTCTTGGTTCATCCGTTGGCGTTACTTGCCGTTTTCTATTATAGGACCATATATTTTTCGGAGACTCTCAGTGATGTTTCATCAGCATGCGATATGATCAAGGTTTCTACGCCATAAAGCAAGACAGGTTGTATGAGAGTCTGATATATTTATAGTTGGATCTTAGTTTCTCGAGAGTGGGTCTTATCTCTGAAGTGTTTGCTTAACCCGAAACAACACCTGTTTGCTAGCACAATTTTTCGTTTGATCTCTAGGCTGGCGTTATTGCTTCTGTTTACTGCAGATCCGAAGTATATAAATTCATACACTACCTCGAAATTATAACGGTTGTGAACGTTCACCCTTTCATCCAATCGGGTGGATGTTCTGCTTGTCGAAACCATTCATTTTGTTGACAGCCATTTTATTATTGTTTATGGTACCTAAGTTGCTAATGGTGCCAAAGTAGAAACACAAAATTAGGAAAAAAATTAGGCGACCCTACTGTTAACCATCTACGAGCATTGACATATTACAACTTAGGCCCACTTTTTGACTGGTTATTCAAATTGGTAATCAGTTGATTTTGATTTATGTTTGATCTGACTTTAAATATGAAAAGAGTTCTTCAGTGCTTTGACAAATAATCTTACTACCATGTCAAATAATCTTACTAACCGGTATTCATACATTTATCGGCTAATCGTTACAATGCATCAAACTGACGTCATTTGCAAAAGAAAAGTGAAGTGATAAAATACAAACGGCCTTATTCATAAAAATCATTAAATTAGTTCTAAAGCATTCATCAGTTGTTGAAAGCTTTAAGATTTGGCGAAGGTTTGTTTTATGTATGTATTCTCACAGTGCTTGTGATGTAAATACAAGATGAACAATAACCGATAGACCGAATTAAATTTTTTTATTTAAATGCGTCAATGCATTTTTGCAAAATTTTAAACATTAATGGAAAGAACTATTCAATAAAAAGATCAATTAATATTTTCTATATTCATAAATTTGGAAGAAGTGTCAATAAATCATATTGAATTGGATTTTAGTTCTGGGTAGTCGAATATAAAACCGGATAATAGGTTGTAGTTTCAATGTTTTGATTTTACATACATCACTAAACAAAATTTCATTTTGGATAAAAATTGAAACGAAACAATTTGATTGTTTGGAAGTATAATGTAACACTATAAACGCTTGAAATATAAATCACGGCACGCGTGAAATGTAAAAAATTATTTCTTTTGTGCATTAATGCGGATAAAATAGCTTTAAAGAAGGGTTAAACGTTCAACAAAAATGGCGACGTTAGAGAACTCTTAACAGGCGAATTTTTCGATTATGAATACAATTTTTGGGCTTTACCTTCTTAAAGCTTTAACTATGACAACTTTTTATGAATAAGGCCGAAAATATTTAATGAAATTGGAAAGTATTTCAGCAGAAATTAAGTTCTAACAGCACTACGAGTTAAATGATACGTTTTTATTGTTATTTCAACTACGATGGTGATTATAATTGTTCATATTTACAATTAAAGAAGCTTTGTGTTTGTTCTTCTTCTTATTTTCTGCCAAAATCATATGGTCACTTAATCATAAGGTCTGTCTGCGTACTTTTCCAGTAGCAAATACTCAGTAACTTTTTTTGGGAGAGTAAAGGGGCCCTTAGGCGTGTGGATAAGTTGCAGCGACTTCAAGTTGACATCAGCTTATCCATGATGTAAGGTGAAGTTGGTGGTTTGTACAAACTAGTAGATGTAAAATCAAAGCCATTTTGATTTTTTGAATTTGATATCCACTTATCCACCAGTGTAAGGGGAAGTTGCATCAACTTTCATACGCATTTCGGTGAGAAACGTTCATGAGACAACATTATCGACAAAATGTAAATAAATGAACCAAAAAATATATAAATTAAACAGTATCGGAAAAATATATACTAAATAAATGTGATTTATAGTGATATTTATAAATATTTCAAGAAAATAAAAATAGTTTTTTTCTTAAAATTGGTGATATTTTCGCAGTCCGCTCACCACCTTTCATTTCGACATCTGACAAGAAAATGAAGTTGCCTCAACTAGTTTGAGAGTGTAAGGGCAAAATCGAAGTTGATATCTAGTTATCGAAGTTGATGTGAACTTGAAGTCGAGCAACTTATCCACAGGTCTAAGGGCGCCTTAAGAACAATTTTACTCTCTCGGTTGAAAATATATCAAAAAGTACGCAGACAGCATCCAGTGAAATCTTGCAAGAAAACAGCTGATCGGTGTGTAAACAATTTAAATAACAAAGCAAAAGAATTTTACCAAATGTGTCGCACGGTCGCACTGTATATTTGCACGTTTCTAGCATGAAGTAAAATGTTTTGTTTATTATAATTTATTATAAACGTTAAAAATCAACAGAATTCTAACTTCTTACCTCTGCCATTGTTAATTTCAATTTTTATTTTCATTTCACAAAAATTATTTCATTCAAACAGTAAATAAAAACAGCTGTTCAAACTAGTTGCAAAATCTTGCAAGAAGAAATTTCCCCAGCAACATTTTGCAAGTTCTCTAACTTCGAACTGTCAAAAAATTCTCTTTTTCGCTCTCTCGCTGCAAGAGATTTGGAGTACGCAGACAACATTTTGCAAAATCTTGCAAGAAGAAATTTCCCCAGCAACATTTTGCAAGTTCTCTAACTTCGAACTGTCAAAAAATTCTCTTTTTCGCTCTCTCGCTGCAAGAGATTTGGAGTACGCAGACAACATTTTGCAAGATTTTGCACAAAATGATGCAAAATATGTGTACGCAGACAGACCTATAGTTAAAATGTCCAACTTTGGCTGTTTAAACAGCAAACTATTAACCTAAACTATTAACCTAACAAATGAATTCAGAGTTAAAATTATGTTTGATCGTTGAAAAAATTGGGCCATTTATATGTGGCGAGTGCGAGCTTTTGCCCCACAGACGAGACTTATGAACCTCTCCAACCTGGTGCACTTTATGGTAACAAAATTGAAATATCCAAAAAAAAGGTGGGTCAATTTGCAAGACTTAGAAAAGTTTCTACCCAAAAACTACCATCAGTTTTATGAACAATTACCTTATAATATTATGCGTGTTTTGGTTACACCGCTTGCTTATATATTCGCTTGTTTTGTATGAAGCACTTAGCGAAGACTTAGCGAGAACTTAGCGACGAGAATCATTTTCGCTAAGTTTAAACAAATTTTTTTTTTACATCTTTTACCGTTTTCAACCCTTATTCATATTTTTGAATAAAATTAATTATCGCTAAATTGCCGTTTTCTTTCACCCCGGTTCAGACAGGGCAAGTTTCCTTTCTCATTTCTCTAGTTTATAGGTGAAAGGAAGAAAATGGGGTACAGACTTGCCCGTACTCTTATTTCATTTAGTTTTCTCATCCGCAATTTTTTACGCGAAGTTAGCTGCAGATGAAAATTGGACATTGCTTTTTATTTTTTGTTTTGTTCATAAAATTGTGGATAATAAAAAAGTACAGAAGAGTTTTGTTTGATGTTGATAGTAAAAACGGTTCTCATATGCAATCAATTAATGTCGTTATTATTATTTTCTTTCCTTTCACTTCAATTTTTTTCACAAATATAATAAATTCCCTTCCGATTAAAATTTTGTCATAATTGAAATAAAATGGAATGTCATAAAAGCAAGAACGTGGAAGCTAAATAAAGTTAAAATTGCTCAAGCAAACTTCCCCTGTGTGAACGTGAAAGTGTGGCGGCGCCATAACGTCGCTAAAGTCGCACACTTCAACTGTCATCTAACATCAGATGACCGCGACCCGACATGCTCACCCCACCCTCATTAATTACACCATGAGGAATTGTGAAATTCATGGTTGTCAGCCGTGTTTATTTACATACACCAACGGCTAAATTCCAGTGTATACATAGATAAAACAACCACTAATTACCAACACGGGCGTAATTTTCAAATTTTCGAGGCGTCATCGTGTCACGCCATTTTTTTTGACCGAACCATTCGATTAAATCTGCAAGCCCGTCAACATCGTGCCAGCTAACGAGGAAGCATTTTTTTCTAATTAATCAGTACACAGCCCCAAGGGAGCAACGAAATTAAAAAGAAGTCACCAACATCCAGTTCCGTCAGGTAGGAATCCGCAGGCGAAGAGGAAAAAGAAGACACCCTGGAATCAAGACCGTCCGTAGTTTTGTTCATTATTCCGCGTGGGTCTAGCCGACTGTAACGGCACCAACGTTCCCAGTGGTCAGACGCCGCCGTCGGTCCAGCAAACGGCATCACCTCGTGCCTTGGTAACCCCAGCAATTGTGCAACTCAAGCCGAGAGCCCCCCTAGGTTTGCTTCCACTCTCGAAGGCAGGCAATTTGGCCTGTACCCCGCCATTATAGCCGGTAGTGGAGCACCAGCGGGCGCTCAACGCCCTGGCCGCCGAATAAGCGCCATATTATAGACCACATTGTAAGCGCCATATCATCGGCGCCATATTGTTGGCGCCTTTCAAGCCGCGCCCCAATAACAAGCGCCATATCATCTGCGCCATATTGTTGGCGCCTTTCAAGCCGCGCCCCAGTAACACGCGCCATCTCATCCGCGCCATATTTTTGGTAACGGAAGAACAGTGCCCCAAAGTGTGTATTACCCCGCAGCAGATTCCGCGCTTCGCCCTTGTCGGGTGTCGATACGGTGTCAACAGTGTGCGCGTTTTACTGCTTCGTATCCAGCGACAGGGACAAATTGCAAAATCCGTGTCCGTTCTGTCCACCCGGAGAAGTGTAACCAGACAGGGGCACCCAGAAGCAAGAATCCAGGGCCCGTTCTGTCCGTCCGTACGCAGCAGTTTTCATCACCAGCCACAGCAGTTTTCAACACCAGCCACAGCAGGCTTCAACACCAGCCACAGCAGTCTTCAACACCAGCCACAGCCAGTGAACTAATTCTTCCTGCACCTCCTACTCCGTCCCACATTCAATCCCTGCAGAGTAAAGGTAAGTCCGTGCATTTCATTCCTCTTACGGACAGCCCGGACCGTCCACCTAAGAATGGACGTTAAGCCTTAGGTAGAGTAGGGTAGAATTATAAGAAAAATAATTTATATAGGAAAAAGAAAACGAAATGGAAATTGTGAAAATTGAAGTCTGGTCAAGCAGACTATAAGCAATCAAGAAAAATTTAAAAAAAAAAAAAATATTTTTTAGTAAACACGAAAGAATCATGGAAATTATGATATCTAAGAAAAAAGTGAATGAAGAACATATACGAAATAAGAATTTTGCAAATTTAGACTCATAAAGCGGTCGAAATGCCATAAAACTGTAAAAGAACAAAAAGAAAAAAACGAAAGGATTACCGAAATTTTGGAAATAAGAAAAAGAAAAGTAAACTAAAAGAAAATTTTTGAAAATTAAAGCTGGTCGGACAGTAGTTCCGAAATATAAAAGAAAGTTTTAAGAAAATGAAACTGGCCGAAGAGCAATTAAGAGATAACGAGAAATTTTGAAAGATAAAAGTGATAAAAGAAACGAAAAATTGAAAATTTAAAAGAAAATAAACTGGTCAAGCAGACATTAAGAAGTAAGAATTTAGTAAAGTAAGAAAAACTAAGGAGAAATGAAATCTTAGAACAACCGAGATAGATAAATCGGAATAATAATTTTTAAATAATAAAATAATGAAGGAGTAGGGAAATAGTCAAGGTTAAGTTTCTGAAGTATCATAATATTAAGTATAGAGAATAAGACGATTGTAAAAAGAGCGGCTGTCTTAGGCTGTTGGGGACCCGCATACTCCCTAGTGGCTAGGTTTGGCGTTAGGTTTAACATATGTTACGGACAGAATGACCTGCGGACCTTGACGGTGACTATATATCTATATTAATTTTTTTTCTCTCTGCTTTTAAATTTATTTTGTGCTTTTATTTTTATATTTAAACCCATGCGAATTGCCTCTGGGTATATGATCTCGGGCGCGATAAACTAGGTCGGCCTAGTATTGTTCGTTGTTTTTATTTATAGACTATCGGGGTCTAAATAAGTTAGGCGTCGCGGCATCAGTGCTCGGGCACCATCGTCGTTACGGTTTCTACCTTCGGGAATTTTCGCGTTCGGTGAAATCCTGGACAGTGTCACTAGGGCATATGCCAGTGTTATTTGAGATACCCATTCGGTTTTAAGGTGTCGCTCTACCTTATGTTTAGAGTAATTTTGCATGCTTTTATTGTTAAAGTAATTTGTTAGCATTTTAAGAAAAATTTAGGATAAAATGGTTAGTTCATTTAGCCTTTTGGGGCTTATTGTTTTGCTTCGTGGAGATTTTTGTAACCACTGAAGGAGCGCTTTGCCCATGTGGCACCTCTTTTGTTTCACTTTTTGTATTAAGTTAGTTAATTTAGTTTCTAATTATGAATAAATTGTTTTTGAAATTTGAATTCTGGTGCGTTTTAGATATGGCTAATTGAGCCAAAGGTTATGGTAAGGTAGAGGGTATGTTAGGGTAATTGGTAAGTGACACATTTTGTTTTTGGGACACTGCAGACGCAGCAGTTTCATGGGGAAGCCTGTAGGTGCTTCCAAGGGAGGGTCCAAGCTGGCATCAACACCAGTCAGCTATATTTACGCGTTTTGGGAGTAGTCCCTTAAAACTTCTCTAGAACAGAACTAGCTGTTCGCTTTTCGGTTTGTTCGTTTTGTTTGTCGCTGCTAACGATTGTTATCTTTGGGCTCCTTTTATTTAATTTTATGTCGTAAGAATGTTTGAGTAAGCCTCAGTATGTATTTATTGTTCTGTGGCAGACTGTTGATGTGCTTAGGAAGTGGGAAGATCCCCCCCGTCCGGCGAGTTACCAGCCCGGCTTAAACGCATGGCATACTGAGCGCCCCACTAGTCCAGCACCTAAACTCTTTAATCAACTTAGTTCAATTGCAGTCTGTGCCCGTATGACATAATGGCGCCCAACGTGGGGCCTCGAAGATTCACATCGTGAGTCGAAAGGAGTCATATCCACGTTGACGCCTACTGTCCCATATGACATAATGGCGCCCAACGTGGGGCCCGAAGATAATTTCGTTAGTCTACATAGTTAGCTTAGGAAGTTTTTATTGTTCTTACGCTTCACGTAAGTCCCGTTTGAGGATTATTAAATCTTGAACGTGTTGCGACGGGATTGCCGCGGGGCAAGGAAACTTTCTTAGGATACTTTTGTCGAGTGTCTCGACTTGTGAAGTCTTGTTCCTGCGATGATGTCAGGAGCAATTGCTCCAAGTGGAGGACTGACTTAGGTTTTTGATGATCCTTTTTAGATTATTATTTTTATTTTTTTTTTTTGCGTTTAACCCAATAGTGAAAAAGTTTTGTACAGCTATGCGGTCAGAACAAGCGTAAGTCCCGGCGAAGATCTTTTGGTCTAACCGCGTTGCGACGTTTGTTCGGCGCATGATTGGCAGGACTTTCGGTCGCACTAATGCTCGTTTGTCCGTTAGCGTCATTAGGCCACACGTAAGTCCCGGTGAAGATCCCAGGATCTAACCGCGTTGCGACGTTTGGCGTGATACATGAACGGCAAAATGTTAGCATTTTATTTTACCTTTTTTTAGTTTTATAATAGAGTAATAGTTTTCGGTAGCTACTAGTCAGTAATGATTAGGCTGAATACGAAGAAAGTATTCAGGGGAGTCTGAAAGAGAGAGTCACGTAAGCGTGGTATTAGACTCATTACGTTTGCCCTCTTTTTGGCTTTCAGTGTGCCTCCAAATTTGCAAATTTAGTACTAGTTAGGTTTTGTTTTAGAGAAGTGTGCGTAACTTATATTGTGTCATCTGAAAAATTATCTATACATACCTCTACTTACCATTCAATTACGAAAATTTTTTGAGTTTAAATTTTGATTTGCGATACGAGTTTGGTTATCGTTTCGATCATAAAGTTTTTGAGTTTAAATTTTGATTGGCGATACGAGTTTGGTTATCGTTTTGATCATAAAGTTTTTGAGTTTAAATTTTAAATTTCGATACGAGTTTTGGTTATCGTTTATTTAAGGTTCATTTTGTTTAGAATTTTAAGTTTTGATCCGACTCTCGGGTAATAATTTTGTTTGCGATTTCATTTTGATTTAAGATTTTATTTTGAGTTTTTGGATTCTAAACTTCGATACGAGTTTGGGTATCGATCTCGCTTTTGAGTTTAGATTTTGATGTGCGTTACGTGTTTGATTATCGCTTTGATCATAAAATTTTTGAGTTTAAAATTTTAAATTTCGATACGAGTTTTGGTTATCGTTTATTTAAGGTTCATTTTGTTTAGAATTTCAAGTTTGATCCGACTTTCGGGTAATAATTTTGTTTGCGATTTCATTTTGATTTAAGATTTTATTTTGAGTTTTTGGATACTAAACTTCGATACGAGTTTGGGTATCGAATTCGCGTTTGAGATTAAATTTTGATTTGCGATACGAGTTTAGTTATCGTTTTAATCATAAAAATTTTGAGTTTAAATTTTGATGATAAAGTTTTTGAGTTTAAAATTTTAAATTTCGATACGAGTTTTGGTTATCGTTTGCTTAAGATTCATTTTGTTTCGAATTTTAAGTTTTGATCCGACTATCGGATAATAATTTTTGTTTACGATTTCGTTTTGATTTAAGAGTTTAATTTCCCATTCGCGATTTTAATCATCGGCTTTCTTTTGGGCAGATATTTTTTTTTTTTTGTTTCCCAAATACAAGGTTGATGAAAGCTTGTGTTTGGTCTTTTGTTGGTTTTGATTGCTTTTTATTCTATTGCTTTTGATATTTGAAATATTTTATTTAAAAATAATCTAAATTCTAACTTTCCAGTGTAAAAATTTTTTTTTTTGGTCGTCGTTTTTATCTGGGTTTTTTTTTTATTAATTTGTTCAGCGTTTTTTTTAGCTGACTTTTAATCTTCGATTTTCCAATTTTCTCTTCGTATTAATTTTTCTGGACGCTAGTCGTCAGCACCGCGGAGCCAATTTTCTTGGTTTAAGTAGAAGCGGTATCAATACTTTCGTTTCAATTATTTGGTATCCCCAAAGGGGAAATAAACCAAAAACTTTTCTTTGCGTTTGTTTTTTTTGACGTCAGCGGTTGATAACGATGCCAGTCCGGCGTTCGCCACCTGGAGGAGGTGAAGGAGGGACCCATCAGACCCAAGATGCCTTCGCAGGTGAGGCAGAGACCCAGGCAGCGCCTGAGGTAGCTATCAACCCGACAGCGGCCGCGGCCGTGACGTCAGCTTTTTCCGCTTCCGCCCAAGTGGTGGGATCAAGTGGACACGGCTACCCAGTGGGAAGTCAACACCAAACGGGGATTCTGGGATCTCAAGATCATGCAGAAACTTTTGATTCCCCAGACTTCAGTGCACTTACTGCACTTGAAGCGCGAACAGGGCGGCGACGCATGGGTGACGCCAGCCCTACTCGATTTGAAGCAGCACCCAGGCCAGGAGCAGAGGCTAGGGACCGGACAGGGCCAGGAATCGACGAAGAGGCTCTGATTCGGAGAATTTTACCAGCTATACTAGCGGCGACTAGACAAGCGGCAGCCGTCGGCGGGGCTAATCACCCTACCGAAGCGACAATGCCAACATTAACCGCCGCACCAGCAGGCTATCAACCTGCTAACTATAATGAGACATTGCATCGGCAGCCAGAAGAGATAAGACGTCCATCTCAGCTGCCGAGCGTAATACCCACTCCGTTACCAGTACATGAACCTCGAAGGCGGTCGGAAACAGAACAGCCTTCAATGTACGCGCGACCACAGGTTGTTTCCATGCAAGACTCAATGGCTCCTAATGGATTTAGGCATGCTACCAATGTCCAGCCAGTGCCTGAAGGAAACTTTTGGCCCACACAGGGATCAACCCCACCACGAACAAGGCCACAGAGAGAGTTCCAGCGGAATACAGATGGTGGAGTACGTTTTGAGCAGTATGCCCCAAGGAGACAAGATTTGACCAAATGGGGTTTGAAGTTTGATGGGACACAGAAAACAGTTAATATTCAAGATTTTCTGTTCCAAGTACGAGAGCAATGCCGAGATAATGAATGCTCCGAGTCTGAGTTGATGAAAGGACTTCATCACCTGTTGGACGGCTCAGCAAAGGTGTTCTACTGGGACTATCGTAAGTCTAATCCAACTTTTAGCTGGAGTGACTTGCAGAGAGCGATGTTAACCCAGTTCCAGCGTTTCGAGAGTGAGTTTCAAATTCAAATGCAGATTTTGAGCCGGAGACAACAATCGCATGAGACTTTCGAGGAGTATTATAACGCGATAATGAAGTTGAAGAACCAGCAACGGGCTCCCTACAGGGAAGCACAGCTAGTGGAGATAATGAGAGGAAATCTCAAGACGTCTCTGGCGCAGTTACTGTTCCCTATACGAGCAGATAGTCTCAGCGAATTTAGCCGAGAAGTTCGGAGAGCTGAAGCACTTTTATCGATGCAGCGACAGCAGCATCCACCGCGACCGACACCGACGGCTAAGGTGCATGAGGTAGCTTTCCAAGAAGAAGCAACAGAGGTGATCGTCGCTGGAGAAGTGGACGCCTTGGGAGCGAACAGCAAAGTCATCTGCTGGAATTGTCGAGCTCCAGGGCATATTTTCCGAGACTGTTTGTCCACTACACGAAAAATCTTCTGCTACAAATGCGGAAAGGAGAACACGGTGACTCCGAAGTGTCCGAACTGCCAGGGAAACCTGCCGCGACACCCACCTCAGACTGGGGAGGTGCGGAGCACGGAAGTTTAAACCCAGCCAAGTCCCAAACAGATAATATCTACCCAGCCAGTGACAATACACCTGTAACCAACACAAGAGATACTAAGATCCAAACAGTGGTTAAACCAGCGACCTTATCAACTGAGGAAGAGGAAATTTTAAATACCATGAGAGAAGCGATGCAAACCAAGAATATACCAACGCCGGCGGTTCTGAGACATCTTAAGCCATTGCACCAACGCATGGCTGAGTACAAAGCAGCTAGAGCCAGAATCTTCGGGGAGGTATCAGACCGTATAAAGCGAGCACGAGTAAGATTTGAGAAACGACGGCTGATCCGACGAGAGATCGCCGCTACTACTCTGTTCGCAGGAGATGACAACCGTTTCTATGCAAGAGTGAAAATAAGGGGCATAGAAGTCGAAGGGCTCATAGACAGTGGAGCATCCGTGACTTGTCTAGGCAAGGGATGCCAAGAGCTGGTTGATCAAGCCGATTTGCAGATTCATCGTTTTGTCTCATCAGTGAGAACAGCTGATGGGAGTGCTCACCGAATATTGGGAAGAGTACGAGCGAGAATTGACTTTAATAAACGATGCGAGGAGGTTGACTTTTATCTAGTACCAACCTTGGAACGTGCGCTCTATCTGGGCGTTGACTTTATGCGAACGTTTAAGTTGTTGACAGGCATAGAGAGTCTTACCACTCAAGGGGTAGACCTATGGGAAGAAGTCCAAGCCTCTGAGGAGGTTAAGTCCCATGCTCTGTCGTCACAACAGACCAGAATATTAGATGTCGTGGTTGGACTATTTCCATGTTATACCAGGAAAGGCCTCGGCAGAACACATTTGGAAACCCATTCCATTGATACTGGGGATGCAGTCCCGGTAAAGGATAGATATTATCCAGTTTCGCCAGCAGTACAAACACTTCTGTATGCCGAGTTGGATCGAATGCTTGAATTAGGAGTCATCGAGCCTAGCGAAAGTCCTTGGAGTCACCCCGTGACGTTAGTACGCAAAGGGGCGAAAAATAGATTGTGCCTGGACGCACGCAAGCTGAATGCTCTGACGATTAAGGATGCGTATCCACTTCCTCATATAGAGGGTTTACTCAGCAGGCTTGGCGACACATATTATATTTCCAGTGTGGATCTCAAAGATGCGTTCTGGCAGATACCTCTAGATCCAGCCAGTAGAGAGAAGACAGCCTTCACGGTGCCCGGTAGGCCACTCTATCATTTCAAGGTAATGCCGTTCGGCTTATGCAATGCCGCCCAGCGACTTTGCCGGTTAATGGATAGGGTGATACCGTCGGCCATACGTGATCGCGTCTTTGTTTATCTGGATGATCTTCTGGTAGTATCTCCAGATTTTCAGACACATATGGCACTTCTGAAACAAGTTGCTCGTTGCCTTGAGGATGCCGGTCTGACCATCAATGTTCAGAAGTCCAAGTTTTGTTTCAAGGAACTAAGATATTTAGGTTACCTTGTCGGAGGGGGCCAAGTCAAACCCGATCCTTCGAAAGTTGAGTCAATCGTGGGCTACAAGTATCCAAAATCCCTGAAACAGGTGAGGAGCTTTTTAGGCGCCACGGGGTGGTACCGAAAGTTTATATCTGACTACGCTACAATAGCGGCTCCGATTTCGGACACTTTGAAGAAGAGTAAAACTTTTTGCTTCACGGGTGAAGCTAAAGTAGCCTTCGATAATTTGAAGAATGCATTGGTGACTAGTCCTGTACTAATTCACCCAGACTTCTCCAAGCGCTTTTATGTGCAATGCGACGCCTCGGATCTAGGAGTCGGCGCAGTTTTGTTTCAAAGAGATGACAACGGTGAAGAACATCCGATAGCATACTACTCGCACAAATTGACACCTGCACAGCGGAATTATACTGTGACAGAGCGAGAATGCTTAGCGGTGGTTCTGGCCATTAAGAAGTTTATACCATTCATTGAGTTGATGGCGTTCACTGTCATTACAGATCACAGCAGCCTTAAGTGGCTGATGTCACATCGAGATCTCAGTGGGCGGCTAGCTCGTTGGAGTCTTCACCTGCAATCTTTTGACTTTGTAATCGAACATCGCAAGGGTAAACTCAATGTTGTGCCCGACACCTTGTCCAGATATGCGATGGAAGAAGTCTCGGCGGAGGTTGCAAGATTAATCGATATGGAGGATAAAGCATTCAAATCTACTGATTATGCGGATCTCATCAAGACGATCGAGGAGAACGCGAATCGCCTACCCGATTTACGAGTGGTAGATGAAATCGTGTACAAAAGAACGATGCCCTATGATGGCATACCACTCCATGAGGATTTTGCGTGGAAGGTGTGGGTACCTTTGGAATTAACCCAAAGTATCATTGAGAAGTCTCATGATCCCCCGCACGCTGCTCATGGAGGTTTCTTTAAGACCCTGAAGAGGATTAAAGAATATTTCTTTTGGCCGAATATGAACATGCAGGTGAAAAGTTATGTCGATGCTTGCCAAACATGTCGTGAAACTAAGGCGGCCAACATTACGTTAAGACCACCGATGGGGAAAGAGGTAGTGATCCATCGGCCTTTTCAGCGGATTTTCGTGGACTTTCTAGGCCCTTATCCTCGTTCTAAGAATGGCAACTGTTTTATTTTCATTGTTCTTGATCACCTGACGAAGTTCGTCATGCTGAAGGCTATGTCTAAGGCTAGCAGCAAGAGCGTGATTCGGTTCTTGATAACCGAAATATGCCATAAGTTCGGTGTTCCTGAGACCATCGTCTCGGACAACGGCAAACAGTTCATAAGCCGCGAGTTCACGGATTTCGTTACCAATTTCGGTATAAATCATTACCGAACAGCAGTGCACTCTCCGCAGGCCAACGCCTCGGAAAGAGTTAATCAATCGGTTTTATCGGCGATTCGATCTTATATGAAGGAGGACCACCGAGAATGGGATCGACATCTGTCTGAAATAGAATGTTCCTTACGATCCTCAGTACACAGTGCGATTGGTGTCACACCATACTTCGCTCTTTTCGGAGTCAATATGATCACACATGGCAGCCTATATAAGTTGGCGAGACGCCTGAAGAGCTTGACTGACATGGGTGAAACCCAAGTTCCCAAATCGGTTGCACAGGATTTAGTGAGGACAAAAATACAAGAGAGTCTACATAAGGCTTATGAGAGAAACGAACGCACGTATAACACCAGATGCCGTCCGGTTAAGTATATACCGGGCCAGGAAGTTTACCGACGTAATTTCCAACAGAGCAGCTTTAAGGACAATTTCAACGCCAAGCTAGCACGGAAGTTCTTGAAGTGCAGGATTGTGAAGCCTGTTGGAAACAGTCTCTATGAGGTAGAAGATCTGAAAGGTAAACGCCTGGGAGTGTTTCATGCCAAGGACTTGAAACAATAGTGTAGGACCATGCAACTCTAGTTTTATCTCAGGCGTGGGTTCGGGTTCTACTCTAACGCAATTCGGTATTGATGAGTATAGTCTGTGACAGGTTAATACCTGTAAAAGTTTTATGTGTCCACGGTAACGTGTCGAAGGTTGATACAGGGCAAAGCCAGATAAGCTAGGTAGGCGTTAGCGAGTAGTAGTTAGCTTTTCTATTCATGACCCTTCTGTCTTATTCTCTTTTGACCAATTACTTGTAGATCTAAGGAGTTTTCGATATTGTCATTTCAGCCCAAATTAGTCCGCCCCTGCCTGCAACCCTCGATAGTTAGGTGCCCTCGTCCCTATGGCTAATGTGGTGGAGTGCAACGTGTGCCTGTCGACACTGACGGCGGAGGATGCGACGATTGTCACCTCCGAGTGCGGCCACATTTTTCATTTGTCGTGCCATGAGACCTGGTACGACCAAGGGAGGACCGATTGTCCCGTATGCCGTCGAGCCGGCTACTATGTGTTCCCGATATACCCACGGTTTGTGGAGGGCGAAATAGTTGCTGACCAAGGCGAGCTCGTAGCGCTGCGTAACGAGGTTCGTGCGAAACAAGAGCGCATCGAGGCCGTCGAGGCTGCACAGGACGATTTGCAGCGTAGATACGACGATCTGCGGGAGGAGTACGATTTCCACTCTCTAACACTACTGCAGGAGAACAAGCAGCTGCAGCAATCCAAGGCCGAAATGTACCACGAGCTGTGCCGAGTCCACAACCAGCTTCCTGCCGGTGTGGAGAAGCTGAAGAGCCGCATAGAAGCCATGCAGCTGGACATCACTCGACCGAGTCAAGGTGGGAGAAAGAACGGGCGCAAATGAAAGATCAACTGACCGAGGTGACCAAGAAGAGCCAACGCTTGGAGGAGAACCTTCAAGACTTCCAGCGACAGCTCCGAACCGTGCAGCAGCAGAACGCCACGCTCACGCAGGAGCTGGCCGAATCCTCGGGACGCTTCCAAGAGGTCGCGCTCCAACGTAAAATCTCCGGGTACGCGGCCAATAAAATAACGATTTGCCACCTTACACCACAGGCTGCCGCCGAGCCCAAAGAGAGAGTAATGGGCCTCTTGAGAAGGTTGGAGATCGAGTGTCCTCCAGAGGATGTGGACATTGTAGCTTGCTCCACCATGCTAGCATGTCCTGATCAGCGCCAAGTGACCGTTGAGTTCAAGTCACCCAAGGTAAAGTTCGAGTTCCTGACCAAATTCCGGCGACTGGAGACCAACGACAGAGCAGCTATCCGCCGACTCCGGGTGAAGGACAGTGCCGCAGTGTCCCAGCTGTATAAATTGGCAGGCAGCAAAGTCCACGGTAAGAAGGGAGTGTTTAACATGCGACTCGTTGACGACCAAATCTTAATATCGGTAAAGGGGATAGCCGCGCCGCAGGTCATCGAAACGGAGGTTCAGCTACAAGACCTGCTAGACTCGTTGCCGCAGAGCTCCCGAGCAACTACACTGCCCCGGAAATAAGGCGAAAACATGAAGGAAAACTTCCTTGGCCATAACGCCAGCATACCAGCTCACAACAGGAAGGAACTGGACTTGGAGACGCGTGAGTTAGGCGAGCGCCTGATCAGCCCCCACCACCGGGCTGATTCAGCTCCATCCCTAGGGGTGGTACCTGATCACCTAAGTGGTGCGGTCCCTGATCAGCTGCAGACCGAACCCTCACACTCCTTCCGACAACAGTTTCTCTCCCATCCCTCGTCCTGGCTGTCGTCAGGATGGTGGAGTTTGTGGCGGCGCCATAACGCCGCTAAAGTCGCACACTTCAACTGTCATCTAACATCAGATGACCGCGACCCGACATGCTCACCCCACCCTCATTAATTACACCATGAGGAATTGTGAAATTCATGGTTGTCAGCCGTGTTTATTTACATACACCAACGGCTAAATTCCAGTGTATACATAGATAAAACAACCACTAATTACCAACACGGGCGTAATTTTCAAATTTTCGAGGCGTCATCGTGTCACGCCATTTTTTTTGACCGAACCATTCGATTAAATCTGCAAGCCCGTCAACATCGTGCCAGCTAACGAGGAAGCATTTTTTTCTAATTAATCAGTACACAGCCCCAAGGGAGCAACGAAATTAAAAAGAAGTCACCAACATCCAGTTCCGTCAGGTAGGAATCCGCAGGCGAAGAGGAAAAAGAAGACACCCTGGAATCAAGACCGTCCGTAGTTTTGTTCATTATTCCGCGTGGGTCTAGCCGACTGTAACGGCACCAACGTTCCCAGTGGTCAGACGCCGCCGTCGGTCCAGCAAACGGCATCACCTCGTGCCTTGGTAACCCCAGCAATTGTGCAACTCAAGCCGAGAGCCCCCCTAGGTTTGCTTCCACTCTCGAAGGCAGGCAATTTGGCCTGTACCCCGCCATTATAGCCGGTAGTGGAGCACCAGCGGGCGCTCAACGCCCTGGCCGCCGAATAAGCGCCATATTATAGACCACATTGTAAGCGCCATATCATCGGCGCCATATTGTTGGCGCCTTTCAAGCCGCGCCCCAATAACAAGCGCCATATCATCTGCGCCATATTGTTGGCGCCTTTCAAGCCGCGCCCCAGTAACACGCGCCATCTCATCCGCGCCATATTTTTGGTAACGGAAGAACAGTGCCCCAAAGTGTGTATTACCCCGCAGCAGATTCCGCGCTTCGCCCTTGTCGGGTGTCGATACGGTGTCAACAGTGTGCGCGTTTTACTGCTTCGTATCCAGCGACAGGGACAAATTGCAAAATCCGTGTCCGTTCTGTCCACCCGGAGAAGTGTAACCAGACAGGGGCACCCAGAAGCAAGAATCCAGGGCCCGTTCTGTCCGTCCGTACGCAGCAGTTTTCATCACCAGCCACAGCAGTTTTCAACACCAGCCACAGCAGGCTTCAACACCAGCCACAGCAGTCTTCAACACCAGCCACAGCCAGTGAACTAATTCTTCCTGCACCTCCTACTCCGTCCCACATTCAATCCCTGCAGAGTAAAGGTAAGTCCGTGCATTTCATTCCTCTTACGGACAGCCCGGACCGTCCACCTAAGAATGGACGTTAAGCCTTAGGTAGAGTAGGGTAGAATTATAAGAAAAATAATTTATATAGGAAAAAGAAAACGAAATGGAAATTGTGAAAATTGAAGTCTGGTCAAGCAGACTATAAGCAATCAAGAAAAATTTAAAAAAAAAAAATATTTTTTAGTAAACACGAAAGAATCATGGAAATTATGATATCTAAGAAAAAAGTGAATGAAGAACATATACGAAATAAGAATTTTGCAAATTTAGACTCATAAAGCGGTCGAAATGCCATAAAACTGTAAAAGAACAAAAAGAAAAAAACGAAAGGATTACCGAAATTTTGGAAATAAGAAAAAGAAAAGTAAACTAAAAGAAAATTTTTGAAAATTAAAGCTGGTCGGACAGTAGTTCCGAAATATAAAAGAAAGTTTTAAGAAAATGAAACTGGCCGAAGAGCAATTAAGAGATAACGAGAAATTTTGAAAGATAAAAGTGATAAAAGAAACGAAAAATTGAAAATTTAAAAGAAAATAAACTGGTCAAGCAGACATTAAGAAGTAAGAATTTAGTAAAGTAAGAAAAACTAAGGAGAAATGAAATCTTAGAACAACCGAGATAGATAAATCGGAATAATAATTTTTAAATAATAAAATAATGAAGGAGTAGGGAAATAGTCAAGGTTAAGTTTCTGAAGTATCATAATATTAAGTATAGAGAATAAGACGATTGTAAAAAGAGCGGCTGTCTTAGGCTGTTGGGGACCCGCATACTCCCTAGTGGCTAGGTTTGGCGTTAGGTTTAACATATGTTACGGACAGAATGACCTGCGGACCTTGACGGTGACTATATATCTATATTAATTTTTTTTCTCTCTGCTTTTAAATTTATTTTGTGCTTTTATTTTTATATTTAAACCCATGCGAATTGCCTCTGGGTATATGATCTCGGGCGCGATAAACTAGGTCGGCCTAGTATTGTTCGTTGTTTTTATTTATAGACTATCGGGGTCTAAATAAGTTAGGCGTCGCGGCATCAGTGCTCGGGCACCATCGTCGTTACGGTTTCTACCTTCGGGAATTTTCGCGTTCGGTGAAATCCTGGACAGTGTCACTAGGGCATATGCCAGTGTTATTTGAGATACCCATTCGGTTTTAAGGTGTCGCTCTACCTTATGTTTAGAGTAATTTTGCATGCTTTTATTGTTAAAGTAATTTGTTAGCATTTTAAGAAAAATTTAGGATAAAATGGTTAGTTCATTTAGCCTTTTGGGGCTTATTGTTTTGCTTCGTGGAGATTTTTGTAACCACTGAAGGAGCGCTTTGCCCATGTGGCACCCCTTTTGTTTCACTTTTTGTATTAAGTTAGTTAATTTAGTTTCTAATTATGAATAAATTGTTTTTGAAATTTGAATTCTGGTGCGTTTTAGATATGGCTAATTGAGCCAAAGGTTATGGTAAGGTAGAGGGTATGTTAGGGTAATTGGTAAGTGACACATTTTGTTTTTGGGACACTGCAGACGCAGCAGTGTCATGGGGAAGCCTGTAGGTGCTTCCAAGGGAGGGTCCAAGCTGGCATCAACACCAGTCAGCTATATTTACGCGTTTTGGGAGTAGTCCCTTAAAACTTCTCTAGAACAGAACTAGCTGTTCGCTTTTCGGTTTGTTCGTTTTGTTTGTCGCTGCTAACGATTGTTATCTTTGGGCTCCTTTTATTTAATTTTATGTCGTAAGAATGTTTGAGTAAGCCTCAGTATGTATTTATTGTTCTGTGGCAGACTGTTGATGTGCTTAGGAAGTGGGAAGATCCCCCCCGTCCGGCGAGTTACCAGCCCGGCTTAAACGCATGGCATACTGAGCGCCCCACTAGTCCAGCACCTAAACTCTTTAATCAACTTAGTTCAATTGCAGTCTGTGCCCGTATGACAAAAGCAAGTTCAAAAGATAATTGACAATAACTAGAGCAAGTAAACTTGCCCTGTCTGAACCAGGTGTTTGGAACTTAGCAAGCGACAATCGCTTGCTTGTAACCAAAACACAAATATTGTCTTATAAAATATACTTTTTAAATTCTTTATACGAGTATTAACTTCACCTGTCTGTATGCATGTACTCGTATGCATTAGAGTGGCATTATTTCCCTTACTTTTGAAATTCAAGGCGCTACGTGTTAACGTTGCCCCATGTTGTCTAAATTTTTACCAGATACAAAGTAACTTCTGTGTTGCAAACCCACCAAGTTTCGCAAAAATCTGCCGAAAAATAAGTATATTGCAACAATCTGTCACTTAGAAAAACATAATTTCAAAATTTTTGAACTTTGACCTTCGGGCGCGACGTGTTAACATTGTCCAATTTTCCCCAAATTTATAGCATAACATTTTTTCATCAAGTGGCATAATATGCGGCCCGGCAATCCTTGAGTAGAAAGAAAAAAAAATTTTCATACAAAAAAATGCCACTCTAGTATGCATGCATGCATGCATGCCGAAAAAACTTTGGATTGATTTTTAATCCTTTTCCCGTGATCCAATCGAGCTGAAACTTCGCAGGCAAACTAATGGACCAAAATGAACCAAACAAAAATATGGGCGGAATTGGACAAAGGGGCGTGGTACCTCCCATACAAATCACAATTTAAAAATCCATTATTTCTGCTCCTGTTAACGGTATTGGAACAAAATTGGGCATGTTGGTTAGGTTTACATATTCTAAGATCTACTGCAAATATGGGCAGGATTGGACAAAGGGCGTGGTCATATATAAAGAATTTATAGTCAAAAACTGTTGTTTGCGGGTTGGTTTTTCTTTTACTAATTTAAAAATTTAAATAAAAAATAAATAAATGGTTTCCCATTACATCCCATGAAGGGACAGGGGAGAGCTTCTCACAATCACTGAGCTGTGCGCCTTAAAGTTTTCACTCACTGATTGGGACCTACAGTTTTACACCGATTCCGAACGGTATTTTGAGAAGCTTTTTCATGGATATATACTCGATAGTGTCGCCGAGGTGACCGCCGCCGAAAGAAATTTGTCTTTTTTTTTGTAATTTGCTCAGAGCAGGGTTTGAACCCAGGATCTCATGTACAAGAGGCGCGCACACTAACCATTGTACCACCGACGGGTTCACTTTACTTAAATATGAATTGATATGTTAATTTGTTTTCTTTTAAGTTGTGCAAGAAAAAGCCCCAACTCACTTTTTTTTCAAAAATACAGACCCAAAAAGCCCTAAGTCATATAAATTCATTAAAAATAAAAGATTATAACTTTAAATTTGTCTGATGTTTATAATAAAAACTGCATTTCCAATGTTTTTGCATCTGGTTTTATTAACTTATTTCCTCCTCCTGTAAACTTCAATTTTCATGAGTTAGGGCCTTTCTATATTAAGGTAACGATAGAAGTGTAGAAGTACCAGGCTTTGAAAGTAACACCAGCACCGAAGTGGTCAACTGTGTTGATACAATATTCTGAAAGGCTTATTTCTCGTCTACAAAAGTCTAGTACATTCCAAAATTATCAGAACAATACGAGTACTTTAAAAGTTGTGATAGTACTTATATCTACTACCATGTCTTTTTAATCGTCCCCAATGTGCGACGCTTAATATCGCTTGTAGCTCATTTGCACTGGAGTTTTTTTCTTGATTTCGTATTAAAAGTCCTCACAAAATCTGATTTGTTCGCATTGGTTCTGGATTTGATTGAATAGGAGCATTGACGAGGTGGTGTTACTACGACAACAAACACGCCAAGCTTTCAACAATAGGGTCAAATTCATCATAAATGTATTCCAAGAATAAAAGTAAACAAAAAAGTATAAAAACTATATGTTTGAGAAACAAGAAATACCTAAGAAGTAGAAAAATAAATAAGTCCGATATTCTTGTGGCCGTCGGTGGTGCAATGGTTAGTGTGCGCGGCTTTTATGCATGAGAATGTGTGTTCGACTCCTCGACGACGGTCACCTCGCTTAGTGGCGGCGACACTATCGCGTACTAAGCCATGAAAAGCATTTCAAAATACCGCTCGGAACCGGTGTAACACTGTATGTCCTAATCAGTTTTTTTTTATTAATAATGTTTATTAAGTATACAATTATAATCCTAAGATATAAACATTTTTATTGCGACTAGCTTCATTTATTAAGCTAACAAGCAATTTAGTTCGAGCAAAAATACAAATAGAAAAACTAAATGGACTGTTTCTCGAAAATGATCTACATAATTATAAACATTTAATTACATAAATCAATGGTTTTTTTCTTTTCAATCTACGAAATGGAGTTTGTTTGAGTTAGAATTGAAGCCTCTTGGTTCACGTGTACCAGTATTCTGCCTTTGTGTTTTTCTGCAGCTTCTTTGATTATAATATCGACAGATCACGATGGAGATCGCTAACACGTACATACCATGGAGCGTTGGTAGCGCGTCGAATTACTTTATTTTGGAATTGTTGGATAACCTTTATGCTCGAATCAGCGGCACAACCCCAAAGTTCTATGCCATACACCCATACTGGTTGTAACATTTGTTTGTATATTAGGAGTTTATTATAAATTGATAGGCGTGATGTTTTTCCAATTAAATACAATATTTTCTTCAGTTTTAGGTTTAGCTCGATTGACTTCATTTTTATATGTTCTTTCCATCTGAGTTTGCAATCTAGCGTCATACCAAGGTATTTAGCAGTATTAGAATATGGAATCTGCTGTCCATCTACGTATATTGGTGTATAGGCTATGTCTTTGTTAGTGAAATTTATGTGAGTCGATTTTGTTTGATTCAGTTGAATGTGCCATTTTTCGGTCCACTCTTGAACATGGTTTAGAGCCGTTTGTAGTATAGCAGTTGACTCTGATTCTGTTTTGGCAACAGCTAGAATAGTTGTGTCATCAGCAAACGTACCAGTTACATAATTTGGGTGAGTTGGTAGATCATGGGTGTAAATCAAATACAGCAATAGACCTAGTATACTACCTTGTGGTACTCCACATTTTATAGGTCTACGATTCGAATATGTCATTCCACACTTAACTCGAAAGTACCTGTCGGTTAAGTATGATGAAATTAGAATTGTAAAATTTTCAGGAAAAAATTGTTTCATTTTGTCCAGCAAGCCAGACCTTATCGAATGCCTGCGATATGTCCAAAAATATTGCTGAACAAACTTTTCGTTCCTCCAGTGCTTTTTCAATAACATCAGAAATTCTGTGTACCTGGTCAATAGTAGAATGTTGATCTCTCAAGCCAAACTGATGATTTGGTATGATGTTTTTGTTGGAGACAATAACATTCATTCTCTTTAAAAGTATTTTCTCATAAACTTTTTAAAGAAGAGGTAGAACTGAAATCGGTCGATATGACTTTATTTAATTTATTGGTTTTCTGGGCTTAGGGTTCATGATGATTTCTGACACTTTCCATATTTGAGGTACGTGGCCGATTTTAAATGAACTGTTTATGATTTGCATTTCCTTAAGAATAATGTTGAGTGGAAGGTGTTGAAGAATTTCAGCTGTTATTAGATCAAAGCCTGACGATTAATCAGTGAACGTAAAACTATAAAACGCACAGCTCATTGGTTGTGAGAAGATCTCCCCAGTCCCTTATGACGTTATGGGGAAATATTTATTTATTTATTTTATTCTAGTGGTACCACCATATCAATGCGCCGTGATTGAAATGGTTGTAAACAAACGTGCTATTCATGCATAGTATGAGAAAAAACAGCGTTGCATGATTCTCAGTCAAATAAGAAAATATAAACGATTTGTCGTCAAACCGTATGGGAAATTAGGCAAATTTGGGAATTATGGGGATTAGTGGCAAAATCAAGAAAATCGATGTCAGTGCAGATGCTGTATTAGTTCCTCCATGAAAATTAGGCTATTATTAACTTTAGCTTGGGGAACAACCCCCTATTATCACTACAGAAATCTATTTATTCAATATTATTTTGTACAATACTCAATATCGACACGTTCCTGGCAGAATGTATTAAGCGACAAAATGGAAATTGTTCAGGAAACGAAAAAAACTTCCTGTCAAGTAGCTGATTTGTTTATTTTGTCGGTTATTACCATTTCATTTGCTTAATAACTCATGACGAGGTTATGCGAGAGACATTCTCTGTATATTGAAATGTGGAGCTTGGCATAAATTTTGAGAATATGGAAAAAGTACTTGTGGCCAAATATGTCGCTTAATTTTTTATTGTACAAAGCTTCTTGAGCTAACAACATAAAATCATGGCGGAAAATCCAGAAATCCACCATATTAATGGTTATCCTTTGTTAAACCGATTTTTGTCTTTTATGTATTATAAGCACACGTCTTTGATTAAATGTCACCAATGCCTCTTCAAAGAAGAGTTTTATCAATAAAAGAGAAAATTAAGGTGATAAATAAATGGGCATTTAAAAGTTTAGAGTTTTAATTGAGTTTATAGCTGATAAGAGAAAAAAACCATAAGTTACCTACCATCTGGCTGAGCAAATTGATGTTAAGTGCACGTCCTTCTTTCTTTTTTTTCCAATTTTTTTTAAATCTCTTTATCTCGGTCTCTCCCAAAGACCTTTCCAACAAGCCCAAAAACAAAAAAATCCGACCCTTCTACTCTCCGACCCACAATCCGAAAATTTTCAAATCGCTGCCATTTCGCACACTTGCATTTTCGGGGATGGTCGTAGTGAACATATTTTCATGAAATGAGCCAAGGAATACGCTGGTGAAATTCGGCGGGTCGTGACTGAATCACCTTGCATGTATGAATATTAGGGTGGCAATGAAAAATCAATTTCGACTTTTTAGTAAATACCAAACGGATTCTTATGCCATTTGGTCTAAAATTAACGTGATGAAAATGTGAGCCCAATCGGATTACTCTAAGCCGGCCCGACTTGTGGCCAAAGTTTTCGGGTCTTAGCATTCTTGGTGGAAATTTGTATACACTATAAAATTTTCACTTCGCAGTTCATTTGAATAAAAAATTGCACATTGATTTAGTTTGCCCGGAGATCGTGATGCCAGATAGGGGTGACTGGGTGGGAGGTATACCTTCCTCATTCTCTGGTCATGTCATTTTTACAGATGGCTCTAAAATGGAATCGGATCTTCAGTGAGAACCTTCAACTCGGTCTCTCGATGAATTTGGGTGGAAATCGTGGCGATTATGAGAGCCGCAATTCAGATAATGGACTCATGCTTGTACCCAGCGGGTGAATTCGTCATCTGCGTTGATAGTAAACCAGCCATTAGGGCGATCAGGGCAAACATGTGCAAATCCAAATTGGTTAGGGATTGCAAGCGGATCTTGAACAGTGTAGTGCCCGGCAAGCTAAGACTCTGCTGGGTTCCGTGACATAGTGATGTCACAGGGAATGTTGAAGCAGACTGTCTTGCTGGAGCAGGATGCACTTCAGCTGATTTGAGATTGATTTCCTCTGCAAATCCACCGATCTGTTATTTGTATGGCTTGATCCATCGTTGGTGGTTGGACGAGATTAACGCTGCCTGGCAGGCCAGAGTAGACTGCAGAATTTCGAGGGACATATGACCGGCAGTGAACTCAGGAAGAACAAAGTCCCTTCTTCGACTGAACAAGGCTGACTTGCGACTCCTCACTGGTATGATCACGGGTCATTGTGATGCTGGAGGCTTCACTCTCCAGTGGATTGTGAACGGGGTTGATTACTGCCATGCTTGTGGTGATGGAGAAGAGGTGGAAACCATTGAGCACTTTCTATATCAGTGTCCAGCCCTGCAGCGTAGGCATCGCGGTTACTTTGGTTGATTTCAGGCAGAGGGCCTGGCCTCTTTGCGGGATATGGCCATTGAGGATTTGATGGAATTGTCGCGGGGTCTGCTATGGATCCAGGTAGGCGATACCATCATCTGATGATTTGTATATTGGTTCTTTCTGTCCCACTGGGAATTTGGAATGGTAAACCTTGACCTGCACATATGGATCCTCATATTGGAGGGTATTGTATGTATTTATCAGGTGATGTATGTATATATTTCTCTCTATTTCTTCTTCATACATATGGGCAATCACAATGGGTCAACCGACCTACAAGTGTAGTGACAATAAGTTGTATACTGTCTCTTATTGTCAAGTGTCCTAAACCTAACCTAACTTTATGTTTTACCTGAATATAAAAAATTTAAATTTGGGGTTTTCGGGTTTTTCCCAAAAGTTGTATCTAAATGAAAAAAATATTCAACTCGGATACCAATGCCTTCTAACTAACCTATAACACGATATAGTCACTCGACAGTTTCAGTATGATTTGGTGCGGGAAAGTAGACCATCTCGAAGAAAAATCGCCAGTATGGCCTGATTAGGGTGCCAAATCATAAAAATTAAAAAAAATGAGCTAATAACTTAAGTTGTGTGCTTAAACCGATTCTATAAAATTGAATATGAGCATTGGTTAGAATAACCAGGGTTTAACACTCGCAATTAAAAACAAGTTTGTATAAAACTGTAAATAAATTCGAATTTGACTATTGGAACCGGTCTTTTATTCCAGTATTTGTAACCATTTTTAACAACCGCGGAATCATACAACTGCAAGAAATGAATTGAAAATATAAGTAATGTGTTCAAACCAGCTTAAAAAGCCGGGCTTGAAGAACGCAGTTGTTGAAACCTGTTTGATTCGCCGGTTGTTAAACTCGGTTCCAAATACTGGAATAAAATACCGGTTCCAATAATCAAATCCTGATTTATTAACAGTTTTATACAAACTTCATAATGGTCAATTTCACAAAATTTCTTTTTTAATATTTCTATTAAAATGTCCTTTTTCATCGAAAAATATTGATCTTGAACCGGACAATTATTAAGAACATAACAATTGAAAGATCGAATAATATAAAATCAAACGGATATAATTTGAAGACTGTACACTCTAACGCCCATCTCATGGCAATCGTTGTTTCTTTTTTGAAACAACATCTATGCAATGGCTTTCGATGAAAGCATGCATAGTAAAGAAATGGTGTGGACATTGCTGGTTGTGGTAAAGTATTGTTGTGGATATTTTCGCACAAGTAGGAGTTTAGGCAATTCTCGCTTAGTTGAGATTTGTTTATCCCTATAATGTATGATGATATACCTAAATACTTGTGGAGAAGGGAGATGATGATATGCCTTGGTGGGCATTAAAATAGCTACATATATTCCCAGCCATCCACCATAATGATCAATTTCACAATTTTTCTTTGTTAATATTTATTAAAATATTGATATTTTTTAAAATATTGATGTTGAACCGGACAATGATTAAGAACATACAAACAGATTTTTAATTGCGAGTTTTAAACTCGGGGTTTTAAGCCGGTTTATAAAACCGGTTATTGTAACCAATTGTCATATCCGCTTTTATATAACTGGTTTGAGCACATAACTTATGTTTTTAGCTAATCTTTTGCATTTTTTTATGATTTTGCACCCTTATAAAGACATCTTGGCCATTTTCTCGAGATTGGGCTCAAATTTGCACCACATTAGATTTAGACCAAATGGCATAATAATCCGCTTGGTATTTGATAAAATTCGAGAAAAGTAATTTCTCCATACATTTCATTGCCACCCTAATGAACATAGTAGTCTTTGTTACCGATCAGGACATAAGCACATCCGAAGATAATATGATCTTATAGCAAGCCCTGAGACAATTTGGCTGTTTTCGTAATTTTCGGAAGACTACTATATAAAAATATATAGAAATCATCTACAGAGGCCAAATGACGAAAGAAACATAAACCAAATTGAGGCAAAACACAATCTTTTTTCACACATTGTAAATTATTTTTTAATTTTAATATTTTTAATAAAATTACTTCAAAAAAAATGTTGCACCACTAGTGAAAGGGCATCTGCACTTAACACACTTATGAAAGCTTTTCACATATGAGCGATTTAGTGTAGATGTCAAAATATTATTTATTTCTTAATTGTTTATTTAATTGACATTTTCAAAAAAAATATTTGTCAATTGAATATAACAAACAACCTCTTTCCATGCCGCTTTCAATTAGACATTCGCTGATTAATGTTTATACGATATGTACATACGCATTTCATTGTTTAACTGCGCCTCCACGGGCTCTTTTATTTTGAAATTGACGTCGCGAGTTGAACATGTGTTTTTGTTCTTCTTATTTTCATTGTCGTTTTCAATATCAATAAATACTTTAAGATAATTGACGAGACAGATAAGTTATTATACAATTTACGATATTGATAAATGCAGTACTGTTGGTCTTCGAATGGAAGTGGAGTTGGCGCTGCTTCTCAATGTTGCCTTGCACTTGAAAATAAACTACTGCATTTAGAGTGTGATTTGAAGGGTGGTCTATCAAGTGGTTCAATTTTATAACTCAACAACTAAACTCCATTCAATGATTTTTGTATATTTATGGACTACGTCTTATTTTCCCATTACATCTCATGAAGGGAGATGTGCGTTTCATTGATTGGGACCTAAAATTTTACACCGATCCCGAACGGTTGTTCAAGAAGCTCTCTCACTCTCACTTTTTTTAACTTTAGTCTCGAAATGATATACGATACATTTTCTAATTTGATTATGGTTTTCGTATATGAAATTGTATACAAATATGTGCCAATTAATCTAAATTATTAATGAGGGATGATTTTTTTTTATTTATTCGGCCTTTTTATTGGTACTTTTTCATTTTATTGTTCAAGCTCAAGACCATTCTATATCTCTATAAATAGAGATATTTTCTGGCAATTCATATAGCTATTTCAGATCTCGCCACAGATCTTCATCAGCGGGTTTTTTGGAATGCTGCGTTTGAAAAATTCATCGCACTAAATGCGAAAACTCATCTGAATTGAGAATTTTCCACTATGCAAGTGTTCGAAAAATATCGATCTGTGGCGAGATCTGAAATACGGTTATACGGTTTGCCAGGAATCATGAGGATGCATTTGCAAAACATCTTCTTTTTCAGAAAACTATATCTCTATTTATAGAGATATAGAATGGTCTTGAGCTTAAACAATAAAATAAATAAAAAATCATCACTGACGAACGTAGAGCACGACTCAACTGCAAATAATTGTTATTGCCTGTAAACATTGTGTTGTCTTTTAGACGACAACAAAACTCATTTCTAATGAGGACCGATGGTTCTCTGGATATGTAAAGGAGTTGTTTGCAAATGTTTTCTTGTGTGTTTTGCTTGCGACAGTTTTCGAACTCTTGAATAGTGTAAAATTCTCAATTCAGATGAGTTTTCGTTTGCATTTAGTTTGATGAATTTTTCAAAAGCAGCATTCCAAAATCTGTGGCGAGATCTCAAATAACTAAACGGTTTACCAGGAATCATGAGGATGCATTTGCAAAACATCTTCTTTTTCAGAAACCTATATCTCTATTTATAGAGATATAGAATGGCCTTGAGCTTCAACAATTAAATTATTAATTTTACATGTGAATTTCAAAAGTTGTATTTTTCAAAATTTGATAAAACGATTTATCTATCTGTCTATCTATATGTCTATATATATCTATATAAATTATAAGTGTATAAAAATTAATGTACGGTGTTTGCACGGCTAAACTCTGGATCTAAAGTACTGGACCGAATGAGATGAAACTTTCATATTAGATTTGTATTTATTATTATATTATTTGTAAATAGGTGGCGCTTTTTTCATATAAAATGTGTGAATTCATTGGTGGCCATGACAACATTGAATACTTTTGTCGGCAGGGCGAAGTCTGCGGGTCGGCTAGTTTTAAATAAATAAAATTTTAAAATAAAGATACAATTTAAGTACGAGTTTAAAATTGTAATACACATAATAAAGGGTATCCCAATAAAAGTTCACGATTTAAATTTTGTGGCACTATAATTAAAATGACATGGGACTGTCCGTGGAGGTGGAAAGTTTCTGATAGCCATTCACTTGGGAGTGGCCAGAAATGATTCCTTCATTGGGCAGTCCAAGCAGCTCACTACTTCCACGCTGTATGTCCTGGCCAATGGCTTATCGGAAACCTCTGTTAGCTAGCTAAAATGAGAAGGCGAAACGAATGAGCAACCTGAGTGGTAATGCGATCACTGATACGTCTCAGGATTATTAGGTGACCCTGTCACTGAAGCTCTTCGAAGTAGTGGACATATTCTTCTGTCCTTTGAAGGCGGATGAGCCAACACCCCTGGCCAACGGCGGATCAAAATTGAAGAAACTAAAATCCAGTTTCGACACACTGCATTCTGGTCAGCGTCTGATCCATAATGGGCGGCTGAAACATAATCATCCTGGCAGTAGGTAAAATGCAAACCACGGTGGGCTGGGTTTGCCTCCCGCCACCGTTATATCGGCAATGAAAATACGCAGAAAATATGATGAACAAAGAAACCCTCCAACTGTTGACGACCCTCGCAAACGTTAAAAGGACCATGATTTAAGGATATGTACCTGGAATGTTCGAACGTTATACAGGACCTGTCGCCACTTTCCAACTGGCGGATGTCCTCGGAAAATATAAAGCTGACATCACAGCGATCCAGGAAATGCGATGGACAGGATATGGTTGCACCAGAAAGAAAAACTTCGATATTTACTACAGCTGCCATGAGCGTAAGCACGAATTTGGGTGCGGATTTATAGTAGGCAAGAGACTGCGACACCTAGTTTCAAGGTTCAACCCAGTGAGTGACCGCATAGCCACAATTCGCATCAAAGCGAAATATTTCAACATCTCGTTAATTTGTGTGCACGCACCGATAGAGGATAAAGATGATGAGGTCAAAGAAACATTTTATGAGCGCCTGGAGGAAGTATATGAACGCTGCCCTGACCATGACATTAAGTTTAGATAGTTGTCGTAATGTAATCGACTTTACGTGCCTATAATTTGCTCTTTAAAGCATTTTCAACATTTGTAGATCAAATACGTACATTGTTGTGGCGATTACGATTCCGAATTCCGGCCGATGTTTCTGCTCTAATCAGTGTTGCCAGAGACCGACTAAAAAATTATGCCAAATGTCCTCAAAAATTGTGCCGTTTGCAAAACCATTATGCTAAAATTAGCTTTTTAGTATTTTTTCTAATTCTGAGTCCAAAACACATACAGTCCCTTCAAGAAATGGCTGCTCATCTCTCCTTTAAAAAGTTGTTAAACGTTAACCGTTTAACTTAAAAATATGTATTATGATTTTAATTTGTTATACCCTGTATCTTAATTTCATACAAATCACTAACTTTAAATATTTTAACAAGTTCTAGAACAATAAGGAAAGACATACTAAGGGTGATTTTTCAGCTCTAATAAGTATTACATTTTTTAAATAAAACTTAAAAAAAGAATTTGATTTTGTTTCAGGTCCATTGTTTTTAACAATTTCTTTCAATCATCTTAGAATAAAGTTTCATAAGTTTTGGATAATGTCTTTTGGATTCCGTTCAGGATTCCGTCAGTACATCGAAATTTTCTTTGTAGAGTATTTCTCTCACAATGAACACGGAGATTTTCCCTGGAGTTTATATCTGGAGTTTCCAGAATAACTTCCATCGGATTTAGACCATTTTACAAAGTTCACATCTTGATATTGAAGGAATTACTGTCCAATACGACTAATTTTAAGTTTGTTAATAATCGTCCATATTTGTATTCCAGGTAAAAAAGTACGTTTTACAACAAGTTTTCACTCCTGAGTTGAGGAGTGCATTATTTTCAACCCTAGTAATAAATTTATAAGGAATTTTGTCATTTATCTCTATATGGAATTTTTTAAATGGCCAACCTATTTCTCATATCTCATGAATTAATTTTTTGCTTTTACGCCTGTGGAGTTGCTTTGTTACCCAGTAACCTAAAATTGTGACCTTCTATACCGATAAATATGATGTAACAGGTTCATATAAATTAAAGCGAGAAACTTTCAGTACGAAAAATTGTGCCATTTGCAAACAGATTGTGCTAAAAAATTTAACAAAAATTAAAAAAATTGGAAAAAGTTCGAGGAAATTGTGCTAAACGGCACTTATCATAATTTTTCAAAAAACAAGTGCCAAACCCCAAAAAATTATGCCAAAACGGCAGAAATTATGCCAACATGGTAACACTGGCTCTAATACAATATTTACTTACCTCTTTTCTTACCAGGAACTTCCTAGGAAGTTTTATTTTACGGCCGAACAATACCCATCCCATTGATGCGGATGGGTCTTGGTGACGGTCGGTATTACTATATACCGCTGACAACCGCTGAACAAGGTGCCTACTAAGAGTTGGTGGTCGCTATTAATATCAGCACCACACCCAGATTTGGCGACCAGTAGGGAACCCAAAAATATCTCGCTCACACGTATACGATCAATTTGATTGAACGTTTGACCATTGTGTGATTCCCATGTATAATCATGTATGCTTTTATGCGGGGATTTCGTTCCGCCCATAAGCAGGTGATGGAGGTGCAGAAATATATAAGCATGTCTATAGAGTTCCAAGCCCGTGTCTTCCCATTACTTCCTGTAATTTGTTTTTTCCCGTTGCCCACTTTGGCGTTGAAGTCTCTAAGAAATAATTTCATATCACCAACTGATTGGCAGAGTAGACTTTCATCAAGTTGAACCGTCCTAAGGATTGTCATCATCAGGCTCAGTAGGAGCATAAGCTTATACCACAGAAATCGTGAGGATTTTCCGATTGAACCACACCACGACGATGTACTCAAATATAATATAAGTATATACATACATATATTATTTGTAGCCGTAGGAGAAAGAAGGTGTCCATTATTATGACAACGTATTTTAATGTCCTAGTATGTCCACATTTTATCCTTCTAACTTGCTTGATTTTATCCTTCTTTACTTGGACATTTGTTATTAGATATTTGCACGCTGAAAAATAATGGTCTCTCTAACATATTCTCCCAAACATATTCTGCAGGAACCATGTATATGTTTGGAACACACTTAAAACATTAATATGTTTGCAAGTTCCAAACTCACTTGTGTTTAAATGTAAACAACATCATGTTTACTGGCAAACTTGTATGCTTTTACGTGGAAACATATGCGTATTTCCCCTCAAACATAATAATATTTAAAAACTAATTATTCCTTGATTTTAATATATATGTATGTATTATTTATTATAATTAATTGTATCAATATAAATAATTAATACAAAAACTTAAAAGATTTAAACCGGCATTTTTTACATTTAGGTGCATTGAATGCATTATTTGTTTTTTTTTTCATGAAATAAGAATCTGCTGCTCTTTTCGTTCTACTCTCTTTGTTGTCTCTCACGTTTTTGTTTTCGGAAGGTTTCGGCTATGCGTTGGTTATCACTATGCGTTGGTACACAAAGAATAAATTTATATACAAATCTAGTTAATGCAAACCAAGCGTTTATTTCATAAATGGTCCGCCATTCCGATTTTCTCAGTAAAGGCTTGGACAAACAGAGGGCTTCACGTTGTTGCCCTTTCCAGTTTCTTTCCTCAAAATCGTTTCTCCCTTTGGTAGCACACATACAGCCATATATACGAAACACATACACAAAACCCAAAGTAACTTCACAAACCATTTAAGCGTCCGAGCTTTCGTTTATTCTTTTTTCACTGATCAAGGGCTTTTGATATCCTCAGTCCGATGAAGCTTTGACGAATGAATACATGAAACTAAAACTCAATACATCAGCCAAAATAAGAAACATTGACAGCATCTGCAATTTGCACGCACATTCAGAAATATTTATGACTCACTGACTGAGATAATCATGCAAAAATCCAGATACACACTTACAAGATAGACTCTCTCATTGTCCCTCCTTTATTCTCTTGCTCTCGAGAGAGCATAGACAGTGCAACAAACACAGCGTTATTTGTATCACAAATATAAATGTATGTGGGTTGCAATCACATATGTTCTAACATATTAATCATTGTGTCTCAAACATGTAATATTGAATAGCAGACACAATATGTTTGGGCACATGTATATTATATTTGCGACAAGTTCCATACACACTTTATATTTGCATCCAAACAACAAAAAAGACAGATTTTTCAACGTGTGGAAATATTCAATATTTGGTTTAAGATGAGTGACTCATTAGACCACCGGATCCGATTATAGTGCTGGGGCTATAAGACAGGCATAAAAGTCGAGTTATAAAAACTATGTTGGAAGTTGATGTTGCCTTATTGCCAAATACCAAGTACCAGAAATCTACCGTGGTATATATCTGGTTTTCTACCAGGAAGTCTTATTTGAAAAATACACATGCTCGTGACAATTCTACCCAATTAAAATTGTGTACATGTGAATACATGTGATTGTTCATCTTGTTTTCACGCATACTAGATTCCATGCACTAGGAAGAGTTTCTGGTAGATCTTCCAAATATTGTGCCAGAAATGCGGTTAGCATCTGTTAGTAGCGAAGAAAAATTGTTTTAATGTGTTGGTGCTTTCGCATACTTTTTGGTAGATGTGGTTTGCAGGGATGTTATACAGGTTGCCCAACCAATCGCCGTCTCACTTAATATCGGAAATATTGAGCTTCTTGGAAGATTCTCAATGGAATCTCTTAAGAGATCTTTGGACACAATGAGAAAAACTTCACCCTATAGGGTACTGGATGAAAAACACCCCAATTACTGAGTACAATTTTTTATTTCGAATCAGCTTAGATATTTAAAATTCGGCAGCTCTTACAAATTAAAAAGGATCATTGCAAAATTAAAAGATAATCCACATCAAAAACTGTATGAATACCAACATATATTTTGATTATAAAATAAATTCACATCAATATGTGTATGTAATAAATTGTCGTCAGATTTGATGCTCTTAATTGAATTCCGTCTCAAAAATCTTGTAGTCTTTTCAAATTGAGTATTTAGTTTAATGAATATTCGAGACAGCCGATCTGGATTCGATCACACACCATCGTTGATTCAGTTTAAATCACTTTTAATTGGATGATGAAAGACGAGGTGGAAATTACTACACAGTGTCCTAAAAAATATTACACCCCGCAAAGTATAATGACGAATCAATATAAAATACAACCTAACTTCAAACTAATTGGCGGATACAACCACTTGAAAGTTCAAAGCTTTTTACAATTTTAACCACTTGCCGACCAGGGTGGTACGATGGGAAATATTTTTGAATTCCAAAATAATACGACGAGTGCATGCAGATATCGAAAAGAATTGCCTGGCACGCAGGTACAGATACAGAAATAAATATAAAAATTGTTAATTTTTTATTTTTCATTTCATAATTTTAACATAATTTTTTTAACTGACAACTTCAACCATCTTCAGAACCAGAAAAGAAGAGAGGAAAATATTCATGATTCACTCACTCGACCACTGAGGTGAATCTAATAACTCTTGAGTAACGCAATTTTAGTAAAATGCCGATGAATTGATGTACATATATAACGGGTTTTTCAACAGAGACGCTACAAAAGTAAATCGATAGGGACAGCAAACGGCGCCATATTTTTTCCCGCTCTTTTGACATTTCTCTCAGTAAGGTTTGCCATTTCATCATGGAAAGACGCTACAAAAGTAAATCGATAGGGACAGCAAACGGCGCCATATTTTTTCCCGCTCTTTTGACATTTCTCTCAGTAAGGTTTGCCATTTCATCATGGAAAGATATACGAGCCAACAACGAGTCGAAATTATTAAAATTTACTACCGAAATTTGGAGTCAGTGGCCTCAACATTAAGAGCGCTACGTCCAATTTATGGTCGTCATAATCGTCGTACCAGATCAACAATTGAGCGTCTAGTGGAAAAATTTGAATCCACAGGCACAGTACAAAATGTTCCCGTGCCAGCGAGACAAAGAAGTACCCGTAGTGTCGAGAATATTGCTGCCGCTGAGGCTTCAGTTCAAGAAAGCCCAAATGTGTCTCTCACACGTCGTTCTCAAGCGTTGGGCATCTCTGTGACGTCGTTGTGGCGAATTTTGCGAAATGATCTTGGCCTACATCCTTACAAGATCAAATTGACGCAAGAACTGAAGGCGCTTGACCACCATAAGCGTCGTATGTTCGTGAATTGGGCTGAGCAACAACTTGAAAATGATTCGGATTTTCATCGGAAAATCATCTTCAGCGATGAGGCTCATTTCTGGTTGAATGGCTTCGTCAATAAGCAAAATATGCGTTATTGGTCAGACAGCAATCCACGCGTAATCCATGAGTCATCATTGCATCCCGAAAAAATTACGGTTTGGTGCGGTTTATGGGCCGGCGGCGTCATTGGGCCGTACTTCTTCCGTGATGGTCAAGACAGGCACATTACTGTGAATGCGAATCGCTACCGTTCAATGATAACCGAATATTTTTGGCCCCAAGTGGGTAATATGGACTTGGACGACATGTGGTTCCAACAGGACGGCGCCACAAGCCACACTGCGAATGCCACAATCAATTTATTGGAAACCAAGTTTGGTGAACGTGTTATCTCACGAAATGGCCCAGTCGATTGGCCGTATCGGTCGTGCGATTTGACGCCGTTAGATTATTTCCTGTGGGGCTACATCAAGTCTATGGTCTATGCCAATAAGCCAGCGACGATTGATGAAGTTCGTACGAATATCGAACGTGAAATTGCAGCAGTATCGGAGGATTTATGCTTGAAAACCGACGAAACCGAAATCAGCGTCTGGACTTCTGCAAGCGTGCCCGTGGTGGCCATGCAAAAGAAATCGAGTTCCATACATAATGGCATCGAACGTACTTTCACAGGAATAAAGAATTTCATTGGTATCTAAAACTTTTGTAGCGCTCTTATTGAAAACCCCTTTACAAGGTGTTTCAAAAGAAGTCATCCGATGTTGTTTGGCTCTAATTTTTTTTTTCTAAATGAAGAACTTGGATCCTTTTTTTGATTATGTTTATTTGAACCTTTAGAATTTTATTGGTTAAGTTGACAATATGATATCGGTTAAATGGGCGCCGTCACAATTGATTACCATACGGGCTCGTTTCATGGCATTTTTCATCACTTCGGCGAAAACTTCGGGCGACAGATTCTCGCACTCGTGTCGAATGTTGACCTTGAGGGCTTCCAGGGTCTCGGGCTTGTTCACGTAAACACGGGACTTCAAAAAACCCCACAAAAAAGGCTGGAACGGTTAAATCGGGCGATCTTGCGGGCAAGTGCAAATCGCCTAAACGAGAGATGAGGCGACCCGGGAACGCCGCCTTCCGAATATCGGTTGTGGCTCGCGCAGTGTGTGCCGCTGCTCCGCCCTGTTGAACGTCCTAGCGGCGTTCTCGAAAAAAATGGCCCGATGACTCCTCCAGCGTGAACAGCGCACCATGCAGTCACTTTGAGCGGGTGTAATGACTCGTGGATTTTTGGTGCCCCAGAAGCGATAGTTTTGCTTGTTCACGTACCCGCTGAGGTGGAAATGAGCCTCATCGCTCATTATGATTTTCAAATCATTATGAACACAAATACCATAAAACGAGCCCGTATGGTAATCTATTGTGACGGCGCCCATTTAACCGATATCATCTTCTCAACTTAACCAATAAAATTCTAAAGGTTCAAATAAACATAATCAAAAAACAGAATCAAAGTTTTTTATTTAAAAAAAAAATGAGAGCCAAACAGCATCGGATGACTTCTTTTGAAACACCTTGTATATAGTTATATGTATATTCGAATACATATATTCAAACAGCCGTGGATATAGATGGGCACGAAAGTAAGACGGTCATTCACGCGAGCAAAATTCGATCTCACTCCCATTCGCTTGTGAATCAGGCATGATTCACGGCAACTACGTGACAATTACTCACAAACGTACAATAAAAATTTAACCATTTGCATTATTTTCACACCAATATTAAAAAATATATGCCAAACAATGTTCACACAAACAAAGTTCTTGAGTACGTTACATTTGAAATTCATGTATTAGATGCTACTAACCTTAAATACAAATCCCTAAGTTAAATTCAGTGTCTCGTTCAATATACATATTTTGTACAGGAACAACATTTTATCACCTTTATCTCAATGATCTCAATGATGGTGACCGTCGGTTGTACAGGAGGTCCTGGGTTCGATCCCTGCTCCAACCACCTTAAAATTTCTTTCGACGACGGTCACCTCGCTTAGTGACGGCGACACTATCGAGTATATAGCCATGAAAAAGCTTCTCAAAACACCGTTCGGAATCGGTGTAAAACTGTAGGTCCCAATCAGTGAGTGAAAACTGGAAAGCGCACTGCTCAGTGATTGTGAGAAGTTCTCCCCGTTCCCTTCATGGGATGTAATGGGAAACCATTTATATATTTTTTATCTCAATGAAGTCTGCCTCTTTTTCCACAAGTATTATTCCAGACGTAGGAAACTCTCATTCGCCTATAACTCAACTCCTTGGAATACATTACATGATTAGCAAAGCTTTATAAGAGGTAAATGATATTAGAAGTCTTCCAAACATACTTTGTTTAACAAAGTAGTTATAAAATTTACATCTCGTTAAGTTTTGTTTCACGCACGAAGATTTTTTCGCTACTCACATGTACGTGATCAAATGTTGATCCTAGTTACAGTCCGCATAGATTCTAGGTTAGGTTAGATGCTGGAGGTAGTCGATGAACGACTCATTTTGACTTTGTAGGCTCTTGTCATTGATTGAGCGCTAGCACCACCAAAGGAAGATTAAGTTTGCTCCTAGAGGACTAAATAAATAGGATTCCGCAGTAGACATCCTCCTGCAGGCTAGTACGCACTGCAATATCTAAAACAAGAACAAAGTCGGAACATATCAGTGACAGGGTGGTGCATGACGCCCTTTCCAAATCTGCATCATCTCATTTCATCCGCTTGAATATGGTGTCCTGCATGTTCGAATTAGCCGTTTTCGCGTTTTTCGATAGATCATTTAAAAAAATCGTTGTTTCGTAGTTTAGAACTAAAAATTCTATAACTGTGTTGTTTAACATTTATGTTTAAATTTTGAATTCAAATATAAAATTTGTATTTAGAACTCAATTTTTAAAATTCCAACTAGAGGAAGTATTTAAGGTTCAAAAGCTCAATAAAGTAATCAGGGCACAAAATTAAAAAAAAAAAACATAAACCAAAATTCATATCACCAAACGAATTGTAAAAATATAAGTACTTACTTAAATTCATGCTAAATTAAGTTACGCCGGTCGATCTCAGTGCAAAAAATTGCATGAGGTGTCAAGAGACCCCCGGTTGAAACGAAGTTCCTTTCGCTATATATTATGTACTACTTAGTTCCAACACGCCTCAGGGGCCCGTTGAAAAATACGATAATTTAAATGGATTTTTAAGGAAAGATAATTTTTGAAAAATGATAAACTTTTTTAAAGAAAACGTTTTACTTTTTTTGAAATTCCATTTTTTAAAAAAAAGTATATTTCTAGGTCCTTTTTGGAAGAATATGTATTATATTTTCTCGAAAGGTCCTTTTTTAATGTAAGGTGCTTCCTTTATTAAAAGCTAATGTTTGTGTTAAGAAAAGGTACTATATTTAAGAAGAAGTACATTCTGTAAGAAAAAGTCATAAGAGTATGAATTTGAAGTACTTTTTTTAAGAACAGGAATTCTTTTAAATAAATGACATTCTTTTTAGAAAAGTGTTATTTTTTTAAGAAAATTTACTTCTCCTCAGAAAGGCTATTGGTCTCAATAAGAGAAAAGAAAAGGTATTATTTTATTTGAGAAAAGCAATTTTTTTAAGAAAAGGTTTTTTTTAAGAGAAGGTATTTTTTTGAAGAAATGGTTTTTATTAAGAAATGGGAATTTGTTCAGAATTGGTCCTTTTTTCAGAAATATGTAGGTAAATTTTTAAGAGTAGGTACTTATGTATCGCAAGAAAAGTTAGTTTGTTTCACAAAAAAGGTACTCTTTAAACAAAAGGTAGTTTTTTAAGAAAAGGCAAATTGTTGTAAGAAAATTTACTTTTTTAAGAAAAGGTACTTATTTAAAAAAAACATACTTCTTTTAAAAAAATTTACTTTTTGTAAGAAAAGATAAGGAATTTTTTTTTAAGAAAAAGTACTTTATATTATTTTGAGAAAATTAATTTTTTTAATAAAAGGTACTTATTTAAGAAAACTAGCTGAACCCGGCAAACTTCGTTTTGTCTTCAAAGCTTTTGTAATGCCAAAGGGTGAACAAAATTATTTTGTTCCTTTATGTTTGCAGTAATTGAATAGATCTGCTGGCGTTCCGACACGGGATAATGCCACGTTTAATTGTCAATGGGCAAATAAACCTGTAGTTGACTGGAATATTATGAAGAAGACAGTAAAATAACTATTTGTTGTAAGTATGTATTTGTTTATATCGTCTGCTGATTTGTTTAAAAAGCTTCTCATTATACTATAATAGCTGTACCCGTTGGGCATCGCTACCCCTGAATTGTAATTATAATGAAACACAAATTTGTTATTATTTTCTATTTATTCAAGTGCTCTAGATTATATAAGTACAATATTTCTAGTTTTGCCATCTGGTGCAAATATACTACATGCAAAATATATTGTCCGTGGGAAAAAAATGGATTTGTCAAATTTATATAGCAAATGTCAACCGAATCTGAAACTGCAAACTTTTGAAATCGAAAATCATATTCAAATGTCCAAAAATAAAAAGTTTAATTAACTCTTATTCAACTCATAAAACCATTTTAAAATTTGAATAAAAAATTGTTAACAAATGCCATTTAGAACTTATTGAAACATAAAATCATATTTGAAAATATGAATCATGTTTCTTAATTCCAAAATTTCATTAAAATTGGAAAATCTTGTCATTTATTATCAAACTTTTTAGCGATATTTTACACAAATTGGGTATAAAGTTATGTGACGTCAAATAAATGGTTTTATGTTTGTTCGAAAATTACGGTTTTTAAAAACACAGGCACAAGGTTAATAGCAAAAAGTGGTTAACCGTTTCCACCGCTTTTCGGTATCGGACACTCTACTTACGACTCAACGATGCGTATTGATCTGTCGATTACGGAAAACATAATTTTGTTTTAAAACCAACCAAAATTTTCGTCCAACTACCGGGTCTGGAACCGGTTTAACGACCCGGTTTTAGATACCGGTTGCGAAATATGAGAACATGTTCAAATAGACAGGTTTATAACCGGTTATAGTTATTTAAACCGGTTTGTTTTTCCGGAGCCCATAGTAACAAGCTGGAAGTTCGCTTGTACGGAAGCTATATGAAACCAAGGGTTGATACCACCAATCCTCAATAGCGTTCGTCACTGACCCAAGCTAACTCTGTGCCAAATTTCTTTGAATTCGGTTGATATGTGTCAGATTGATCTGCAAACACAGACAAAAGACATTGGACATAATTCCAAGTCCACAAATACAATTTCTTGTAGGAATCAATCAGCAGTCTATCCTTCATTCATTTCCACTAAGCCCCGTATAAAAATCTCCGTATTTTATTCACATTTAGCACTTTAAAGTTAAATATTCATACATCGTAAACGCCACAGTTTTTTTGTTATAATTAGTGGCACGATTTTTTATCGTAATCGCCATAACTCGCACATGAGGTAAACAAATTATCGGTTTTAATACGCATTCATTAACTAAGAAAATAATATTAGTTCTTGCGTCAAAGCGTATTAAATTTAATGCAAGTATTTGAAAGTAATCAAAAAAACCTGCTGTAAAATTTGTCTTTTGTCGTTTACGACAAATTTGCGCTAAGGGCTCGATAGGAATCGGCACTGGGGGAGCCTTCGATAGAAAAGTTTTCTGAAAAATATCGATATAGACGTCACATGAACCACGAGCAGCTGTACAACCTATGTATGTACATCCAGCGAAATAATCATAAAGGCAATGTATTTTATCTCAGTACTCGCATGCACTGTGATTTTGGCGTAGAATTCTAACGCATATATGGGCAATTTCAATAATTTTCAACATTTGTTGAAACTGAGTTCAGTTGCTTATTATTTCTCCAGTTTTTCGAATTGACCAAAACGGTAAAAAGGGAATGGTAGGGCACACTAGAAAACTCGGAAATTCAAAATTTCAGACCATCAGTTCTTTATCTCTAAAAGTTATGGGCACTCAAATATGGAAAAACTCAAAAAAAGGCTTGAAATTTACAAGAGTTTTTTCGTATTTCATCACTATTCTACTTTTACTTTTAAACTTCCGATGCCCACTGATATAAAATAAAGTCACTAGACTTAGTAGATATTTACACTATAAAAGTTATGCCCATACTACTATTTGGAAAAAAATTTGTACAGCGGTTCATTTTTGAAAGCAAAATTTTCCGATTTTTCAATTTTCGCAGTTTTTTCTATTGCGTATTTGCGCCGTTCAAGAAAATTGCATTTCGTCAACAGTATTTAATAGATGGTGTAATTTGCTAAAATTTGCGCCATATCACGTCGATGTCACGCTGCTAGTTGCTGAGAACGATGACCTCAAACTTTTATAGAATTGGCGTAAATTTGTCAAAAATGACAGTTTTTCGCGCCTGACATTTGCAATATTATTTAAAACTGGTTTATGTATTGCGTGATCTAAACTTCTTAGTAAATGGCACCTCAACGTCAAGAAGGCGTTAAAATATTTTGAAACGCAAAATTTTTATTTTCTTTATAAATTTCATGATTTTGTTTCGCGTTTTTTTTAATTAATCCGTGGTTTAAAATCAATGTAAAGTATTGGAAATGAAGTGCGGCGGTAAACTAAAGATCAGTTATAAATATGGTTCAATTCGGTCCATATTTAGCGGGTACAGCGGCATTTTTCTTCAAACACATTTTGCTTTGTGACATCTGCAGTTATGTATAGATTCCGCCGCGATTGACACCAAATGAAAGGTTTTTTTAAGCTTGATAATAAAACCGAATAGGCATTAAAAAATTTTCATGATTTTAAATTTTACAGATAAAAAAAATCCTAACCTCAAAAATAATTCTTATATATATATATACTTTCGCGCCGTTTGCAATAAATGATTAACGCGAACTGTTTTGGTATGCTAAAATATTACCCTTCACTTGATCAAAGTGTCATTCGTGTCATCCAACAAAAAAATTTGGAAAAAAAAATATCAAAATGTCGATAATTTTTGAAAAAGCCCATATAAGTTATTAAGTATATTATCAGGCCTGTTCTGATATCACTTCACTTCACGTCGACATAAAATCGCTCAGGAAAATGACGGTGAACATATGTAGATCATTTGCCTGATTTATGCAAAAAATGTATTGTAAATCTTTTAATAAATTATTATCAGCCCAATTCTAAATACTCCCAGGGAAATGAGTTCCCTAGGAATTAATTTTTCCCGGGAATAAAATCCTCCTATTCTCAACAGACGGGGAAAAGAATAATAAGGGAGAGAGAATTACGAATTTTCGAAGTCAGTTGTTTTGAAGATGCATATATTAGGTAATAACAAAATGACATAGTCAGCTGACCACGCTGGGTGGATGTGTACGGTTGTGTGGACTAATGGAGTGTTAAAAAATCGTTGGAGATGCCTTCTTGGTGCAAGACAGCTACATTACACTCCAAAAAAAGCAGCAAAAATTGTGAATGTATGTTGTGCACTTCACAACGTGTGTATGCACTTTAAAGCCAACCTGCCATCTGATGACTTAAATGAGTTAAGCGTGCCGGAAGAAGATGAAAATGAAACACCTTCAGTACCCTCCCAGTATTCGACTGTAGCACAAAGAATTAGGGCTAACATTGGAAGTAATCTATAATTAAAAAAGTACTAATTAATGAAAACAAAAAATTTATTTCAATAAAAACATATATACCTACAGAAAAAAAATTAACAAAAACAAAACAATTCATATATGTATATACAGAAAAAAATTAACAAAAACAAAACAATTCATTTCTTTAACACTACTTATCCCTATAACAATATCGCTATAATAAAATCACTTTATCTTAAATATTAATTTTCCAGTTCTCGACGAATCTTTTCCAATTTGTACTGTACTTCCTGAAGTCTTAACTTTTCCATAAAAGCATTGTGACGTTGCGTTTCAGAAATCTCCTCTCGCTTCAGTTTTTCAATTTCCTTAAAATGTTTCTTCTGAAGATCGCACATTTTGTCCAGAGATCGATATACTTTTTTAGCGCTTTGATGTTGCTCCCTCATCTCCACCACTGCCACCTTTATGTTTTCTAAGAACTCTCTTTGGACTTCTAGGTTGGCTTCAAGAATATCAGCACCTTTGGTCGTTGATTGTTTAGAAGCAACCACATTTTTTTTAGTTGTTGGAGTTTTAACCGGTGATGTATTTTCTGGTGGCTCAGGCGCGACCTCAACTTCATTCTCCAACAATTCGGTTTAATATTCTCCTGCTTGTTCCAAACTTTCTTCTGTTGGTTCAGCAGAACCCAGGCCAAATTTTCTCCCCTCTATACCCTCCACACTCTCCTTCATGGCAATAAGATTGTATATGCCCTCTTCAATAGGAGAAAATCTATACTCGGTATTAGGACCTCCACCTGTACCTTTTTGGAGTCTTAAATTTTGAGCCTTTTTCTGCCGCACATATTTCTTTTGATCGGCCCATACCTTTAATATGAACAAAATTAAACCAAAACTATTTCAAGCAATAGCCACAAACCTTTTTCCACTCTTGTACGCTTTTTATTGGTGGCCCCAATGAGTTTAGCTCAGCTTCCGCATTTTTCCAAAATCGGCCAAGCTCGTCCTTGCCTCCCTTATAAAAGCCGCGTGCAATAGCAAAGTTGCTTTGCATAAGGGTTAATAACCTAGCGGTCTGACGCTTATTTGTTGTTTTCGACCTTAATAATAACATTTAAAGTTTGGTTTACCTAAAAAATAAGTAAAGTACTTACATTTTTTCAAACTCCTTCACTTGTTGCGGGCGAAAAAACTCACATTAAATGTCAACTCGTTCTCCCTTTTCTTAGCGTTCGTAATACCTACTTTCTTTACCATAGGAGTTTCTACCGTTTTCGAAGATCGATTAGAATAGTAGGAAAGAGGAAAGCGAGAAATTTCGCTTCGAGTTCTTATTCATAATAGGAGGAAAGGGAAAAGAGAGAAAACTCGCCGGGAGTTGCTGTTCGTGATTGGGCTGTATAAAACATAATTTTAAATGATTTTTTCTAATTTAGTATTAAAATAAATTATTTTAATAGAAAAACACATAAATATCACAATTTTTAAAAATGTTTATTTTGTTACACATTTGTTCATAATTACTCTTCTGCTTTTCGTGTTTTTTTGTTCCTCTTTGCCATTCCCGTCCTTTACTTTTCGAGAATGAAAATATTAATAAATATTAATATTTAATAAATATTAATAATAAATATTAATGAAAATAACTTAAATTAAGAAAACTCAACAACAAAGCTCCAGGCATTTAAATTTTTTTCAATATCTTTCGCAAATTAAAAATTTTTATTAAATATGACCACAAACATATTGTTACGAATAAGTAAAAGCTTTTGCTTGCTCTTAATGACTCTACTAACATTATGTAAATAACAGTCGGTTAGTGCTGTGCCTGAAAGTATGCATTGTAACAACGTACCAGCTCGCTAAACCAGTGCCATGGATTCGCCTCATTTAAGATAATTCTCCACCATTCGAGATGATGCTACAAAGATAAGCAACAACAACAACGACAAGAAGGTTCTTGAATTCGCTAGATATAACTTCATTTGAGTATGGTGAGTTGGTATAAATAGCGGAGGTCTTTGGAATGGAGAGTTCAGTTTGTAATTAAACCCCGTAAAGTAAGCAACGCGAATTGATAGTAAAATATAATACTTGTTACAGTGTTATAAATAAAGTAAACTATAAAGTAAAATAAAATAAAAGGAAGTTAAAATAAAATAGAGGAAGGAAGTTAAAATAAAGGAAGAAGTTAGTTAAGTAAAATAAAAGGAAGTTAAACCGTTGTAATTATCGTAATTTAAAACGAACCTTGTTTTATTATTGGGAATAATACAACGCACAAGGACGAATAAGGAAATTCGTAACAATATAAAGGCAACATGGAAAATAAAACTTATTCGAACAGTGGTAAATAGGAAATCAAACAGAAGTGAGTTTTCTTTGTCTAATATTTTATTGTTTTAAAATTATCGTAGGTCAAATTAAAAAAATCAATTTGTATAGCATGCCTGGTGAAAAGTGGCTAAGTAAAGAAGAAAAGGGAAAAATTAAAGATTATCAGGGCTGTCCAATCGGGAAACTTCGAGGCGTTTGAAAATACCTAGCTCTGCCATTGACACTTTTACAAAACAGGGTGGTCAATATGGAAACACAAAACCACCAGGAAGGACACCGATGATCATTGACATCGCCAAAAGAGAGATCAAAAGGATCGCTGTTAAAGAAAACTTCATGGATAAGGAAGTTAATGCTGAATTGAGCTTGGGAGTAGGGTTGCGTCGTGTTCAACAAATAATTGGACGCGGCTTGAAACTGTCATATGGGAAAAGTATGCAAAACTTGGTCTCATGCTAAGACACCAATTTGCCAGATTTAAATTCGCTGAGAAATACAGATTTTTGGATGGTAAAAAAATGGTTTCCCGTTATATCCCATGAAGGGATTAGGGAGAGCTTCTCACAAACCAGTGAGCTGTGCGCGTTCTAGTTTTACACTCACTGAATGGGACCTAAAATTTTTACACCGGTTCCGAACAGTAATTTGAGAAGCTTTTGCGTGGCTAAATACTCGATAGTGCCGCCGTCACTAAACGAGGTGACCGCCATCGAAAGAAATCTAAGGTGGTCAGAGCAGTAATCGAACCCACTTTTCCATGCACAACAGCCGCGCACACTACCATTGCACCACCGACGGCTGAAGATTGACATTTTCAGATGAAAAAAGTTGAATTTGAATTGGAATTGGCATTCCAACATATTTTCCAAAATTATGCGTCAGTGGCGAAATTTTGGCAGTGAATCCCTTATGGTTTGGGCAGATATGAGTTATAGAGGAACCACTCCAATATGTTTCAGTTTCACAAAAATGGATTCCACATATTATATTCGACTGTTTGTTGTCGTCTTAGTTAATTATGTAGGGGAAATTTGTGTTCCAGAATTTATCTTCCAGCAGGAAAACGCAACAGTACATCGGTCTAAGAAAACTACAAAGTTTCTAAAGTCTAGAAATAATTCCAACTTGCACTTAGTCCTTATCTTAATCCGATATAGAACCTTGGGCCTATTTTACCTACCCAAGTTAACACCATGGGCGCCAGTTTAAGAATCTCAAGGATCAAAAGTAGCAATTCAAAAAAAGTGGAAGATAACTGTTCCTGCGCATATTCGCTGATGTAATCAATGCTGAGTCGCTTAGAAGAGTTATCAGCTATAATGGAGATCATACATCTTACGAAACTTTTTTAAATCTTTAAAAAAACCTTTTGCCTTTATAAATATTTCACATTAGAAATTAGATTAAAGTATTTATTAAAGTATTTAATTTGGAAATAAAAACTTGAAATTTCCCGTCAACGTTTGCAAAAACTGAACAAATGGTGTTGCCTTTATATTTATTTCGTGGGGTGTATATCCCAATATCGACAAAGCTAGACAAATCAAAATAGAGCCATTGCAAAGGCTACGACATTGCAGATAATGAATAAAGATGATACATCTTTAATGGTATTCAAACACATCCACGATGGAAGCCCATAGAATATGACGATCAATAATCTGCTGGAACGGTCTTGGTGTTGGAAACAAATTCAGACTGGTAAGGATAGACATTTTTTGTAAATGTTAAACATTGGTTAACAAGAACCCCTTAAATCCGGTTAGTGCAGCCGTAAAAATTCTAGCAAGTTAGCGAAATTGACCGATATAGCCAAACACAGTACAAAGGAATTTCTCAATTCCAAAGCAATTTGGGTAGATCGGCCATTGTACCTGTTAAAAGCATCTTATTTAAATCAGCACAATCTTCATCCCCCCATAGAGGGTTAAATCTGTAACTATTTAGTACAAGAACGCAGTCTAATTTGTAACAAACATATTTACTAATACAATAAATAGATATTAAAAAACTTAAATCTGAAACTGTATATCAGTCTTTTCCCTAATGATCTGTAGGAGATGATAAATTTTTATAAAGATGAACGAGAGATTTTCATATCATGTAACTGACCACTCAATTAAATTTACATAGACATTAGGATGACAGTATTTTGTTTTAATATCAAAGAGTGCCGGACGGAATACTGTGTCACATGGTAATTTGAGCCAAACTCGACAAAACGGAAACGTGGTGCATCGCGGTCAAAGTTTACGGTTTTTAGTACTTTAGTTGTTATTGTGAATATACAAAATCCTAATTTTTCAGTTGATTTGCAAGAAACGAAATTACTTTCATAAGGAAGGAAATATGAGTGGAATGACCAGGCTCAAAAAGCATTTGAAGTTTTGAAAACACGTTTGAGAACGGCGCCTGTTTTGTTACATTCTGATTATGATAAACCATTTATTCTGCAACGTTATGCAAGTTCGTATGGCGTTGGAGCAGTACTAGCACAGGAGAATGAAGAGGGGATCGAGAAGCCAGTAGCCTATATTTCGCAGAAGTTTAATAAAAGTCAACGGAATTATACCACGACAGAAGTTGAATGTCTAGCAGTTGTGATGGACATAAAAAATGCTGGCCATATATTGAGGGCCAGGAAAATGGCTAATGCCGCAGAAAGCTTTAACTGGCCGTATAGCTTGGTGGTTGTTGAAGCTGCAAGGCTTTCAGTTCACTATCGAACACCGTAAGGGCAGATACAATGTGGTGCCCGATGTCTTATCGCGAATACATCAAGATAAAGTTGAGGTAGATGCTATTGATATGGAAATAGTGCCTGCTATTGATTTAAACTCACAGGATTTCAACAGTCCCGATTACGTGGAAAGGAGGAATGAAGCAGATTACCCTGATATAAAAGTTATAGATAAACTTATTTATAAACGCACAAAATTTTCCGGTGGAGATTTTGATGAATCCGATGGGTGGAAACTCCAACTTAAGGCAGGGTGTTATAAAGGGTGTCCCTAAATTTACGCAACATTTAAATTTTGCTGCTATCGACGTAGAAAAGAGTTGGCAACCCTAAAAAAAAACAGCTGACATGCGACAGTTCAGGGTTAATAAAAATAGCAAATTACACGTTACGACAGCGTGTCTTCATTATTGAAGAATATTTCAAAAGTAATGAAAGTTTTGCGGTCGCAATTACTCGTGTTCTGGTGTTCGATATCGCGATATGATAACACAGTTTTTTTTTGCCGAAATTGAATGAAATTGATGTGGCCAATATTTGGTTTCAACAAGACGGTGCCACATGTCATACAGCTCGTAAAACTCTTCAATTACTGCAAGAGACATTTCCAGGTCGCGTGATTTCTCGATTTGGTGACCAGAACTGGCCTCCAAGATCGTGTGATCTAACACCATTAGATTTTTTTATGGGGTTTTTTAAAATCACAGGTCTATGTTAACAAGCCCACAACCACTCGTGCTTTAAAGTAGGAGATTCATCGTTGCATCAACGAAATTCGACCAGATTTATGCAGAAAAGTCATGGAAAATTTCGACAAACGAATACGTATGTGTATGGAAAGCCGTGGAGGCTACTTGCCAGATGTTTTATTCCATAAATAACCCTATCGTATGTACAAGGTGGCGCAAAAGTTATCCTCCTATCAGAAAATGCTATAAATTTTGCGATTGGCCCGTACTGTCAGTTCTGTTTTGACATTTGTGTAGTAAACACATGCGAAATACACGTTAATAAACAATGTTACGCTACACTGCACCAGAACGCGGAATATTGCTGACTATTTATTTGACCAATGATCGGTCGGTGACTTTGGCACAACGTGAATTTCGTCGCAGATTTCCCGGCCGTCCAACGCCTACTGGTGAAACACTGCGACGTTTAGCCGCTCGCCTCGAAGAGACTGGCACAACACGAGATGCTGCCAGGCGTGACAGACCCTGGAGTATCCGTTCTGCAGAGAATATTGCTGCTGTAGCCGAGGCTGTCATGGAAGCGCCGTCGATGTCATGGAAGCGCCGTGAGCGCTACAGAGCAATGATCAACGAGTTCTTTTTGCCGCAACTTGATGAATTGGGATTGGAAAACATGTGGTTCCAACAGGACGGTGCACCGGCACACACTGCACGTGCCACAACCGATATGCTGAAGGATGCATTTCCCGGGCGCCTAATCTCCCGTTTTGGCGATTTGCACTGGCCAGCAAGATCGCCTGATTTGACCGCTCCAGACTTCTTTTTGTGGGGCTTTTTGAAGTTGCGGGTTTATATCAACAAGCCTCAGACTCTTGCAGCTCTTAAAGACAATATCCGTCAAGAATGTGAGGACGTATCGCCGGAAGTTTTGGCCAAAGTGATGGAAAATGCCATAATGCTCAAATGACAATCAACTGTGGCGGCGGCGATTTACATGGCATCATATTCTCGACTTGATGTAAAAAAAATTAAAAGACCAAATAAAAATAATCCACAAGAAGAATCAAAGTTTTTCATTTTTTTTTAAATTACAGCCAAAAAACATCGGAATTTTACTTTTGCGCCACCTTGTACTTTACGATTCAATAAAAATATTACCATAAGAAGAATAAAAACTTTGTTTTCTATTTAATTCAAATGTTGCGTGAATTTTGGGACACCCTTTATATGCCGCACATAACATTCCAGTGGTCGCACATGGTGGAATGGCACGGACTTTAGAGCGCATACGGATACATTTTTATTGGCCAAGGTTAGCTGTCGATGTACGTCTAAAGCCCCTTCTACTTGGTCCATTAGGAAGATTGGTTGAGACGAATAGATCCTATGAGTGTCTATAAATAGACATTATATGACCTCTTATTCGTTTCAAAAGTGGTTACATTGGAATTTTGCTTATTTTGGACCATTTCACCAAATTTAAGGAAAGTTGGTGTTTAAACCCATAATAGGACATTATATCAAATATTTTTCATTGCTACGGCGATCCTGAAGCAGTGGTAACGGGCAATGGGTCTCAATTCCGATGCAAGAACTTTTAATTGTTTTTAACACAGCATGGTGTGAAACACATTTTAACGGTTCTTTGTAGTCCTGAGGCAAATGCCAGTGAGCGGGTCAATCGCGTTATAAATGAGGCTTTGAGAACATTCGGGAGAATGAGACAGGTATCTGAGTAGCGTGAACTGAACTTTAAGGAATAGCTATTCGAGAGAACAAGACATTCGGGAGAATGAGACAGGTATCTGAGTAGGCTGAACTGTTCTTTAAGGAATAGCTATCATCAAAGTGTGGGAGACGTCTTATTAAATTGAATTTGGCATCTTAACGGTTAGCGGAAGAGGATGCTTGTTTATAACTGCAGGATAGATTTGACATAGTAAGGGATTCGGTAAGAGATTGTATGCATAAATGGTGACGCGTCATAACGCCCATGGACACAACGCCCATGGGCGTTATGTCCGTGGACGTTATGACGCGTCACCTGCATAAATCGTATCACAGAAACCAACGCATTTATAATCACTGTAGTTGGATGAGAGAGTTTTCAATAGAGCAAGAAGTGTTTAGAAGAAGCGTTACACAAAGTTAAAAAATTAAGCATTTTAATTCCAAGATAGCGCCCATTGCTGTCAAGGCAACAGAGTTACGAGAATATAGCATGTATATTCTGATTATGCAGGACGCGGAAACAAAGGCGTGTAACATGCAAATGACATGAGAACATATCCTTGGCTGTAGTTCGGCATCGCACATATTCTGAACGAAATGCTAAAGTAAAGTTACTGTACAAGAAAATACTTGTTTTTGTTCAATTTATGACGTATCTGGTTTTGGAATGTCGTGAGTTTTTTTTTCTTGCCAGTACATTTTCAAAATGTTTTGATTATGTTGAAAATTGTTGAATTGATCACATCGTTCGGGTAAAGAGAAAAATTGAGGCCAGGCCAGGACAATTATTTGTTGGAGGGCCTAGTTTTTTGATAGGAATCGAGATAGGATATGCGGAACTTAAAACACATTTGGAATTTATGTTTATAGGCAATCATGGATTCAAGAGAGCTTTGAATTTGGCTGAGGGATTTTGCATCCCGCAGCCTTCTGATTTTTTTTATTAAGATGCTCTATAATCCGAAATATTTTCCAGACTAAAATAATAAGGACTTTAACCTATTGCACCTGAAAATCAGCAGTAAATCAGTAAATGATAAGGACGGGGCAATATTCTTCTGAATGTTTAGAAATTAATTAAGTTCCTTCGAAATCAAGATAACTTCTTGTGACGGGAAGATAAATGCTGATAGGTAGATTTGGGCAAGGCAACTTAAGATTAAACATTATTAGAATATCACAGTTATTTTGGTATCAGTATAAGAATTGTAAAATAAGTATCTTTCGATATAACTAAGAGATACGGAATACCTTATATTTCTAGCATATACATTCGTATATCTTATTAAAAACAAGAAATTTGTGAATAAAGCCAGTCGGCAGTTAAATATGGATCGAACAAATGTGTATATGTGAGGACATTTTTTCGAACTACTAAAACAAAGATATCGATGTACATATATGAAACACTGTGCAACAATAATACCATTTTCCAAAATCACGTACGTTGGTGTTTTAAAGTTAAAGTTTCTCCCATTACGCTAGTTCGTGCAGCAAAAAACTATGTGTTCTTACATCTATAGATTCGCAAGTTATTATAATATTCTCTTAAAGTCTATCTTATAACTATCTTATAACTATCCATTAACAATTAATAACATATAAAAATCAGTAGGCGGTGTACAATTGATGACGAAATCAGGGATAGGTATATATGTATATGATAGATGAAATAAGGAAACTGGAAGCATGATATGAAGAAGTGTACAGGATGCAGACTTAGACGAAGCAGGAACACAGGATCGGTAATTGAGCAACACATAAATTAATTCTGTTGACAAAATTCAAAGTATACAGGACGCAGACTTAGATGAAACAGGAACACAGGATCGGTAACTGAGCAACACGTAAAATTATTCTGTTGACCAAAGCGATGGGAGGATGAAAGTACAGTGGAATGTATACGAATTCAATATAATATAGTTATGTATCAGTGTGGCGAAGACAAATTTACAACAGCGATAATTGGGTGTTGAATATGTACATTGATGGTGGGAACTAAGTACTTTGATGATGACGACAACTGGCAACCATAGCATATGATAATTCATAAATAATGTATTTTTTCACTTTGTGCAGTGGTTCAAGAAATGGAAGATATACTGAAAGATCATTATAAAGAGAGCAAAGCAATAGTTTGATCGGGTAATGGACAATTTTAAAAGTCGAAAATTACGGGTGAAACGTGATGGTATATTTAAATTTAATCTGTTTAACAAAAATAAAGAATCAATTTGACCATTTAATAGTTTAATTATAAACATAGATTTAAGCATATATCGTCTTCGTTCAAGAGTTGTGAAGTCAATGAGTTTAAGTCGATTTTCATATGGTGGTAAGTTTTCAAATTGATTCCAGCCAAGGCCTCGCAATGCAAACAAAAAAATTGCTTTTGGACAGATTCAATTCTATCTATGTAAGTGTTGTAATAGGGACTCCAGACGATACAGGAGTATTCAAGAATGGGCCTTACAAGACTTGCAAAGAGTATTTTGTTATGTATAGATCATTAAACTCCTTTGACCACCTTTTAATAAACCCCAACATTGAGTAAGCCTTATTGGCAATACTTTCAATATGAAGATTAAAACTTAATTTCTGATCTAACAAGACGCCCAAATCCACAAACGATTTGACCTCTTCTAAATCGTACGAGTCAATAGTATATACCCATGACATTATCGGCTTCCTTGAGAAAGACAGTTTCTTACACTTCTTTAGGTTTAGGGACATTCCATTTACAGAGCACCAAAGTACTAAATTAGACAGGTCGGATTGTAAGCGACGAGTATCAATTGTGTCTTTATAAGATAAAAAAAGCTAAAAAAAAACTAAATAGGTAGATCGTTTAAATAAAGCACAAATAATAATGGTCCCAAATGACTACCCTGGGGAACCCCAGAGGATACCACGATATTTTTAGATAAAACTCCACTAAACGTTACCTGTTGCGTTCTTTCCGTAAGATATGAAGAGATCCACTTAAGAAGCCCAGGGGGAAATCCAATCTTATCCAATTTTATTTTAGAAAATTAGAAGGTCATGAATTACTGTATCAAATGCTTTGCTGAAATCAGTATATATGACATCAGTTTGGCAGTTGTTCGAGAAGGCTTCGAAAATATGACACGTTAATTCCAACAAATTCGTATCTGTCGACCTATTCTTAACAAAACCATGTTGATAAGGGGAGACAATTGAACACACAGAACGAACAATCTTCTGTGTTACTATAAATTCAAATAATTTAGGAATAACACTTAACTTAGCTATTCCCCTGTAGTTGTCAACGAGTCGTCACTTTTATAGAGTGGTATAATATGACTTTTTCTCCAAAGTAATGGAAAATAACCCAAACTAAGAGACATATTAAAAATTTTCGTAATTGGAATATACAACTCATCTGCACAAGCCTTTAGAATTGAGGAAGGAACACCATCACTTCCTGGAGAATTTGAATATTTTAATCCTTTTAAACCGCTTAAAACTTCATCTGCACTTATTGTTAGATTTGTAAATACATTGTACGTCGAAAGTTCATAAGGGTAGGTAGAGTTAAAAGAAGTGGAAGAGTATGTTTGTTGAAAAAATTCAGCAAATAAATTAGAAATAATAGGGTCTTCAGAGGATTCAATATTCCCGTATTTCAAAGAAGTTGGGAATCCTATTACTTTCCTTTTAGAATTAACAAATTTAAAAAAGCTTTTAGGGTTGTTCTTAATATTGATTTTCATCCTAGTTATATACCTTGAATAGCATCTCTGATTTGTTAAATTATACTTACTTCGGGCCACAGTGTAGTTAATATAGGCCAATGATGTAGAGTTTTTCCTATACTTTGAAAATAAACGACTTTTCAAGATTTTTAACCTGCTCAATTTCTTTGTACCCCAGGGTGGACCAGGAATTGAAATATTTATGGTTAAAGGGACAGATACAGAAAACGCATTATTCAAAGTATCGTAAAAACTCAACACTTGAAAATCTATGCCACAATTATCGGGCCAGACGGATTGAACTAGAAACGACTTGAGCATGTCATAATTAGATAACCTAAAATTATACTTTTTCAAGTTTAAAACAGTCGTAGAGTGTTTGGCTTTAAGATTTAGGGAATCGCAGTTTAATATCAAAATGGGATGATATTTATCCTCAGGACAAACCAGAGGAGCAATACTACCTAACGTAAATTCCACAGAACTAGAGAAAACTAAGTCTAGACTTCTACCATGGCAATTAGAAATATCATTTAGCTGGTACATTCCCAAGCCAGATATTGAATCAAGAAATTCGTTTGCAAAGTTTCACGAAGATGAAGGTTGTAAACTATTTGATTCATAACTGAATTGCCAGGACACAGAAGGTAGGTTAAAATCTCCTAAGCATACAATTTCATCTAAAGGCGAAATACGAGAATAAATTTCCATAATAAGCCCATAGTGGTTCATGTAAAGACCTATATCAGAGTTCGGTGGAATGTATGAGCAAGTGATGAATAAATGTTGGCCACTAAGTGTCAATCGGACAGCTATAAGCTCGATATCAATATTAAATGAATGATTAACTAATTCAGAAGGTACGGAACTATGAACAGCAATGAGAACACCTCCGCCAGTTGTTGACGATCTGTCTTTTCTATAAACATGATAATGTCCACAAAATATTTCAGAATTATTAACATCATGCTTTAACCATGTCTCAGTAAATGCAATAACTTCGTAACCAAAACCAAAACTATTTACATACAAATTTTTCAACTTTGTGTTGAGGCCCCTAACGTTTTGACACAATATAGATATTGACTTTCCTAGTTTTTTGACACCACTATTTCCGGAGGATTTCTTGTAACCTCTGAAATAATGCGATTTATAGAATCTGTTAGATGGCGCGTCTTTACAAAATATTATATAAGTAGAATAGGGTGTACTGAAACATTTTTGTGGAGGGGGTCTCAACAGATTTGTATTGAAGAGCGTCAAACTTTGTTGTATACGAGGGTACTTATAGCCGCCTGCCTACTGGCGATTGAGATTTCGATTCCTAGTGTATTTGGGTAAAAAAAAATATTTTTTAGTAAATAAAGGGCCTTAACCGACGTGTCATCATGATGATAATAACTGAAAAAGTATTTTCAAAATTTTGACAGAGCATTTTTCTCACGACAGCATTTTGAACTCTTCATTAAGCATACATTTCTTCCCAATATTTCAATCAAATTTTCAAATTACTTTTTTTTTAATTTTACATGAAAATTCTATCAAATATGTACAATTCGTACTTATACATAAATATAATTAAAAGCTAATTAGCGAACTACAATAGGCGTGTTTTCGTTACAATCTAGCGATTATCGCTTGCTTGCTAGTAACCAAAAACGCTAAACTAGCGATAATTTAGTATAATATATATAATCGTCTTGCTCTAACGCATGGTGTGTAGCTATTCTTGAATTTGTGTATATTCTTCTCCTTGTCTTTGGCTCACAATGACGATATCCAAAACTGTTTTTCTGATTTTTTCACACTGGAAACTTTCTGTCTTTTACAACCGGAAATACATATAATCGTCTTGCTCTAACTCATGCTTTGTAGTAATTCTTGCAAATGTTTATATTCTTCTGCTTAACGATAACGATATTCGAAAACAGTTTTTCTAATTGTTTTAAGACTGGTAACGTTATGCCTGCCTAGAACTGAAATGGAAGCGGTAACTTTAAGTCCCGCTTAATATCGCTTAGCTCTCCATACAAATTAAATGATAATCTAAGCAAGCGGTGTAACCAAAACACGCCTAATGAGAAATACCTACAATGAGAAATCGCATAATCAGCTCTTCAATAGACATCTTTTGAGACTCCCCACAATTGAAATTCCAGAAACGTGGTTTTCAGTACAACCTAATGGTGAGATGATGGGACAAAGTAGGCTACAGCGATAAAATATCGCCAAGATGGCAAATAATGGATTCTAAGCCATATATAATGCTACAGCCAAGCGAATAGCAGAAGTCAGCGGTTCCCAAAGTGTGTTCCGCGGAACCCTGGGGTTCCACGAAAAAAATTAGGGGTTCCGCGTGACAAATTTTATTTCATTAAAAAAAAATAATAAGAATGGTGTTTAATATACTCACTAGGGTTGACTGAAAATATACTTTTTTGTTGAATTTGAAAATTTCACACTGAGAAAGAGATATAGTTTGGGATCCTTAATAAGGGAAAAATAAACAATTTTTGAGGTCGAGCCACCCTCTTGAAATTTGGAAATTTTCGATATTTTAGCGTTGATGTCAAAAAAATCCTAAAATTTAACGAATCAACTTATTCGAAACTTCAAAGTTTGAGCTTGTTCAGTAAAAATTTTTTTTAAAGGTATTTTAAGATTTTCTCTAATACAAATCAATTCTGGGAAGCGGCAAAGAGTAGTTGGGATGCAAAAAATAGAGTCCATGACGTTGACAGCAAAGCAACGGTTTTAGAAAAAATACTGTATGTATCATGAATGAAAGATAATACGATTACGCGGATCGTACTCAGAAAGTGTCCTCTCTCTGCGCATGTACGTCACAGTTGTGATTTGCTTTAGAAAATTGTGAAGTATGTATGGAGATTCAGCAAAAACATTAAAATTCAAAATCAATTGTTGTTAAAAGCAAATAAAATAAAACGTTGATTCAAAATAAAAAAAGGTTAAGAAAAAATAGGATGTGGCTGTTAGGAAAATAATTAAAATTTGTAATAAATATGAATATTTATGTACATATTTGTTAGAGTAAAATGTCGGGGTATTCAATATTTTTTGCAGGCATTTCGTGCAAGAGTAGTTTATAGACAGAACAATACTTTTTTAAGAAAAGAACCCATACAGATGAAAGACACTTTTGCCCATGATTAAGCAAAAAAATATTAGTTTCATGTTTTATTCCATTTTCTTTTTCTTTGGTTCGCTAATACAATTATTTCTTGATTTAATTTTCGTATTAGGAAGAACATTCGAGAACGATAGAATTTTTTTTGACTTTTTCACTGCATTTAATGTCATTAGCTTACTGCAAATGTTTTTTTATAAAACCCTTGGTGATAAAAAGGCCATCCTGGTTTATTTTTTGAAAAATATTATGAACCGCCTGCATATGCACCATAAATTCATCAGTTGGTTTTGACAAGCCTCCTTCACTCAGGTGGTTACCCCAGGTATATTATTGGCTTCGGTACTTTGACATACACTGGTGAATATGAGGCCTACATAAAAAAAAATTACAGCAGACAGTTGTCCGAGGCCTTCGGCCACGGACTGTCCCTGCAGGCTGTGTCAGAGACACGGCCATTAAGTTTAACGTAGAATACGCCATCCGATAAGACAGAAAACATATCTTTGACGGAATAAGGTCTTAAGTCAAAAAAATGCATTTTGGGTTTTTGATTGGGTTTAACTCAATTTTTTTTTCTCTTTCGTTTGGTATTAGTAACTTAAATCTAGCACAACTCCATCCAATCGTAATCATTTGCTCTTTAGGCAATAAGTCAGAAAATTTCATATATAAATAATTTTCAATTTAAAATTACGAAAAACTACAGTTTCTGACTTAAGACCTTATTCCCAAACGTCAAAGATATATAACAATAAATTCAATTGCTTATATTATTTATCATTTATTGTTATATATGTTTTCTGTCTTATCGGATGGCGTATTCTACGGTAAACTTAATGGCCGTGTCTCTGACACAGCCTGCAGGGACAGTCCGTGGCCGAAGGCCTCGGACAACTGTCTGCTGTAATTTTTATATTTACCAACGGCATTTGATTCAAGTCCGTTTAAAAAAAAAATATTATGTTCAATTTTTTTAAACTTAATTTAATTTATGTATTGTACTTAATATTTTTATTGAAATAAGTTCTGCGAATGTTGAGAGGGCCGCCCTAATATTCAAAAAGGTTTACCTTATCGAGTCTTCGCATTAGCATTCGAGCGTTGTGTGAAAGCTTTACGCTTTACAATTCAAAATTAATGTTACAACAGCTTTATTGAAGCTTTCGCAAAAAAGCTTTATTACGTTAGCTTACTGTTTGTTTCACTTTTTACTAGATACATGTTGCCAAGCAACATTAGCTTGCTGTTCGTTTCACTTTTTACTAGATACATGTTCATAAGCAATGTTGAGGAACCAAAAACACTCAACCAAACACCACACATATGTTTGAGTGTATGTGTTTAAACAATTTTCATTTGAGAAATTAAAATACTAGAACTATATCAACCAATATGAAATGTATATCAAACGAAAGATAACATCTTCAATTACCTACAAAAAAAATTTTAAAAAAATTCATCTAGCCGTTTCCTCAAATTCAATGAAATAAAGATTACAACAATAAAAACCTGACATGACTCCTCATACCGTAAGGTAAGACGTATTCTACGTCAAAAACGGGTATTGTTTATGGAGAAGATTATTTGAATAAAACATTAAAGAAATTTACCAGTTAATGATTTTTCACTCCTATCTTGTCGGGTGTGTCGTCCGTTGCGACATTAGCGGAATTGGAAATGACAATTTAGAACAGTTTCATTAACAATCTTCTGGTCAGATGTGCTCGATGAATATCCAACTTTATCAAAACAGGCTATTCGAATTTTATTGCCGTTGGTAACCACTTATTTGTGTGAAGCTGGGTTTTCTAAATATGTTGCGACAAAAACCAAATATCGAAACAAACTTGATGCTGCACCAGATATGCGAGTTCAGTTATCAAACATAACGCCAAATTTTAAAAGAATCATGGAATCAAAGAAGCAGGTGCATTCTTCACATTAAGGTTTTTTCATTTATTTTAGTTAATATATTGCATTTTTATTAATTATTTCTATGATGTATTGTTTTTTTTAAGTTTTGTTTAATTCAATAAAATCTGAAATATTAAAATAATACTTGTTTCATTTAATATCTCATTACATTTTGAAAAGTCGTTGTTTAAAATATATTCAGGATTCCGCGATCAGTGGAAAAAAATATGGGGGTTCCTCGACCAAAATAGTTTGGGAACCACTGGCATAAGTTATGTACACAAACCAGTTTAAAATATTGGTTTTGACAACTGGTTACAATAACCGGTTCCGATGACAGGTTTTAGACGTCTATTATCCACACTTTAAATCGGAATTCGGAACATTTTGTATTTGCAATTAGAATGACGCTCACAGTAAAGCGATCCACAGACTTGTCATTCATGAGCATGAGCTTGGTCGATAACTTTTTATCTGGCTGATGAATTTGAAAAAATAATACCACAAAATTTTGTAAACATGATAGTGATGCGAACAACTTCGATTACAATTTAATTTGGTATCAAGAAGGGCGTTAAACCACCATAGTATTCGTGAATGGCAAATCTTCGCTTAACTGGCCTTGCGAAAAATGGATGTGTTTGTTGCCAAGACGGTTAACTCCACAAAACAAATTAACATTATTAATTAGTTTACTACAGCTGCATCCATTATATAGTGAAATTAAAAATGTCCTGGTACATTATCCTGTATCCATTATATAGTGAAATTAAAAATGTCCTGGATTGTGCGGTGAAGTTTTTGTACGGCGAAGCATTTATTTGGTGCGTTAAAATCTTGACAAATTCGACAAGGAGCGAAAGAAATCCACGTTGGTACTTCTGGAAATATTTTAATTTGTCAGAATTTAAAATAATTAAAAATGTATTGGGTTACCCTACTACCTATTGTTATATTTTAAGTAGAAATCCAGGGGTTCAGAGTCTGTTATTAAAAAAAGAAAAGGATAGCTAGGTGGTTCTTGCTTTTATGATTTTGTTTCTTGGTCAGTTGAAAAGTATTTGCTGAACAGTGAAAGTCGTATTTTGTTCTACGTTAGTGTGATCGAGTCTATAAAAACCCACTAAATATTAACTACAAAGACATTTTTATTTTAATTAGGTCGGTAACTACTAACACGTACTCTTTGTTTTAGTTAGTGTCATTCTGTGTCTGTATCATTCTCTCATTCTTTTTATTTCTCGTAAAAGTGATGGCTTCTACATCTGGCATAAGCAGTAGAGGTAGAGACACAATTTTTCTAAGATAACTGGATGTAAGCTTCCCTCCAATCGACAAGTTCTAGCTACTATATTCTACAATTTGCGTACTGTGAAGTTAAATGTGAGAGACTCTGCCACAACTACAGTTGACGAGGTTTTCGTTTTTTGGACAAAAGCTCGAATTCCTACAAAACAAAAGAAAAATGTCATAGTAAAGCTGGGAAAACTGTACGATGATTGGAGAAAAATGCAAAAGTACAAGGATAGAAAAACGGAAAGTTCAAAAAATGTTGTAAAAGAGTTTACCCTAAAGTTGGATGATCTCTTTGATAATGCCCACCAAGATGCCTTGACGATGATGACTTCAGAAGACTAGGAGTTCTGTTGAAACAAAGACAGAAAGGATGACCATGCTCCATGCTCGGAGTTGACCTGAGGTTGGCTCAAGCTGAAGAATGACTACTACAGAAACAGCGAAAGGTCTTGGACAAACAACTTGAAGCGGAAAATTTGGGTAAGCATTTAAAAAAAATATTCTCCTTGTAGCGAAACTTTATAAGATCTAGATCACTAGCTGAAATTTCCATCAATATTAACTTTATACTTATTGTCTCATCTCATTGTTCCCAGAGACGGTGGAGCTCAGGGACGACGAGACAACAGAAGAGTCAGAAGGACGTGAAACACCGTATGGCCAAATACTAAATATTAACTACAAACGTAGAGATGCACGTAGAATCTGAAGGACCATCTGCCCCCAAAAGAATCAAGCGTAGCTTCAGAGAGGTCCTAACCATGAAATTGTCAATGTTGCTGGACCGCTGTAAGGTGTCCGATAAGAACGCTACTCATATCATTTTGGCTACAGTAGAAGTTCTCGGAGTGGATCCCAAAGAAAATAAGATCTCCAGAAGCGTTATCCGTGAACAGCGGAGAATAAACATTGAAAAACACACGGAACAAATTCACGACAGACTTAAGATACCCCAAAACGAGGTAGATATCCCCAAAACAGCAGAAAGAACAGGTTGCTGTTCTGGTATCGCATGGGACTAAAGAACAACTCCTGGGCGTTTCTGAAACTGACAGTAGCTCAGGGGAGGAACAAGTCCTAGCAGTGTACGAATGTCTAGAGGAATGGGGTCTCGACAGCTCGGTCGTGCTATGTACTTCGATACAACAGCATCAAATACTGGGAGACTCAATGGAGCGTTCAATCTCCTGGAGCAGATGTTAGGTCGAGAGCTCCTGTACCTAGCGTGCCGACACCACGTTTTAGAAGCCTTATTCAGAGGGGTTTTTGACTGCAAGTTTGGAAGCACATCGGAACCTCAACCAGACATATTCAAGAGATTTCAAAAAGAATGGTTGGCGATTGATAAATCCAAGTTCGATGTAGGCGAGAATGATTTGAAACTACTGCCCAAAGAAGAAGTAGAGAATATCAAAGAAACTAATGGAATGCCAGCCAAGAGACGACTACAAAGAGCTGTTACAGTTAGCATTGATATATCTTGGCCATCTTGACGTAAAAGATGTGCGCTTCAGGTCTCCAGGTCCAGTACACCATGCCCGGTGGATGGCAAAAGCTTTATACTGTCTGAAAATAAAACTCTTCCGGGACCAATTTAAGCTGACTTCCCAAGAACAAGAGACTAGAAGCACTGTGTTTTCATTGTTCGAGTCCACTGTAAAGCCTGGTTTAACGCCCCCAGAGCGTGTTTAGCACCAAAACAAGACCTAGACCTCGTTGAAAATCAATTGAAATACGAAAGCATTGACAAAAAATATCAGAAAGAGGAATTAACAAAATGATAAATCACTTGTGGTATCTTAGTCCTCAACTTGTTGCCCTGGCATTGTTTGACCCGACAGTGCAAAACACCGTAAAGAGCCAAATGACGATCTTAACAAATCAAGCTGAAGAAAATGGGAAGTGCTCCAGAAATATGCGGCCCAAACTAAAAAAAGAACAACTGCCGAAATTCCTAGAAAAAGGTCTCCCAGCACTAATTACAAGTGAGACTTACCTGTTGTTCAAGAGATTCAACATTAACACCGAATTTCTGGAAAAAGATCCTGCAACTTGGCCGCAGAATATCAACTACCACTTGAAAGTTGTGAACGACATGGCAGAGCGAGGAGTCAATCTCATCACATATTACAACCAATTACTTACAAAGGACGACCAACGGTCAGCTGTATCCAGATAGCTGCAAAACCGCATTATATCAGTCCCTTGAATAAATTTAAATATGAATAAAATGAAAAAGACATTTATTATACTTGATTTTTTAAATACATAATTGTTTCATTCCAAAAATTGATAATATAGGAAGGAAAATGGGTTTTTTCACAATAGGTTCCATCTTCGCTCTAAGGGGTACCTAGTCACGTTTTTAGGGACATTGGCTTCATTATCTCGAATTCAGTAAAACTTACAAACAGTATGGCCTTTAATTTGATGTATGACACGGGCAAATAGCTTTAGCCGTTCCAGATTTTCAAAACTTTGAGGCCCCAGTGGCACGTGTTAACATCTTTCAATCGTGTTCAAGCTTTGGCAATGCTTAAATCTGACGGAAAGAAACATTTTAGGGGGGTGCCCCCAAAAAAATTCAGACATTTTTTTATGAGATAAAACCACCCTAGTGTACCATAAGGATAATAGTCAGAAAATTACGTTTTACAAAATGTTGTCAAAATTAATGATCCAATTGGGTGTTACAATGTGATATAATTTCAGAGCCCACCGTAGTCTTTTTATGGGAGGTACCCGAAGGCGACCAAACTTTGATATTTTCTTAATTTTGGCTTAGTACCAAGTCACTAATTTTCATGTTTCTGCAACTACGATTGGTGAATTGTACCTACACACAAAAAAATAATAGTGGTGATATCACTTTTGCTGTCATAGGTATTTTACTTTTGTATAAAATACAAAAAATATCAAGTATCACCCATGCCAGAAGTTGTTTTATACACTGCCACTTTGCCTATTTATTTGGTAAATAATACAATTAGGGAGTTCACATGGTGTACTATTGTGTTGTATTTATCGTATATGCTAAAATAATACAACAGTTGTAAATATGTTGTTGGTATTCTTCATGTAAATATATTTTACGACTATACAACCTGAGCATGTCTGTTTTTCCAGTGTACTATGTTGTATGTTCAGTGTCAGCTGTTTTTTGTTTACTATTTAATAAGATATATTGTTGTGTTTTGAAGAAATTTTACATTTTTCTACAACATTAACTCAATAATTAATTTTAATTGGTAAAATAATTAAAAAAAAGAAAATTGGACAAATGGAAGGAGAAGAAACTACTTCGGTAAGTTTTTGTGCACAAACTTTTCACACAAAACCGTAAAAATTTTATCTTTTTCGCTTCTTGTTGGCATTTTTTAATTTTTTGTAATAATTTTCTTTTGTTGCTTGACGTTTATTTGACGTTTTTATGACTTACAACATACAACATGCTGCTCACATGCATAAGTCATATGTACTAATTTGTTAAATATGACTTTACGACTTATGACTTTAGGAGACCATGTGAATTCCCTAAATATATAATAGGTAGATATTCTAAAATTTTTATATATATATTTGTCAATTAAGTTGTCACAAACATTTGGCTTTGGGAACGGTAAGTACAAAAAAAAAAGTTTTCAAAAATTTTTCATAATTTTTCTAATTGATTTTGTTTTTTGTCCTCTCCCTCTCTTTTAGTGCGTTACATGTTGATTGATGTTTCTGAACCCACACAGCTCAAATAACTTATGAACAGAATACGAAAATCCGCCTATGGCAAGCATACCAATTGCAAATTGGAGAAATATTACAGGAAGATGGCCAATTCCATAACTTCAGTTACAGCATCGGCGGATGTAGGCACGTAACAGTCGTATCGATACCAGCAGTATTAAAATCAGCAGCCACAGCAGCAGGATTATCGGCTTCAGTGGCGGGCATGAGTGTAACAACAACAGCTTCTATATGCAGCTTCCTTAGCCACAACACTCTGAAATGCCAATACCACAGCTTTAGTTTAATGGATACTAACCTCAATCGGTGTGACAATCTGTTGTAGGCATTAACTCTGCCGTGTTGACCAGCAATAATACACCAGTTTCAATAGTGGCCAGTGATTTGGACTTTCCCACCCACCACCAATTGTGTATTGTAGAAGAGAACGCCGACGTGTCAGAACGAGAAATTTGTTAAGAAATTTAGAACGTAACCATTTTAAAACAATATTTACATAACTATTGCATATAAATATTGCAAATATCCGTACTGTTCTACATACACCTTATCATCATCATTCATAAATCGTATTATTAACTCCTATATATTAACATACTTGTTTCATACACATATTTAAAAATATATATAAGTAAATAAATATATTAACCACATATATTATTGTTAAGTGATAATATCCCAGCGGCGGAAATCATGACCTGGAAGGCTTATAAAATCATGCATTTCGCAGGCATTATTAAACTAGGCATTACCAAAGAATGATTCCGCATGCCTTATTCGTGGAAGACCTCGCAAATTCCGCCGCTGGGATGTGAAGGATAAATCAGCAATGTATATAGATAGGTATATTAACTTACGGAAAGGGTTAATATTGCAATAGTAACTGCTGTTTCAACCGAAATTTATAGGTAAATTAGCTTTTTGGAAATAGCTGAATTGACAGTGTGTGGAAGCTAAATCAACAATAATTATAGGTAATATTTCGAAAATAAAAATTACCCATTAGCAAACTATGTTACCCACGCCAATGGCTGGTATTATACATTGTTTATAGGCAACATTACCACTAAATTTTTTTGTGTGTACATATATTTTTTATAATGAAGTTGCCATAATTTTTATCGTGTATTTTCATTGCCAATATAACGGTGGCGGGAGGCAAACCCAGCCCACCGTGGTTTACATTTTACTTACTGCCAGGATGATTATGTTTTAGCCGCCCATTATGGATCAGACGTTGACCAGAATGCAGTGTGTCGAAACTGGATTTTGGTTTCTTCACTTTTCTTGGTGTTACCAACTGGCGAGAAAAGGCGAAGGATAGAGCCAGTTGGAAGAATATGTTGAAATCTGTTTAGTTTGTTTGTTTAAATAATATGTGTAAGACGTCTGACCTCATGAGGTTGTAAAATAGTCACTAAAAGTAAAGTAAGAAGTTGCTTTTGCTGCGCTTTGTTTTGTTTTAATAAATTTTCCTAGTAATACAATGTTTGAACCAGAGCTGTTAAATTTCGATTACGATTAGTAATCAATTACATTACATTTTAAAAAGAATAGTAATGATTATATAATCCTCTATTCAACAATTTCTGATTACTAATTGATTACGATTACAAATAATCAAAAAATAATCAGGATTACTTGAGATTACTAGAAAATAATCAAAAATAATCAACAGTAATCAAAAATGAGTTCGACTACTTTAAAAGATTACTTTTGATTACTTCTGACTATTTCTGATTACTTTTGATTACTTTTGATTATTTTCGACTATTTTTGATTTTTTGTGATTACTTTTGATTACTTTTGATTATGTTTAATTATTTTTGATTATTTGTAAAGGAATCTTGTACATTACATTTATTGAAAAAAAAACTATACAAAGTTAGGTTAGGGTGAATCCGCCAATTAATTGAAAGTCTAAATTACGCAAGTAGCATAAATTAATTAAATTCTGCTACAATAAAATGAATAAATAATAATTCTCATTTACATAAAATTTGAATTGGCTTTCATTAAAACTAATTTTTCAAAAGAATAATCCGACAATGATTGCCGCCTTGGACTGTTTACGATCCCGGCAAACGAAAACAGTCGTTCAACTGGAGCTGAAGACGTTAAGGGTGTGTTAAAATAAATTAATGCTTCCTTGAGCAAATCATAATTTTGCCAAATCTCATCAGCACTTGAGTTATCATTTAAATAACTGAAAAACTGATGTTTTATATTGGATCGTCGGTCAATTTTGGTTTGGTCATTTGAAGATAAACTTGTGTTAATTTCATCATCTGCAAAGTCAAATCTTTAAAGTTGAAAATTCAAAGTAATACACGCATTAGCTCACCATCATTACTAGACCAAAGGTAGTGTTGATTTCACTGATTATCTGCGCAATATTTTCAGCGGTGTGGACTACAAACATTCTTGTGCATGCTGCCGATTTGCGTTCCAAATTGTCCTTAAGCCAATGACACGTATATCCAAGGAAACTTCTGTGGTTTCCAGACCAAATATCTGCTGTGGTGCAAAAATATTTGCAAGAAAAAATTTTTTCTTGCTGTTTGTCTGCTCAACACCTTCACACCTGTATTTTCAAAAAGCTCTATGAAAGATTTCTTTTCCAGAATGGAAAGGGGCAATGAGGAGTCAATAATTGCGTGTATCAATTGCGTATACCATCAAAAACAGATTGCGCTGTACAGCCTTCAGGACAACCTGCCTTATAATATTTGTATTTTTTAAAAATTTCATTATGCTTGACTCGCAAATGTTTAATAAAATTGGACGTCACTTCACCACTTCCTCTTATCTCTCGATGACATGTAACACACCTACCAGAAGTTATCTTGTCTGAAATCTAGAAATAATAATTGCCTATTTGAGCAATGGTTTCATGATACGTTTGTTCCTGAGATGACATTAAAAATCTAATTAAAAAAATAGAAAATGAAATTTTATTTTTAGGTCAGGCCATTTCTTCAATCCAAAGGTCTTCAAATGTTGTCATTTTATTGCAACTAGAAAATGACCAATGCCAACCAAAAGAAGGCGAGCCAAAAAGTGAGTTTGATAACAGTAAGTGTTTTCCACTAAATTGTACCGCACTTGGTCAGCCAATGAACCAAAATGTCATTAGCACAACAAAGTTGCACTATTAAAAAAGCCTCTTAGCACAGAGAAGTGAAAGCTCAGATATTAAAGAAAAATCAAAGCTTGTTCATTACGTAATGCAGTTTGTCTTCTTGCAAATTAATCTTAAGCATATTCTTGTGCTTTAAAATAATTGTGAAACTGTTGTACCGGGGCACATATCAATAAAAATATCAGATTTTTTAAAAACGTAAATAAAAAATATCTTTAATTTCATTAGTAGCTGGAAAACTTACTTTTGTACGTCTGCGTAAAATTCAGCTTTGAAAATTATTTTTCGTGCATCAGACAGAGTGTGTTTTTTTGAGGGCCACTCCTGATTCTTTATTTGATAGCCTTATTCTCTTGTTTGTAGAAGGATTATAGTCCGGATCCTCAGTACTGTCGTCTGCGGAAAAATCGCTTACGAAAATATTTTGAGACATTTTCACCTATAATTTTATTTTTTTAATTTTATTTATAGGATATTGGATTGGAGTTGGTACGTCCGTTACCTTTCGGTTTTAGCTGGCAAGAGAACGGGAACCGAAAAAATCAAAACTGACATATATTGAAATGTAAGTTTTGACAAACAGACTACTATCACTCTCATACCGATTTCACGAGCTGCCATACTGAAATAATATTAAGTAATAGTCTATTCACAATATTAGGTTTACAAAATAATATGTAAGTAGCCAAACTATGCAGCCCGTTTTCATACATAATTAATAGTGATGGAACAATTCACGTGGTTTTCGAGAATACTTTACTTTTTCGTCTTATTAATTTTATTGTAGCAGCATTTAATTAATTCATGTTACTTGAATTCAGATTTTCAATTAATTAGCGGACTTTGTATAGTATTTTTTTCAATAAATGTAATGTACAAGATTGCTTTACAAATAATCAAAAAAAATCAAAAGTAATCAAAAACAATCAAAAATAATCAAAAGTAATCACAAAAAATCAAAAATAGTCGAAAATAATCAAAAGTAATCAAAAGTAATCAGAAATAGTCAGAAGTAATCAAAAGTAATCTTTTAAAGTAGTCGAACTCATTTCTGATTACTTTTGATTATTTTTGATTATTTTTTAGTAATCTCAAGTAATCCTGATTATTTTTTGATTATTTGTAATCGTAATCAATTACGAATTGAATAAAACTGAATGTAATCGTATTGTAGTCATTACTTCAACTTTTAAAAGAAAGTAATCTAATCACTAATGATTACGATTAGTAATCATTACTTAACAGCTATGGTTTGAACACTGTTTTCTTTTGTTTTTGTTTTATATTATTCGAATAATCGAATAATTTGATTGGGGTTTGTTCGGTTAATTGTCAGATTGGAATTTACGATTAACCGATTAATCAAAAACCCCGATTAAATGGGTACCCTAATATATAGCGAAAGGAACATCGTTCCAACCGGGTGTCCCCTGACACCTCATGTACTATTTATTTTATTTTATTATTATTTAGTATTGTTTCTAATTTATATTAATTTGCATTAAATTGTTTAACTATCAAAAATAGTTTTACTATTTAGTTAAATGTGTTTACTCTTCTATATACGAAATTGCTATTTATATTTTGGGGTCCTGGCAATACTATTGTGTTGCCAGATGCAAACTGGAATTTCCATTGAAAAGTTGGAATTTTTTAGCTTAAACATACATAGAATGTTTCACTTACGAGCACTAATTGTTGTATTTATAGTGCGTTGCAAAATTCATCTCGGTCAAAAAATGGAATTAACCCATGAACATTTTCGCGCGATGATTTTTTACGATTTCCGACGTGGATTTTCGAGACAAGAGTGTCTCAATCAACTTGTTTTGAGTTTTGGTGATGAAGCACCATCAAAAACCGCTGTAATTCGCTGGTACCAAGAGTTCAGTCTCGGACGCCGTTCGCTCCAGGATGAATTTCGTGAAGGTCGTCCAACTTCGGTCGTTTTGGCGGAAACCATTGATGCTGTGCGTGAACTGATAAAGCAAGACCGACATGTGAGAAACCGTGAGATTGAGGCTTCTTTGGACATTCGTGTACCACTAGCAGCACTAAGATATTGCAAGTTCATTTGGCCGTGAAAAAGATTTGTTCTCGTTGGATCCCACACAATTTGACGAATGATCAAAACAAGGCTCGTGCCGATTGGAGCCAAGAAATGTTGAAAAAATACAACAGCGTTAACTCAAATGCAGTGTACAACATCGTCACAGGTGACGAATCATGGATCTATGCATATGAGCCCGAAACAAAATAGTAATCGACCGTATGGTCCTTTAAAGACGAGCTAAATCCAACAAAAGTTGTTCGTGAAAGAAGCACTTCGAAGCAAATGATCGCGTTTTTTGGGTTTAACCGGTCATGTAGCCACAATGCTTTCAGTGGAACGTAGGATGGTGGTATATACGTAGGTATACCACCATCTGTTTGACAACAGTGTTGCAAGAAATAAGGAAAAACAAAAAGAGAAAACGGATCATTTTGCATCAGGACAATGGGAGCTCTCACACATCACCTGAAGCAATGTGCAATTTGGACACGCAACATGTCTAATTGATGGGTCCTCCGCCGTACAGCTCTGATTTGGCACCCAAGGACTTATTTTTGCTGCGACGCCCGAAGCAGCTGTTAAAGCATTTAAAACCCATATTTTTGGAGGTATCTCAATCGGAGTGGAAAAAGTGATTCGAAAATTGGTTTGAGCGCATGCAAAATATATTGAATATATGAGAATAATTTGAAAAACAATAAAACCATTTCCAATGATAAATGATTATTTTTTATTATCGCTGGACCCGAAATATAAATAGCAACCCGTATTATACTTATATTTTATTCTTTTATTCTGTACTTTTAAATATAGGAGCATTTCATGAAAAAGTGTAATTCATAGTTATTCTAATTCAATTCAAAGTGTAATTCATTTTAGAAATGTTGACATTTTATATACAATCGTGCATAAATTAGAAAAAATAAATGGTTTCCCATTACATTCCATTAAGAAATTAGGGAGACCTTCTCACAACCAGTGAGCTGTGCGCTTTCTAGTTTTATACTCACTGATTGGGACCTACACTGTTTACACCGATTCCGAACGGTATTTTGAGAAGCTCTTTCATGATTGAATACTGAATACAGAGCAGGGATCAAATCCAGGATCTCATGTACAAGAACGGTCACAAAATAAGTTATGGAGTGCAGAAAGCATAGCTTATCCCTAGACATAGCTTATTCCTAAATATCTTATCCCTAGATTTCTATGTACGTGACAAAATATAAAAACCTATTTTTAATTGTAAATATGTGTTTTAATGAAAATATATTTTTTTCAGCACCAAACTTGGTTCTTATTGATAATTTGTTTCTAAGACACTTTGTCTCCATATGTAATTTGGAATCAACTCTAACAATTTCGAATGTTGGTTGAATCGAACCGTCCGTATCTACAAAGTTTCTGTGTACTTATATGATTAAAGACTAGAAGGTAATCTATTAAATAATATTAAATATATTAGATATCTGATGAATCAGCTAAGAACAAGGTATAATATGAACACTAAAAATGGGTGAATTTGTCTATACGTAACCGCGATTTGATTATGTTGTGCAGAAATTTAAACTAAATCAAATTCAAATAATAAATCCTGAATGATGCACTAACAACAGAACGAAATTGAATGTAAAGAGAGATACACCAACTCGCTCATCTGATGTTTCACTTTGTGCTTCTTCCGAAAGGAATCGAATGTCTATCAGCTGTTTTGCTGTAGCATCGAACAAAGTCCTCCATTTTGAATTTTGTCCAATTGGACCGAATAGTAAATCTAAACCACCCACGGCGCCACCCAAACGCATTCAAAAAAATGTATTCAAATCGGTCCAGAAGTTTAGAAGGAGTTCAGTCACAAACACACGTGCAGTAGAATTACATATAGAAAGATTATATTGTACATTATTACATTTTAAATCAGATGCAATTATAAACACAAAAAATACTTGATAATTAAATATACTATACGATAATAAATAATTATATATGAATGAAAAAATTTTCACATTTTTCTTTTTTAATATTTCTACATTTTAGTTTTTCATAGAAAAAGTACTTTTTAATAGATATTGATCTTGAACCGAACAATTATTAAAAACGTTAACTAATTAAATATATATAAAATATATCGACACGTTCCCTGCGACATATTTGGCGACAATGACTTTTTTCCATATTCTCAAAATTTATGCCAAGCTCCACATTTCGATATACAGAGAATGTCCCTTGCATAACCACGTCATGAGTTATTAAGCATATGAAATGGTAATAACTGAAAAAATAATACAAATCAGCTACTTGACGGAGAGTTTTTTGGATTCCTGAACAATTTCCATTTTGTCGCTTAATACATTCTGCCGGGAACGTGTCGATATAATAATTTCGTCAATTTTATTTGGAAAGAAATAGAACGGGACGAATTTTAGAACATTCTTAAATTATTTTAAAAAACTCTAAAATGATCCAGAAAAGTAACATAAACTAATCACAAATAATTTAAAATAAAGACAGAAAGCATTAAAATGACTCATAATTGACTCTTTTATGATTTCAAAAAGACTAAAAAAGAAAGAAATTGAATTCCCATGTCATAGTCATAATGAACGCTCAGAAAGAGTGCACACTGTCAAACGCAAAAACACTCTTATCGATATGATTTGAGAAGGTTCTGAAGTCAATCCAATCCAAATGATCATATGTGATTTTTATACGCTAAATCCAATGGCGTTTAAAGGGTTTCTCTATTATTTGGCCACATGGTTTGCTGGGAATTCAGAAAGTATTGGCTCTTTCATAGCGAATTTGCGATTTGTGTCCCACGCCCGACACCGAAATGTAACTGACTCTTAGATTGTTGTTAACATTAGGTTTACATACCCCATCCTCGTCCCTACCCCTAATAAGTCAGCAACCATAAATGTTATCCGTAATAAGTAGAGTGTCCACAGCCGAAACCGAGAAACAGAATGCTGGTTTTTTCAAAAGTGCAAATTTTCGAATACCCGTTGTTTCGACTTATTGAAACCGGGTTATCCGTTTTTTTTTGTCTATTTAATTAAATTTAACTATTTACTCTAAACAACTTTCGTACAACGCATACTGAAAGCAGTATCAATTCTGAAAACTTCCAAATCAAAACTGTAACAAAACTGTCCTAAATTTCAATTGATATCTTTTAAATTACAACGGACGTATTGTAAATATCAATGAATGTTTGTTTAAAATTGTAACTGATGTGCTTTAAATTAAAATTGATGTGTTTTAAATGTCAATTGATAGTTACTAATATTTTGAAAAATATGGGCATATTCAGTGTGGCCTAAACTCTTGAGAGGCTTCTCGACATTCGCCATACCTCAAAAGGGTCCACAAAAACGAAATTTAACTATATTACAGTTTTGGAGGTATCAACGTACATATTCAAAAGCAACGTACCTTACTTACTTAATTATCCGGTCTCGGACAACCCCAGGGGGTCAGGGACCTTACAAAACGAAGATAACATATTTCGCCAACCAGTTCGATCTTTTGCCTTATCTCTCCAGTTGGCAATACCAAGTGTACGCAGGGATTCGTCAACCTGATCCCTCCAGCGGAGTCTTGGTCTTCCTATTTTTCGTCTTCCTTCGAGTTCGGTTTCGAAAAGTCTTCGCGCTGGTTCATCTTCATCCATTCTACTGACATGGCCTAGCCAGCGCAATCGCGTTATCTTGATCCGCTTAACTATGTCAATGTCAGGATAAAGCTCATACAGCTCATGATTCATGCGTCGCCGATACTCGCCGTTGTGCACTATAGGGCCATAAATTTTTCGGAGTATTTTTCTCTCGAAGACTCCTACAGATGTTTCGTCTGCTTGCGATAGGACCCAGGATTCTGCGCCATAAAGCAAGACAGGTTGAATGAGAGTCTGGTACAGCTGGACTTTTGTTACTCGAGAGAGGGCTTTATCTCTAAAGTGCTTGCTTAGCCCAAAATAACATCTATTCGCAAGCACAATTCTCCGTTTGATCTCAAGGCTGACGTTGTTGTTTTTGTTCACGGCAGATCCGAGGTATATAAATTCGTCCACTACCTCGAAGTTATAACGGTTATCAACGTTCACGCTTTGGTCTAATCGCGTGGAGGCCCTGTTCGTTGAAACCATTAATTTTGTCTTGTCCTCATTCACCGTCAGACCCACTTTTGCTGACTCCTTCTCAATTCTCGAAAAAACCGCAGTAACTTCTCTAATTGTGCGCCCAATGATATCTATATCATCAGCATACGCGAGCAGCATGTGACTTTTGCTGCTGATGGTTTTATTCATATTGACTGCAGCTTTTCTCATAATGATCTCCATTAAGATGTTAAAGAGATCGCACGATAGGGTGTCGCCTTGCCTGAGGCCTCGCTTAGTTTCGAAAGGTTCGGTAAGATCCTTACCAACTTTCACTGCGGATTTGGTGTTCGTCAAGGTCATCCTGCAAAGGCGTATGAGTTTTGCAGGAATACCAAGCTCAGACATTGCTTCATAGAGTTTCTCCCGTATCGGACTATCGAAGGCTGCTTTATAATCGATAAATAGATGATAGGTGTCGATTTGTTTTTCGTGTGTCTTCTCCAGGATTTGGCGTAGCGTGAAAATCTGGTCAGTTGTCGATTTTCCAGGCCTAAAGCCACACTGGTATGGTCCAATCAGGTCAGCGATAATTGGTTTTAGTCTTTCGCACATTATACTTGATAGAACCTTATATGCTATGGATAAAAGGCTTATTCCACGGTAGTTGGCACAAATACTCGGGTCACCTTTTTTAAATATGGGACATAGTACACTGAGACTCCAATCGCCGGGCATGCATTCATCTAACCAAATTTTGCTAATGAGCTGATGCATGCACCTTATCAGCTCATCGCCGCCAGCCTTAAACAGCTCCGCCGGTAATCCATCGGCTCCTGCGGCTTTGTTGTTCTTAAGCCGGGCAATAGCTGTTCTGACCTCGTCTTGGTTAGGAGGGGGGCAATCGACGTCGTCGTCCATATTGTGATCGATTGTCCCATCGTCATCGGATATCTCAGGTACTAGTAGCGCGGAGAAATGCTCTCTCCATATTCCCAACATGCTCTGCACATCTGCGACGAGATTTCCGTCTTTGTCTTTACAGAAGGGGGGCCCTGAACCATGTCCATTAGTTCCGTTTTTAACTTTTTGGTAGAATTTTCGGGCTTCGTTCTTCCTTCTGTATGTCTCAATTTTCTCACTCTCGCGTTTTCTCCACTGCCGTTTCTTAGGCCTAAAGAGACGGTTTACCTCCTTTCTCTTCTCCCTATACCGCTCAGTTGCAGCTCGCGTTGCAATTGACTGAAGCATTACCATACGTGCAGCGTTCTTTTCGTCATTTGCTATGCGACACTCTTCATCGTACCACGGTTTGTTGCGAAGCGGTTTTTCGAAACCAAGTACGGTTGTTGCGGCAGTTTTTATAGAGTCGGAAATGGGTTTCCACTGCGCATCAGGATCGTCATCGGGAGGGGGTGGGTTCTGTGCCAAAAGTTGCGAGAGCTTCCTTGAGTAGGCTGTGGCTACCTCTGGTAATTGCAGCTTTCCGATGTCCAGCTTCCTCTGCGTCTGGTTTCGTACGATTTTCGCTCTACTTAATCTTGTGCGAACCTTTGCTGCTACCAGGTAGTGATCAGAATCGATGTTAGCTCCTCTGATCACTCGTACGTCCATTACACTGGATGAGTGCCTTCCATCAATTACCACGTGATCAATTTGGTTCCTAGTTCTTTGATCATGGGATACCCAAGTAGCCTTGTGGATGTCTTTATGCTGGAATCTTGTGCCACTGATGACCATGTTTTTTGCCGCGGCAAAGTCAATCAGTCTCATACCGTTGTCGGAACTGTTAGCATGAAGACTGAAATTGCCAATAGTTGGATTAAACACATTCTCCCTTCCTACTTTGGCATTAAAATCTCCTAGTACAATCTTAATGTCATGGCCAGGGCAGCGGTCATACGTTTCCTCTAGGAGCTCATAGAATATGTCTTTGGCATCATCATCTTTCTCTTCTGTCGGGGCATGCACACAAATTAGGGAAATATAAAAATATTTCGCTTTTATGCGGATTGTGGCTATTCGTTCACTCACAGGATTGAACCTAGAGACTAGATGTCGCAGTCTTTTGCCAACTACAAATCCACAACCAAATTCATGTTTTTTTTCATGGCAACTGTAGTATATATCGCAGTTTCTTTTTCTTGTGCAGCCATGTCCTGTCCATCGCATTTCCTGGATAGCGGTAATGTCAGCCTTATAACTTTCGAGGACATCTGCCAGTTGGATACTTGCACCGGATCTATATAGAGTTCTTACATTCCAAGTGCATATCCGTAAATCGTGGTCCTTATAACGTTTGCGGGAGTCGTCAACAAATAGGGGTTGTTTATGTTTTCTGTTTCGTTTTTGTATTTTCACTGCCATTATGAACGGTGGCGGGAGGCAAACCCAGCCCACCGGGTTTTTGCATTTTACCTACTGCCAGGATATTTGATTGCAGCCGCCCATTATGGATCAGACGCTGACCAGGATGCGATATGTTGAACCTGGATTTTCTTCTTTTAGTTTCTATCCGCCGTTGGCCCGTATGTTTGGCTCATCCGCCTTCTAAGGACAAAAGAATATGCCCGATTGTTTGATGAGCTTCAGTGACATCAGTCACCTACTATACCTGATTTGATGCTCATTTGTTTCGCCTTCTCACTCTAGCTAGCTAACGGAGGTTTCCGAAAAGCCATTGCCCAGGACATACTGCGTGGAAGTAGTGAGCTGCTTGGACTGCCCAATGAAGGAATCATTTCTGGCCACTCCCAAGTGAATGGCAATCAGAAACTTTCCACCTCCACGGACAGTCCCATGTCCCAAGCAACGTACCTATTCTGCGAAATTATACATACATATAAGAATAATGTCTACTGAATTGAGAGAAATTCTTGCCAAATTTGTAGCTGAAGATGTAAAAAATCGAAATATTTATCAGAACTTTTAGCATGCAAAGGACTAGTGATACCAGCATGCGATGAAACCGTGTGGAACTAAACAGATGACTTTTTCAAAGAAAACAAAATGCAATTATCTAAAGACGGTAAAAAAAGGTAATGTGGATTTTCTGTGGTAGATGATGAGTGGGCTGATAGTTATAATCCTGAAAATCAACCTTGGGCTCCACGAATTAAGGCAACCAGGAACAGCTACGAATATACAAATCTTATTGACAGTTTCAAGAATTTGTGATATGCCTTGATACATGACGAATAATATCATCACAACTTGGCTTTAATCACACTGTCCTATGATTATTCTGTTGTTGTTTTTTTTACAATAACCTTTATGTGAACTGAACTGAATACTTTTTCTTATAAGTATATAATTTCATACGTGACACTTCTATCTATTTACACGTTTTGTTAAGCTTTAAAATAAAAAATAAAAACCGAAAGAACATTCAATTTTTTTGTATGATAGACCAATTCTTACATAGATAATTTTATTGTAAACATTGGATGGTGGAAAACATGGGTTCAATAATACCAGATAGAGGCAATAGTAAACAACGTTCAACAAAGGAACAATTACCGAATTCCGTGTTTTTTGGTGGCAAACTAGTTGTGTTAAATACAATACAAATGTATACCAACGATAAAAGTCAACAAAAAAGTCCAAAATACATTTAAATTTTTCAGTTCTACACCAAACCGACAGGAAAAAGTTAAGTGAACATATTTTGTAACTCCACCTGGTGTAAGGTAATTTTAAATTTAATTGCTCTCATTTCCACAAACCTACGACGAAGAGTGTGAAATGAAACGTCAGATGAGAGAATAAAAGTATCTATGTATCTATGTCTATTGTTTGTATTCAGGTGAAATTTTTCTTCGAATATGATATACGATAGAATTTTATAATTTCCAAAATCGAAAAAATAACTCGAAACCCGGTTTTCGGAAAAAGTCGAGTATTTCAGCACTGTAATCAAAGTCATAGAAATTATGGAAGTTTTGAAATAGAATGTTCGACACAAATGTTCCTCATGTAGAACTTACAGTAAAAAAAAATATTACAAAAGATTTCTCTCCTCTGCATTTTGCGCTTCCTCTTTAGTTGCCAATTGATTTTATATTCTCGGTACAAGAGGATTACCAGAGTTGAGAATAAAAAATGTAAAAGAATTATTTTGTTAAATGATTGTCATAAAAATGATTTTAAGTATATAGAAGTATAAATTCATTAATAATATATTTAATTTAGCCAGTAAATTAGCTCTTGATTTATCGCCCACTTTTATTTCGTTTCACTTTCCCCTTCCATTCTACAAAAGTGACAGATGACATTTACTTATACTTTCATGTGAAATAACATCTTTGAAATTTTGTAAGAATTAATTTATTTTTCGAATTTCAATAATTTATTGATTTGTTGATGGCAACAGAGTGTTTGAAATGATGAACTTTTTTAAAACATTTTCTTTTTATAATCAATTATTCAAAAAACTGTGTTAATTTACCGGAAGTGCCGGGAGCAAGTACTGCTTTGCAAGTACCTACGATTGTCTATATTTTAGTTTGGCGCATTAATATGATTGAGTTTGTGTACGTAATTTCTTTATTATATTATTAAACTATTACAGTCTAGTTTTAAATTACAACTTTGTTAATGTAGGTTTTTTAAAAAAATGCATATGTTAGCAAATTATACAAGATTCAATAAAAAATACAAAAAAATGTGGTAATGTAATACAGACAATAGAAAATTGTTGAAACATTGATCCTTAGTTAAATGTTTACGAAGTGAACATTTCTTTCACACATAAAAAGTACATTCACTTAAGTTCCATTCAGCATTTGTAAGCGAAACGTTTTGGCCAAATTTATGGCGATAGTGGAAGTTGGCATACCTATTGCGGTAAGACGTTTCGCAGGGTTGTATATTCAAATTGACAAACAATAGCTTTGTCTGTTTACTTTTCCAGCAAGATTTATCCTGTAACTTTTTTCAGAGAGTAAAAAAAATTTTTCGCTCTTTTTTTTCTCTATTCCAAAAAGTAAACAGACAACGTTTTGTGAAATAGTGCAAGGAAACAGCAACAAGTGTAAACAATTGAAATGACAAAGGAAATAAGTATTTACGTCTGCCAGTGAATTTGCACTGTCGCACTGTATGTATGGACGTTTCTAGCATAAAAACAAATGTTTTTATATTCTAATTTACAATAGACGTTAAAAAACAATACAATTTTAAACACTTACGGTGCGTTTACACGGGACAGCTCAAGACCGGACAGTTGATAATATGTATTAGTTGTCAAAAAGAGAAAAAATTGTTGTGTGACGTATGTGTCCAGCCAGTTATAAAGACAGGACAGTTTTAAGCAACCGTCGATAGTGTTGTTTCTTGTAAATTTCGTGCTCTGATTTTCATTTCCTCTTCTTCACATTTGCTTGAAATCTTACAGCCTTATTCATAAAAAGTTGTGAGAGGTTTGACAGACCATTTTTGTATGATAAATCATCTCTCAAACCTCTCATAAGTTTTTATGCATAAGGCCGTTAATTTACTAAAAGAAGATTGCTACATACATATATTATTTATACATGTTTATATCTAGTATGTGTTGCCAAATAATATTTCAATAAAACTCCAAATTACCAAATAAAACTAAATTTTCCCAATTTGCTATGCTATGTTTGCCCTATTTCTCCGGATTACAATGAAGTTGATGTACTCTGAAAATTTCAAATGTATACATGTTTATATGTATGTATGTGATGTTTTGCTTTGTTTTTCACAAATTACCACGAAATATCACCGATCTGACCAAATACGTCAAATCACTTGCCGAAGTTACTGTCGTCGAAAAATCAGAGACAGTGGCGAGGCAAGTGGCAGAAGTGTAAGTGTGTAGTAAAATAGTGTGAATGTATTGCTACTGTCGGAGCAAAACTGTCCCGTGTAAACGCCAGGTTACCTCTGCCATTGGTAAATTTAAACTTTATTCTTCTTTTTCATACAAAAATATTGCAATCAAAATGTAAATAAAAAACAGCTGATCGAACTTGCAAAATCTTGATAGAAGAAATTCCTCCAGTAACATTTTGCAAGTTCTCTATCATCCAACTGTCAAAAAATTCTCTCTTTGGCTCTCTCGTTGCAAAAGTTTTGCAGTAAACAGACAACATTTTGTAACATTTTGTACAATATTGTACAATATTGCAGTAAACAGACAGACCTAATCACATCACTTCTACTTGGAGACATAACATATGTACAAACAAATCAGCTGCTTTCAAATCTCGTGAGTTGCAGAACACGCATAAATAACCTGAGAGGGTTGAAAACTCCGAACGATTTTGAAACAGTTTGATATAATAACAGGCCTGAACATCACGAATGGAAATTAATATATCTTTGCTGGCATGGAAAGAAAATCAGGCACATTGTAATTGGATTCATGGAATATATGTACATTTCAGTGTCGCACTCAGTGTAACGATTTTATTTATTTATTTATTAATTTCAATAACGAAGCCTTTAAGGCCAAATACGGTTACAAACTTCTACAAAAAAATTTCATAAATTATTCAAAACAAGTAACAAATATTGAACAAATAAAAAATAAAAAAAAAAAACTATAAAAAAAATACAAGAATCTTTAAAACTACACTTTGAATCAGCATTACAATTATTTTTTATAACTTCTTTGTTAAATACAATCTTATAAAAATAAATGTGTACGCAATAACATTATTTATTTATTGATTGTTATTAAAAAACTTCTGCAGTATCGTTATATCAAACATTTAAAACAAATAGCATAAATACTAACTTCAATTCAATTCAATTAAAAAGATTAGCTAAATTATATAAATTAAAAAATAGCAAATAAAAATGTATATAATTCAGTTGCAATGAGATAACAGTTTCTTATTCCACATAAAAGAGGGGAAATACATAAAATGTAGTCGTCGATGCACATAGTAAAAATAAAGTTAAAAATTCCAAAGATTACAGCTCACAGTAACATACATATCTACAAAAAAAAGCGAGACTAGGTATAACAGCTAAAAAAAAACGATAGATGTTTCCGGCTTTAAGAAGTTGAGCAGTAAAACTAGTTTCGGTGTTTGCGAAAATATGTTCCGTGAATTGACTGGTAATGGCGTGAAAGCACTTAGTTTGTACGGCCTACCTGGAGCATGGTGATATCATTTCCTCGGATCAAATATCAAGCATTCCAGTCCAATACTCCAGAGTTGATATTATACGCGACTATAAAAAGAACCTATTCGATTGAGGAAAGTCCGCAAATGCTTGCAAATTCTGTAGTAACTAAATGAATCGGCTGAGAATAACTTCAGGCTTTATCGTTGACAATTAGTATTGAGAAACGAATTGTTAAAACCATTAAGAATATTATGACCATGACTGCGATAATTCTAAACAAGTGGAAAACAATTCGCCATAAACAACTTTCACGACATGTTGTTTAATGATAACGTGGACAAACAGCTAGAAATCCTTTACTTAAATTTGGATCAGGTCCACACAGTTGTTACGCCCTTAATTACATAAAGGTGAAGATACGTTTTTTAAAAGTATAGATTGAAGTGTCAGAAGTCCTGAGTGAATTAATCAAGGTGGTATTACAATTGCCACCCTAGCGAAGAAGGATGGATCCATCCATGAAGACATCTTAGGTATTCTAATTTAGATGTTCCTAGCTGACCTGCCAAATTTAAACGTTTGTTTGAAACAAAGGAGTCATAGTAGTCATTACCTTATAAAAATATATAGACAGATCTGATGCCTTCTTATAGAAAATATATACCTATGTAATTACCCTAGTAAACACTGCACTTAATTTGTCAAGCATGTAAATTTTTGTCAAGTATGTCAATTTTATTATGTCTATTTATAGCAACCGAGCCCTTTGGGCCATATTTGGTTACACAATACTACTACAAATTGATATAATATGTACATATAATTCTTGAAATTACAAAAATAAAATGATATATCTAAATGACGTGTTTTCCTCATGTTAACATGTTATTATTATAATTAATATAAAGAAAATTAAATCAAACAACTCAACTGACTAACAAAATTATACATGAAACTTATACAAATTCAATGTGTTTAACAATTTGAGGTTCACGACATAAAAACGGTTTTTTTTCTATTTATATACATATATAAATGAGCACATTGGTATATCTAATTTTTATACGTTCCAGGTGAAGCATTAAATACTCTCATAGTAGAGGGCAATTTATTAAAAACACGGGCTACCCTAACGTGAAACGCTTTTGTCCAATAGCGGCGACAATTTAGGAAAAATTATTTGAGGTTTTCTCGTAGATCTACTAAATTTAAAAAAGATGCAACAAAAGTTGGTATTTGCAGTCTAAAAATTTTTTAAAAATGTAATAAGTATCTAATATTTGCAAATTGGGGAAATGTGCATCCCAAAAACGAAGCAATATGTATTGTGAAATGTGGTCGCGAGTTTTAATATTATATATGTACGTATCATAAAACCCTATTGAAGGTTAGACTAATTTTTTTTTTTGATATAACCACACGTACCGGAATAAACCTTCAGACAATATAGGTATATAGGCATGACTATCCCACGAATTACTTTAATTTTAACGTGCAAGGGAATGTGAAGGTCCAAACAGTACAACTTTCGTAAAAGAAAGTTGACTTTTGAAATAACTGAACTAACATGTAATCCAAAAGTTAGTTTATTATCGAAAACTACTCCAAGGCAAGTTAATTTTTCAACGATATCAATATGCGTGTTATGAAGGACAACTGGAATGGTATCAAGAATATGATTACCAAAGTGCATAACTTTCAAAGAGATTTCATGTAAATTACAAAATGGAGAGGTCCCAAGACAGATCCCTGAGACACCCCAATATGTACAGGTAGAGTACTCGAACTTTTTCCGTTAGTATTAACATTATTTTTTTTTATTGACTATATTACAACCTCATGAGGTCAGACGTCTTACACATATTAATTAAACAAGCAAATTAAACAAATTCCAACATATTCTTCCAACTGGCTCTATCCTTCGCCTTTTCTCGCCAGTTGGTAACACCCAGGATACGGAGGGATTCTTCTGCCTCGTCTTTCCAGCGGAGTCTTGGTCGTCCTCTTTTCCTGCTTCCATCGGGTACGTTATCAAAAATCTTTCGCGCTGGCTCATTTTCATCCATTCTGAGCCAACGCATATTTAACATACTGCAATCTATTTTCTAAATACGAATACAACTTACAAGCCGATGTAGAAAATTTAAAAAAATTTCGAAGTTTTTTAATTAATATTCCATGGTCTAATTTATCAAAAGCTTTATGCAAATCAAGCGACAATAAGATACAACAACAGTTGAAATTAACCGATGCTCTAATATTATCAGTTAAACCAATTAAAGATGAAGTTGTACTACGATGTATTATGAATCCTGCCTGACAATCATCAAGTAGATTATTTTCATCAACATGCCCCATAAGCTGACCTTTCAACAGATGTTCCAACATTTTAGATAAAATTGGCATGATGGAAATTGGTATATAGGTATCATCTACACTTGAACTATTATTGTTACTAATTGGAATTATTTTAGCCACTTTCCATTGAGCGGGATAAACAGACGACATAAGAATTATTATTACCATTACAGAAATCAGTTATCATTAATTTGATGTATATCATAAGAGATATTTTCTGGGAGTATAGCAAAGATATTTTTTATGGAATAATTTTTAAAAATATTTTATTAAAAAATTAAATGTATATAAAGTATGTATGTATATAAATGCATTCGAAAATTGTTTAGTACACCACACCCTGCACGGTACCTGATATACTAGAACAATAAGTGGTCCGTTATGATGTAAAAAGTTAACATTTTATAAAAATAATAAATTATAAGTAACACATTTTTAAAATACTAACAATATAAGGAGCAACTTCTATGACAAAGGAAAGGTGCATCCGACAATAGACATAGTTTAAAAAAAAACAATTAAGGATTACGAATAATTTTAGACGTAAATGAAATAAATTTGGGTAATTTTCAAGCTCTGCCATATCGTCGAAAATGTGGTACGTTAACATTTTCTGTCACTAAATGGGCTATTCAGATGTCAACTGATTTAACTCCACACTTTACCAACTGAGTTAAAGTGTAAATATCTTCTTAATCTTGTTATATTTAAACCTTCTTAGTTTATAATTATTAAACTGAAGGTGTAAGCAAGAAGTATTCGTGGGCATCGCACTAGTTTTGTATGGGAATACATAGAAGTCCCAAACTTTGATTCGAATTTTCTCGACTTTTTGTTTGGTGGAGTCAGATCAATTGGCCTCTGACTTGCTTAAATGCTAAATGATGCGATAAAGCTTGTAAATTACCAAATTTTAAAATAGATGTTAACAGAATTTGCATTACGAATTGTCGGAAATATCGATTCCGCATATACGGAATATCAAATTTTAGGAAAATCATCAATAATCGCTTTAGCTATTTAATTCATTCAAATATAGATCATAATACAGTAGGGTATGCACAAACTTATATCTATACAAATAGTTAGATTTACATGTAATATGCAGGGTGTGTGTGTTATTAGAAATGAAGGTTGAATAATTTTAAATAAACTTTCATATTGGTATTGCGTTCAACAGGTGTAATATCTCAGCCATAAGCAGATCAACAGGGGTTCAGTTTGGTCTTTCTTTAATAACCCATCGGTGGCAACATGTAAGCATGAGGGGGTGCCACTATGATTTTTAAATTTTTATCCGGCCACTCGAACTCCACACGCTGTCCCAATTGAGTGACTCTGTCCATATTTGCCACTTGAAAGTCACGAATCATGCGTGGTATCAAATCATCTGGTATCAACACTTGTATCCAATAGCCCAGTACTCCATAGGGAGATGTCTTGCTTACACCAGCACCTGCCACAGATTCGGCCACAAATGTCAATGCCAAGTGTTGTGCCTTGAATGTGAAATGGCGACCATGACGAATACGATCTTGAATGGCCAAGAGTAAATATTTGGCAGCGTACGGTGCAATTTTGATTTCGATGCCATCAAGTGCCACGGAGTCTTGAACTTCTGGCTGATCGTCTATGGGACAAGAATCATGTAGCGAACTGCCACTTATAGACATGGATGTGGGAAAACTTAAAGATGAACCCGATGTTTTCAGTTTTTTCTCCTCTCCATCTTCTTGGGGTTTACGCTGTTGTTCTTCCCTCTCCCGTTGAGAACTTAAAGTCATTGAATCCAATAATGATCTGGCTTCCTCCACATCCGCTGGTGTCACTAATGCAGTGGCTCCCTCCTCTTTAGCTGCAGCTGCAGCCAAAGACATTGCCCCTTCCTCCATTTCGGACTCGGTCACAAGTGATGCAGCTCCATCACCACATGGCATTGATTTCTTCTTATGAGCTTTTGGTTTGGAAATTTCTCGAAATGTAAATTCAGCATTAATACCAGCCAAGTCCGAGCCTTCTTTGTTAAGAATCTCCTGCAAATCTACCAAATATTCGGGGAATATATCGAAGACGCTCAATGTCCGGTCAATATTTGTGACCAACCACTCGCCGCCCGTTTTTATGTCGTGCCGCATATAGTTGAGGATTCCTTGACCATTCCAGCGTGTCGCCTGTTCCAATTCTTCATAAGTGACACCCACAATTTGGCAAAAATCCACAGAACCAAAAGGAGTTCTAAACGACCCAAGCTGCGGATCCTCTGCTACGAGGATATTCTGCAGAGGTGTATCAAATCTGTCATCCAACCCCTTGCGCCATGGTATGTTATCTCCGAAGCATAATCTGTTGCCTGTGCGAAAACAGTAGCGAGCAAGATTTTGCATCAAAGTGGCCGGCCATGTGGGTGGCTTGAGTTTTTCGCCTGGATTCTCCTTTTCCTCCCTCTCTTCTTCACGAGTCTTTAGCAATCGAAACGTTAACTCGAATCCCATTCCCGAACGTGAGCTTTGTTCGCCCTCATCATTGTTGAAGACATGTACACGCCCATCTCCATGTAAGTCGCTCAGGCCGAAGCTGACATAATGCCAGTGAGGTGGTATGTTCTTAGAATAATCGCCGTGGTGGCTAAACATGCTAATGTAATCGAGGGGATCGTGACCACCCAACCAAAACTTGAGCACTGTTGTCACTTGGAGAGGGTTGGGTTGGTCGGGGTACACTGATCTCAACTTCTCAATCATTGCCTTTAAGCCTGCGGGTGGTCGTGGTGGCTGAGTGGACTGTGGTGGTGTTGGGAATTGGAGTCCTGGCTGCGGGTTGGTATGGTCACCACATCTGCTATGCGTCGGAGGGGGTGTATTTGGTAGAGCTGTGGCCATTTCTTGCTACCCTTAAAAACACAACGAATACAAAAATGAAAAGTGAAAGTTAAAAGTGCACAAAATATTCAAACAAAAAGGAAAGATCTGTTGTTGTTGTTTGCAATTGCAGTCATAATACTATTGTGAATGTTTAATATTTACTTTGGCGTTGCCGGACAGTTATCATGATCAGATGTAAAAATTGCGGCAAATTTAAATGTTAGATATAGTCAGTGAAAATTTCTCTTCATTCGAATGCCAACAAACAAAACGGGTGAGACCATTGGCGAATATATGTATAGATACATTTATTCTCTCAATAAATTAAACGTCATAGGCATGGTTGCAAGTAAACATTGGATGGTGGAAAACATGGGTTCAACAATACCAGATAGAGGCAATAGTACACAAAGTCCAACAAAGAAATAAAATCGCATTTCGTGTTTTTGTAGCAAACAAGTTGTGTTAAATACAATACAAATACATACCAACGATAAAAGTCAACAAAAAAGTGCAAAATACATTTAAATTGTTCAGTTCTATACCAAAACGATATGAAAAAGTTAAGTGAACATATTTTGTAACTCCACCTGGTGTAAGTTAATTTTTAATTTAATTTCTCTCATTTCCACAAATCTACGACGAAGAGTGTGAAATGAAACGTCAGATGAGATAATAAATGTGTCTATACTATATTCGTCTATGGGTGAAACACTAGCCATTCTCTGCTCTCTCTCTCAATCTCTTCATTTAATATTTCAATACACGCGCTGCTTTTTGATAGTGTTATTGGATATAACTATACAAATTCCAACCATGTTGAAGTAAAATTACATAAACTATGCAAAAACTATTAAATAATCAAAATATGACGATGGAAAGAAATGCGTTTGAGTGAATTGCTGGCACTTTTTGGTTCTCTTCTACCAGAGTTGCCAAATTTCGCACATCTTCTTGTCGTCTAATTCTTGATCGTCTTTTATATGTATATATTGGGGATTCAGAAACCCGACGTAATCATGGAACGCGGTTTACTGAGTAATTGTTGATGAGAAATTGATGAGAACTGGCAACATATAGTTCTGAAGATATACGGTTCGATATTTAAAATACGAAGTTATACGGCGATACAATTGGCTCTCATCGGTTTAAAATTTGAGTCGGTTTGACTGACTGGTCCGATTTGACCGGTATATTCAATTTTAAAGATTCAGTTAAAAAAAGTGGTAACACTTCACTCAAACGCATCTCTCTCTCGCGTCATATCTGGATAATTTCATTCTTTTTGCATAGATTATGAAATTTTACTTCAACATGGTAGGAACTTGTATAGTTATAAAGAATATCACTATCATAAAGCTGCTCGTGTATTGAAATATTCAATGGAGAGAGTAAGAGAGAGAGCAGAGATGAAATGATGTTAGTACTCAAGGTTTTCACTCGATTTGTTTGATAAAATACGGTCTAAATGCGACATTATACGGCGTTGACAATTATCGCAATATCGGCAGTACAGTTTTGCATTTGTAATGTTTACATTTGTATTTCTCGTAATGCTCTAATCTCCAAGTGCCTACTTAAAATTCTAATTTCCATAAAAGTTTAACATCCATACCATTGAAAACTGAGATGCAACTCTGTTGATTTATTTACAAGCGCTATATGGCGGTTTGATAGATGGAGGTTAGAGCAATTCTAAAAAAAATTCGCATTGGCTCGCAGCTCCCAAGCCGGATCACACAATTTCAAATACAAAGACCTGCGAGCTGGCTCGCGGCTCTATTAATGTGCTTGCGAGGGATCATGCGAGCTTATAGCTTGTGAGCCAGCTCGCGAGCCGCGGCTCGATTTTAAAAATATTTAATATTGATAACACTATAAAAGAACAGGGCTGATCAAAGTCGTTTTTTAAATGCATAAATTATTGGCATGTGGATGTGCAATGCAACCACTTCCTACCCCATTTTTGTTGTTACATATACGGCCTTATTCATAAAAAGTTGTCATAGGTTTGTTAAAGGTTTAAGAAGGTAAAGCCCAAAAATTGTATTCATAATCGAAAAATTCCTCTGTTAAGAGTTCTCTAACGTCGCCATTTTTGTTGAACGTTTAACCCTTCTTTAAGGCCATTTTATCCGCAATAATACACATGAAATAATTTTTTTACGTTTCACGCGTGCCGTACTTAAATATTTATGCGATATAATTAATTGGAATTATTTTGTGCTTATTTGCAGAGTTTATAGTGTCACATTATCCTGCTAAGCAACCAGATAGTTCTGTTCCAATTTTTTTTTTATCATTTTTAACCAAAATGAACTTCTGTTTACATAGTGATGTATATAAAATCAAAACATTGAAACTACAACCTATTATCCGGTTTTATATTCGACTACCCGAAACTGAAAACCAATTCAATATGATTTTTTGGCGCTTCTTCTAAATTTATGAATATATCAAATAGTAATTGACCTTTTGTTGAATAGTTCGTTCCATTAATGTTTAAAATTTTGCAAAAATTCATTGACGCAATTAAATAAAAAAAATTTAATTCGGTCTATCGGTTATTGTTCATCTTGTTTTTACGTCACAAGCACTCTGAGAATACATAAAACAGGGTTGTCAGTCAATTATCTGTTTCCTAGTTAAAATACTCATTATGAATACGGTTATAATAAAATCTTAAAGCTTTCAATAACTGATGAATGCTTTAGAGCTAATTAATGATTTTTTATGAATAAGGCCGATAGTGTTTGTTCAAATGTGTGTTCCTTTGGTATGGGCCAGGGTACGTAAAACTCGAGAGCCCCGAGCTCGAGAGCCAATGCGAACCCTGGTATGGGCATTGAGGGATTTGCGTATATGTGTATGTTATTATGTTGGCTTTGTCCTGTTCTTTTATAATGTTATCAATATTAAATGTGGATTTTCCAAAAGTACCATTCGTTAAATTAAACGGCGAACTGAAAACTGGAACTAATCCTTAAAGGCCCGTACTAATTTCAACATTCCAAGCGAAATTTTACAAAACTCCATACAAAAAAATGCCTGCGGAATCAGGACGAAATATTTCAACAGGTTTAGTTCTAAGATGTTCACGCGAAATATCAGCAACATGTATTAATCAACATTTAAATGTTCAATGTTGTTGTCTACTGTCGCAGAATTACTGAACTAAGATAGATTTTTAGTGTACAAGAAACTTAAAACTTTTTCACATAAATGATGTTAGTACTCGGCTTTAGAGAGGAAAATTATAGAATTTGTTAGGTGCACGTACGGAATTCAGCGCCATCTGTGTTGACCACAGTTGGGTCCTATTACCGGGAAACATGTTTCTCATCGATACGGTACACACCAAACAAGTGACAGAATGAAACACTGAAAGTAATTGACAGATAACGGTACTCTGCATAGACGAATTTGTATAGACACATTAATTCTCTCAATGAATTAAACGTCATAGGTATGGTTGCAAGTGAACATTGGATGGTGGAAAGCATGGGTTTAATAATATTAGATAGAGGCAACAGTACACAACGTCCAACAAAGGACGTCGTGATTTTGTAGCAAAATAGTTGTGTTAAATGCAATACAAATGTATAAAAAAATAAATGGTTTCCCATTACATCCCATGAAGGGACTGGGGAGAACTTCTCACAATCACTGAGCTGTGCGCTTTCCAGTTTTCACTCACTGATTGGGACCTACAGTTTTACACCGATTCCGAACGGTAATTTGTACATCAAACATAAAAATCAACAAAAAAGGGCAAAATATGTATATTTAAATTTCACAGTTCTATACTAAAAAGAAATGAAAAAGTTAAGTAAACAGTTCTTGTACCTCCACCTGCTGTAAGTTAATTGTCGAATTTCTCTCATTTCCCCAAACCTACGACGAAGAGTGTGTAATGAAACGTCAGATGAGAGAATTAATGTGTCTATACTAAATATGTCTATGGTACTCTGACTCCATGAAAAGTTGATCGACCAATAGCAAAACGCCACGGTGATAAAAAAAACCTGACCTGATCAGCTTCAAGGAGGAACTGAAGAAGATACGAAAATGTAGAGTAGTCTGAGTTTGACGGTCGGTGAAAAAGGATATGATATCGCGGCGGTGCCTAAAAAGCAGAGTAAGGACAGTCATTCATTTTCGATTAGCTCGAAAAATTTAAATCGGCGAGGGAGTTAAATTTGTAATCAGAGTAAGGAGAGCAATTTTCGCCCTTTTGCACATTCTGATGATGAATCGGCATAGGAAACCATGTTATCCTTACACTTTATGTAAGTGTAGCAATTTTATGTGATTGTCTTTTACTTTTTGATTATAAGCTTAACATCAATATATATGTATATACTAATAAAATAAATATATATATATATAAGTAAAAATAAATAACTATAATTTAAAAAAAATATTGTCTCTATTAATATACTCGAAAATGCACAGTACGTTTTGCACAAATTCACATTATAAATCACGCACAGTAAATTTTGTTCGTTGCCCCTTTGCTTGGGTAAATCTATGAATGCAGTTTATGGCTGGAGGAATCTATGCCAGACGATTGGAGTCTCAGTGTATTATGTCCTGTATTCAAAAAAAGGGTGATCCGTGTGTCTGTTCCAACTATCGTGGTATCAGTATCTTATCGATCGCATATAAGTTCTTGTCGAGCGTATTATGTGAAAGCCAATTATTGAAACCCTGATTGGACCTTATCAATTTCCGCCAAATCGTGGAAAAGACCACGAAAAGCAAATCGATACATACCACCTTTTTGTCGATTACAAAGCTGCTTTCGATAGCCCCATACGGGGAAAACTGTACGAAGCTATGTCTGAACTTGGGATTCCGGCTAAACTGATCCGCCTCTGTAGAATGATGCTGACCAACACCAAACCAGCAGTGAAAGTGAGGAAAAACCTCAAACCATTCTGTACTAAGCGAGGACTGAGACAAGGCCACACACTTTCGTGCAATCTTTTCAACATCTTAATGGAGATAATAATGAGAAAAGTTACTGCAGATCATCAGCATGAAAAGCCATATATTGCTGGCGTATGCTGACGACATACACATCATTGAGCGAAATTTCCAAGGTGTACCGATAAGCCAGCTGTTCAATTTAGTACTTGGAGCACAGATAGAGAATATGCTTTCAAATAAGAAATGTTGATAGCTGACTGGAATTCAGCAAAAATTTTCCGCAAATAATCAACTGTTTTTCACTTTTGTTTTGATGTTTTTCTTCGTGGTCGCGTTCTTAATTTCGGGTAGTTTTGTGAAATATTATATTAAAAAAGTGATTCAATTAACAAAAAATATAACAGCAAATTAAATGCAATACGGTTATTCGGTGGAAGTAAATTAAACACCACACAAATCCTGAAAATCAATATTCAAAAAAAGCGAAGCATAGCGCAAAACAAAAGTGAACAAAATACATTTCCTTTTACTACACTATACTCGATATGTTTCCCAAGTATTCCACGGAACTCGTTATTACAAAAAAGAACTAGAGCACACCCTTGAAGTATTACTCGGTGGAAATTTTACTGCAGTATTTTCAACAATAGAAAAAGAATCAGCGAAGGTGAGTCTTCGTGTCAATGAGGGCACGACAAAATTGATGGTGTCAACGACTACACAAACCTCTCGACTTGGTCCGCATTTGAACGTCGACAACCTATTTAATTTTGAAGTGGTAGATGAATTTATCTACCTTGGATCCACCGTGAATAAGGGCAACAACGTCAGCCTGGATATAAATAGGAGAATTGTGCTTGCATATAGATGCTATTTTGGGCTCAGCAAGCTGTTTAGGAACAAAGCCTTCTCTCGACGGACAAAAGTCCAGCTATATCAGCCAACAAAGAAAAAGAGTGAAGCGTGTCATTTCTCTGCTCGCTCTCTTACTCTCTTCGTTAAATATTTCAATACACGAACAATTTTCTGATGATGTGATTGTATCTAACTATAGAAATTCCAAGCATATTTAAATAAAATTACATAAAGTATGTAAAAAGTATGACATAATCAAGTTATGACGCGGGAAAGAAAAGCGTTTGAGTGAATCGCGTCGACTTTTTTGGTTCTCTTCTACTAGGGTTGCCAAATTGCGGTGGTTTTTTCTTCTCTACTTGTACATCCTTTTTGGAACCATAGCTGACGTTTGAAGTCGTTTCCGGCGTAGACAATAAAAATTTGAATTCTTTTTATTTCCCTGGCGTCAACAAGGCACATTATTGTAAGCTTAATACAAAACTTATTATGTGTTGCAAAACGTTTTTCTATTTTTCTGACAATTACAATTAAATTATTTTAAATTTTGTAAAGAAATTTCATCAGGAAATGTAAATTCATATTCCATAGGAAGAAAAATACAGCCAATGCGGGTTTTGTCTTTCCGGCCTGTAGAAAATAATAATTTCAAAATAATTACTGAGATGGGTTGATGTGTGTTAGTGACGAAAAATTAAAAAGTAAACAAGGGTGACAAATTTTGACGCCATGCGATTGTGTTTATCAACAACGTATTTTGAATTGACGCCAACGTTATCGCCCTGATTGTGGTTATACACTAATATGTAAACAATTACTCAAAACTTACCTCCAATAAAAAAATAATTTGTCACTTGTTTGATATTTGTTAATTTCGACTATAACGTCGATTAATTTATACATAAATTTGTATAATCGCTCATCGGTTTAATCATTGAAGGGAAGCGAACTTGAGTTTGAACGTCAAGAGAATAATTCTGTCGCTGAGGTTTGATAAACACAACTGAAATTGTTACTATGAAATATGAACATCGTGAATGCACTAAACTAAAAATGGGGGATTTTGTTCGATGTTCGCACAAATTGTTGTAATTAAACAGCTGATAGAAGTTCGTTTCCTCATTGAAGAAGCGCAAAGACAAACATCAGATGAGACGGATAACAAATCTACATATACATATATCAATTAATCTCTGGATTACAATAGCAGACGCTAAAAGCAGGCCAGCGGCAGTGGAAGCAGAGAGAGAGTAAAAAGATAGAAATGTGCAGGAAAATAACGAATGCGGAAAATTTTTCGAGAGGGTACGAAGATCGAGTAGCGGACCGAATAATGGGCTGCCCTCCTGAAAGTACGATAATTGGAATCTGGTGACAGATAAGCAGTTGTGCTTAAAATGTGTAGAGAATACTTCTAAGCACTGCCCACTCAGAATCTTCCACTGAAGATGATCAGGAGACATTGATTGTGGAAGATGATGTAGATTGGCCCACACCCATCCAAGACAAAAATAGAACTCCTGGCTTAAGAGTAAAAAAAGGGCGGGTGCGGATGGGCTACACATGCAAAAAACGGATATGCAGTATATGGTTGGGGAATGTATATCTGACGATTGGATTCTCAGTGTACTGTGCCCTATATTCAAAAAGGGTGGACCGTGTGTATGTTCCAAATATCGCGGTGTTTTCGAGCGTTTTATGTGAAAGACTAAAGCCAATGGATGAAATCCTGATTGGACCTTATCAGTGTGGGCTTAGACCAGGGACGTTCACGACTGATCAAATATTCACGTTACGCCAAGTACTGGGAAACCCCCACGAAAAGCATATCGAAACATACCATCTTTTTGTCGGTTACAAAGCTCTTATTAATAGTTCCATATGGAGAAAATTGTACGAAGCTTTGTCTGAACTGGGGATAGCGGCAAAATTGATTCGCCTTTGCAGAATGACCCGATTTAATTTTGAAGTGGTAGATGAATTTATCTACCTTGCATCCGCTATGAAGAAGAACAACAACATCAGCCTGGAGATAAATAGTTAAATTATAGAGGAATGACGTATAGAGAAGCGATTTTACTCAGAAAATTTGCGAAGTTTGGTGTGTTGCATGTAGACGTTGCACGTTCTAAAGTATTGGTTTAGTAATACCAAATAGAGGCAATGGCTCAAACCAACCAACAATAAAACAGCAACGGCATTTCGTTTTGTGCGTTACACCACAAATGTATACAAACAATAAAATCAAACAACAAAGACCAAAATACGTTTAATATTTACAGTTTTTCATCAAAACAGCGTGAAAATTTTAAGGCAACGCTTTTTGTTATTTTTACCTGGTGTAAGTCAATTTACGTCAAATATCTCTCTATCGCACCGACCGCACCACAAAGAGTGTGAAACGAAATGTCAGATGAGATAGATGGATGATGATTTTACTCTATGAGTTAAATTATAAATTGTGCTTGCAAATAGATAATTGTTGGGTTCAGCAAGCAGTTTAAGAACAAACTTCCAACATGTCTTGCGAATCTTCTTGTTCAATGAGAGTTGCAAAACGACATCACAATACCTAGTGCTAGTACTTCAAAACGCCTGTATTTTGCACTTTTTTGTTGACTTTTATCGTTGGTATACATTTGTATTGTATTTAACACAACTAGTTTGCCACAAAAACACGAAATTCGGTTGTTGTACCTTTGTTGATCGTTTTATACTATTGCCACCATCTGGTATTATTGAACCCATGTTGTCCAACATCCAATTTTTAATTTCCACCGTACCTATGACGTTTAATTTATTGACCGAATAAAATGATCTATGTCTGTATTCTTCTATGAGGCCTAGTATTAATAAACTTCAATAAGTAACGATCGAGTAATGCGACATAGAAAAGATTCTCAAATCAAGCAGTGCGTTTAAAAATAGAAAACTCACTTAGGTTGTTCACGCAGGGCTGCTTATCAGCTTATGTGCTGAAAAGATGAAAAATAAGCTCTGGGCTACGTGAACACCCTTCCATGTTGGTTATCTGCTTATCTGCTTATTTTTTTCAATCAGCTGTTCGATAAATGAAATCAAAACCATCAATGTACAATTGAAATTGTTTGTAAAATGCCTAAGCAGAGCATTAAACAACAAATTATGGACTTCAGAGTCAATATGAGTACTTTGGAAATTGAATTCATTAAAGGTAAGTAGTCAGAAATGTATACGATGCAAACATTTATGGTTTTGCGTTTGTACACATAGGTTTCCCCGACCCCCCGACTTGCGCTCATTTTGATTGTTTTTTTTAATAAACTAAAAACAGATGTAAATACCAGTGCTACCAATGCTTAAATATAAAATTTGAGATGCCATTTGCTAAAACTTCGTGTTTTTAGTGTTGTCAGCAAGTTAAATTTTTGGTATTTTCCTACACTAAAAATAAGCTGATAAGCTTTTGCCAAAGGCACAGGTTGCTCAAAGTTGCTTATTTTATTTCAATGTATTTTGTTGTTGGCGAGATAAGCACATGAGCTGATAAGCTGATAAGCAGTCCTTCGTGAACACCCTAACTGATTCTACTTGTAAATCTGGAAAATGTTACGGAAAAATGGTTTTTAACCGTGTTGGCAATACCCTGCAAATGAACAAAATAATTTCACAGTTCTTAGGTTTCATATAGGGCTTACAATTATTGTGAATCTACTGCAGGAATAAGAAGCAGCATAGAATACCAATATCAAAGAAGAACATCGGAAAATAGAGTTTGTGGAAAATTCGCAGGTTGAAATCGTTTTAGCCAAACTGATTCTTCTACAACCAGTTTTAATAGAAATTCATCGCAGAAACGCACAAACATGGAGCCCTACAATCAACCCGTGGTTATTGATAATGTAAGTGTATTCTACTCCATAGCTCAAAATTGTTGGAGTAATTGATTAACATCGACAAATGCAAAAGGTGCGGCGGAACTGCTGCGAAAACGACAGTGACATCACCTGCCCTTGCTGCCGCGCTGGCTTCTCTTCCAACCACCAACAAATCTCTCTTGGTAGTACCTCGATTGATGTGTAACAATCCTAATAAGTCGTCTACCAGCAAAAATACCAACAACAAATATTGCAGCTACTCTTGATGACTAACCCCTCTAGGGTGGTTGAAGTTTTTGTTGTTGCAATAAAAGCCAAGTTTATTATTTTATTCATGGCCAAAAAGGAACAAAGTAGAGCGAGAATCAGCTTTTAAGCTTGTTAACGTTTGTATATAGTGTACGACGTTTAGTCGTGCATACCACCGAGGCGTATTCCTGCTTCCAGCTGTACCTGATCACCGTAATCCATGGGGTACAGAACGGGTTGTGTCCCCCACCCATTTAATGGGCAGCATAGGTAATTCGCTACATTTGTCTCGGGAACGTTGGCCACATTTGCCAAGGTGTTGCTTGTATGCGATGGGTCGAGGTAATTTATTGTAGAGATCTCGGTAATAGTCACGGAAATTTTGACAAACCGTATAGAATGTATCGATTTCATCCACACGTCCATAGTCGACCACGGACAAACAAATGCGGGGTGCAAAACCACGCATCGATTGACGTTGATTTCGAGAACTCTTCGAGACCTACAACATATCAACTTCAGGCGTTGTAATAACTGTCATGGCCGAAAAGCGTTTTGCAATTTTGTAAACAAATTCTGTGAATTGAAAGATATTTTGTAAAAATGCCAAATACGTTTATATTAATCGAGATATGTTTTTATTTCAGGGTTCCGGTATGATCAAAGCTGGCTTTGCTGGTGAGCACATTCCAAAGTGCCGGTTTCCGAATTAGTAAGTTTAATTGAAATTCCCCATAAAAAAAAGAAACACCGTACAGTAGTTAATTGAAAGTGTTGGAATGGCAAGACCAGACTTCTGTCTATGTAGAGAAACCTCTTGACACCATATTATCATGACAAACGTTGTACATTGCTCAACTTTGAGAGTGTGAAGATGTGATAAAATACTTATGGTATTCTTTTATATTACAGTGTTGGCCGCCCTAAGCATGTGCGCGTCATGGCTGGTGCTTTGGAGGGCGATTTGTTTGTCGGTCCCAAGGCCGAAGAACATCGTGGCCTATTGAGTATCCGTTACCCCATGGAACATGGTATTGTCACCGACTGGAATGACATGGAACATATTTGGGGATATATATACAGCAAGGTAGGATTTTTAAGAGTACAACTATTTCAAAATGAAGTGGCTTTGCCATAGAAATATGTAATTACAAAAGGTAAGTAGACATAGTCTAATCTATTTGAACGAACGAGCGAATAGACCAAAACTAAAACGTAAATAAAGAAGATCTAATGGGGGAAAGATGAAATTGTTTTAGAATTTATAACCTCGTAACCTAGACTCCAGCAATATTAACGGATTTGTAACGATTTTCTGTAAAACTCACCGACTTGTATACATGATGTCGGAAAGATACCTTGGGCGAAGTTCTAATAATATCCGACCGATTACTAAGTAATATCCATGTTAATTTCTTATTATTCATCCACCTCTTCGGTCAATAGTCTAAAATAAATCTGAATTGCCTGAATGAAACACAGACCCCTTATGGAAATCGTTCGCAATGTGTGTCTCGGCATTATAGTTGATGATTTCTGAATATTAATATAATAATTTCTTGTGCAAAAAAGTGTAGATTTGATTGGATCTCAGCAGATCTAATTAGATCCGAAAATGGCTATATCTAATAGGTTCAAATTAGATCAGAACTGATTTATTACTATCTAATTAGGTCGATTTTGATATATAATTTGTGCCGGCCAGGTATAATTGAATCTTACGTGGGATATAAATAGAACTGGCGAGATACAAAGTTATATCTAGCTCTAGATATATCATACCTCGTTAGAAATGATCAGAGGTTTGGAAATATATATTCCCATATTATATCTCACTATATATCTAATTATATCTCACGTGAGGTCCAATTATATCTGGTCGGGTTTGTGATCAAGTTAAATCTAATTAAACCTAATTGTATAGTCAGATCAGATCTGATCTGATCTAATTTGATCTTGATACACATAACCATTTTTTGGATCTAATTAGGTCTGCTAAGATCCTCCCATATCTAAACTGTTTTGCACGCCCAGAGTAGATCTGACTGTAACTTTGTGAATCTACATAATTAGATCTCATTATATCCGAAAAACTGAGCATACCAGACAACTACATATATGTCTTTAGAGTCGAAAAATTGTTAAATCAAATAGAATCAAATTAGATAACATCTATATCTAATTACACATTATTTGATCTCAAGTTTGTCCTGGCCAGATATAATTTGATGTTATTGGGTGGCCAAGAAAGTAACTTCGGTTTTCTCAAATACATATGTAGATGGTGCTTTTGTTATTTTTGAACTGTTTTTGATCAGCTGCCTAAATTCTTTGTTATACAGTTACACAGCTGACATTTCAAGCATAAATTTTTGATGTCACATTATTTTCAGTGGTCAGTTTACATTTAAATCGTGTTGAGAATATGGATAATCAAAATCAAATTGTTTTCTTTCCGAAAAGGCAAAAAGACGTGGAAGCACGTCGAAATAGAAGAGGACCTACAAACCGAGTTGTTCGAGTATATTTGCTGGACGGATCAGTCATTCTATTAATCTGCGATCAAAAAGTTTGCTTGAACGATGGCAGAAGGTCATTGAACAAAATGGCAATTGAACAATTTTTTGAATAAAATAATTGAAAATTACTTTGAACAAAAATAAACCGAAATTACTTTCTTGCCAACCCAAAACGTGAAATAAAAATTTCATCGTTTGATATAATCAGACTTTTGGCTAGATGTAACCCTATCTTGCCCCAGATCAAATTATATCTCACTATATACCTAATTCTATCTCACGTCAGATCCAATTATATCTGGGCGGGGAAAATTTGAGATCAAAATAAATCCACTGACACCTAATTATAATTTGATCCTAGTACTATTCTTCGGGTATAATTAGGTCTGCTCAGATACTATCATATCTGTACCTTGTTCTGTAGTTCTCGAATCAAATCGGTACAAAATCGGTACAAAAAATCGCTTCCCACATGTGACTGTTTCTACAACATTTGTTTTGCGATAACTTTCTGTGACGTACTGATTTTTTTCTTGTTTATTGGGAAAATGCGAGAAAAACTGTTTCTAAAAAGGAGGGAGTCGAAAAATTTAAAATTTGAAACGTAAAAAATACTCACAATTTAAAACGGTGCGAGATTTTGATATTGTTTCTACAAAAAGGCTTTTTAAAAAATTAAGAATTTATATTTTAAGTGGAGAAGATAATAATTATATCGTTAATAATTATATGTGAACTAATTTTGAATGAGAGCATGAGACAGTTTTAAGGGTTAAATTCCAACATAAATTGGAAGGAGCAGTGGGAATCCCTTAAACCAACTTCTGTTTCGCACTAGCTTATTTTGTTTGTTTATATTTTTTTTATTACTTGACAGCTTTCTTGGAATATTCCGTCAGTGTTGCCTCTTTTCGCATTGATATACAGGAACACTTTTTACTCACAAATCGAGAAATGATTGAATTTTTTGTTTCATGCTTAATGTGAAACCTTTTTCGTTTTGAGGACTACACAAACGAGGTACTGAACTTTTTTACACGGGCGGGTTGTTAAAATTCACAATTTTGTACAAAATTTTGTTTTTATCTCTTTTTACAAAACATTTGATGCATGAACGTGTGCGCAGCCCATATTCACAAAAAAAAAAATGTAAACAAATATTTACCTTTTACCAAAATGTTTCTCAAAATGTATAGAATCCCTTTAGGCCAATGATATTGCGTTTGTAAACATAAACACTTGTCTTGTCTTTTAAGAATTCTATGCAAATAAAAAAAGTCCTCGGATATTTAACGCCGAAATCTTCAAGAAGTTTCTGCATATGCAAAATATGACAGGATATGTCGAAAGACTTCAGACAACGTATCTTGTATCAGATAAAGTCTGGGAATTTCGTTTGCATGGTAATAACTCGAGTGTATCGTCATATCTAAGATAAGTTGTCGTTGGCGAAACAATTAAAGTTCGAGGCTTGAATACGTGTTCTTATGTATAAGATTCGAGTACGCTAACGATTGCACCAACTGTAAATAAATATGTTTTTCATATTCTCATTGAAAACAGTACCTGTATTCAAAGATAAATTATAATGCTCCTAAAAAATGTATTCGAAGATCTGGAAAACCTATTGCCTAAATATCACGAAATTAAATACACAAGTCGTGTTTTTTCACATGACCCAATACAACATATTTAATTTACTTAAATAATAGACTAAGTAATAATACTAAATAATAATACTTAACTTCAGACTGCACAGTATCAAAACGACGTAAATATTGTGGTAAACCAAACGACAAGCGTTCAACATGTAACCCATCTTTCTTGTATTTCCCATCTCAAGACTTGTGCAACTTGAAAACCATCAAAATCAATCAATGGTTTCCCATTACATCCCATGAAGGGACTGGGGAGAACTTCTCACAATCACTGAGCTGTGCGCTTTCCAGTTTTCACTCATTGATTGGGACCTACAGTTTTACACCGATTCCGAACGGTAATTTGAGAAGCTTTTTCATGGCTAGATACTCGATAGTGTCGCCGTCACTATGCGAGGTGACCGCCGCCGAAAGAAATTTTTTTTTTTTGAAGGTGGTCAGAGCCGGTTTCGAACCCAGGATCTCATGTACAAGAGCCGCGCTCACTAACCATTGCACCACCGACTTGAAAACCATATGTATGGGAAAACACATGATTTTATATCATATTTGTTATACTTTGTGCGGAACAGTTTGTAACCATTTGAAGTGAAATTGTTGTTTAACATGGACATACCAGAATAGTAAGAACTTCATAACATCGAAATAGTTTTTAAGTCCCTGCCAGAAAGACTTGATTAATATGAGATTTGCTATTTACTTACAAGTTTCTTTACCTGTTCTTCAAATGTTTACCCACATCAAGTGGGTTGTCAACATGAACCTTGCATTTGTATAAGTATAGCAAATAACATGATCATATATAAATTTTAGGAACAATTGTCAACATGTACCGATGAACATCCAGTATTGTTGACAGAGGCTCCCCTTAATCCACGTAAAAATCGAGAGAAGGCAGCAGAATTCTTTTTTGAAGGTATCAATGCCCCTGCTTTATTTGTATCCATGCAAGCTGTACTGAGTCTGTAAGTATTGCATTCAAACTGGGTTATATTACCTCTCTTAATAACTAATCATCATCAATGATCTAATTTACAGGTATGCCACTGGTCGAGTTACAGGAGTAGTACTAGACTCAGGCGACGGTGTTACACATGCAGTGCCCATCTATGAGGGATTCGCTATGCCACACAGCATTATGCGTGTAGATATCGCCGGACGAGATGTATCACGCTACTTAAAGACACTTATACGTAAGGAAGGCTTTAATTTCCGTTCTACTGCAGAGTTTGAAATAGTGCGCTCGATAAAAGAGAAGGTCTGTTATTTGGCCACCAATCCTCAAAAGGAAGAATCAGTGGAAACTGAAAAATTCTCGTACACGTTACCGGACGGTAAAACATTGGAGGTAATTAATTAAATGAGTAATTGTTTTTTTTAATTGAAAAATTTGATATTCTGTTATTTTTACTCTTTCCTATGTGTATCAGATTGGTCAAGCACGTTTTAGAGCACCAGAGGTATTATTCCGGCCAGACTTATTGGGCGAAGAATGTGAAGGTATTCATGATGTACTAATGTATGCTATTGAAAAGTCCGACATGGACCTCAGAAAGATGCTTTATCAAAACATTGTATTATCGGGTGGGTCAACACTGTTCAAAGGATTCGGCGATCGCTTATTATCTGAATTAAGAAAACACTCGGCCAAGGATCTTAAAATTAGGGTAAGGAACGAGAACGCCCACATCGTTTGCAGTCAGTAAAAACCTATGTAATGTTTTTTTTATTATTTTTCTAACCAGATTGCTGCACCCCAAGAACGCCTCTACTCCACCTGGATGGGTGGCTCTATTTTGGCTTCATTGGATACCTTCAAGAAAATGTGGATCTCCAAGCGCGAATATGAGGAGGATGGCCAACGTGCTGTGCATAAAAAGACTTTTTAGAGCAATTCTACTCACTACTTATTGTAAAATGCTTGTATTTTTTTTTAATTTCCTAAAGATATTCACAAATGGTATTTGTAATTTATTTTTGCGTGTGTAAGACAGAATTTAAGCCAGAAAAGAACTACCATCTCATACTCTATAAAGTCATTAAAAACAAGTTGTCTAAGCTTAAATATCTCGTGTTGCTACCAAATCATTTAATACTCGTATATGTTCATGTACTATGAAAAGCCGAAGTTGCAATACGGACAGGAAACGCAATAACCATTGTGCTTGTTTGTTTATTTTCGCCTTGGACAACAAAATTTTGAAATAAAATTTGTTAATAAAGAGTTTAGCATTTAAGCACAATGTTTATAACGAGCAGTTATGGAAGTGCAGATTTTTTCCATATCTTAATTTTTTAAATAAAGAATAATATAAAAGAATTTTTGCAAAACCGCATGCGTTACCACGCTAAACAACTATAAACCCAAAAAGTTAAAAAAATGCAACCACGCCGTAGGTGAAATTTCCCTGACTATGGTGTAATTGATATGAATTGGTTGATGATCAATAAGTACGTTTATGACAAAAACCTTAAAACTAAATCGATTGTTCCTGTCAACGATACGTGGTTAATTTTAACGAAATGTTTTTGAAATAAAAAATGCAATAAAGTCTGTGGTAACAAACAACTTCGGCGTAGTTGTTTTGATGGACGATTTTATTTTATTGGGCTTTTCATCCAATTCGTATATACATATAGTTCAACCTGAAATTATCTATTTCTTCACCTGATTGGCATCAGTGATGCCAGATCCATATCAGATGGAGAGCAATGATGCATTAGGTCTGTAGCAAATACTCAGGAACTTTTTTTGGGAGAGAAAGAACAATTTTACTCTCGGTTGAAAATATCTCAAAAAGTTCGCAGACAGCATCCAGTGAAATCTTGCAAGAAAACAGCTGATCGGTATGTAAACCATTGCAATAACAAAGCAAAAGAATTTTAGCATATGTGTCGCACGGTCGCACTGTATATTTGCACGTTTCTAGCATGAAGTAAAATCTTGTTTATTATAATTTATTGTAAACGTTAAAAATCAACACAATTCTAACTACTTACCTCTGAAATTGTTAAATTTCAATTTTTATTTTCATTTCACAAAAGTTATTTCATTCGAACAGTAAAGAAAAACAGCTATTCAAACTAGTTGCAAAATCATGCAAGCAGAAATTTCTCAAGCAACATTTTGCAAGTTCTCTAACTTCCAACTGTCAAAAAATTCTCTTTTTGGCTCTCTCGCTGCAAGAGGTTTTGAGTACGCAGACAACATTTTGGAACATTTTTCACAAAATTATGCAAAATATGTGTACACAGACAGAGCTATTAGGTCTGCCTGCGTACTTTTCCAGTAGCAAATACTCAGTAACTTTTTTTGGGAGAGTAAGAACAATTTTACTCTCGGTTGAAAATATCTCAAAAAGTTCGCAGACAGCATCCAGTGAAATCTTGCAAGAAAACAGCTGATCGGTATGTAAACCATTGCAATAACAAAGCAAAAGAATTTTAGCATATGTGTCGCACGGTCGCACTGTATATTTGCACGTTTCTAGCATGAAGTAAAATCTTGTTTATTATAATTTATTGTAAACGTTAAAAATCAACACAATTCTAACTACTTACCTCTGAAATTGTTAAATTTCAATTTTTATTTTCATTTCACAAAAGTTATTTCATTCGAACAGTAAAGAAAAACAGATATTCAAACTAGTTGCAAAATCATGCAAGCAGAAATTTCTCAAGCAACATTTTGCAAGTTCTCTAACTTCCAACTGTCAAAAAATTCTCTTTTTGGCTCTCTCGCTGCAAGAGGTGTCTGCGTACAACATTTTGCAAGATTTTGCAACATTTTGCACAAAATGATGCAAAATATGTGTACGCAGACAGAGCTATTTACGAATAGACCCGCTATTTTAGGCATTGGAGCAGACGAAAATTTATTTTACGCAAAATTGGGCAGAACCATGCCCCATTGTTAAAATTTAAAAATCGTCACATCGGCTAAGTTAGGCCAATGCTCATGCTCAGAGAATGTTTCTGATAACACAATGTCGGGATCCTATAAGTACATATCTCAGGCACTATTTGAGGTATGAAGATTAGCTTTGGTACATAGTCGACTAGGGTGGAGTATCAGTAAATTTTAATTTATGCGGAAGTGGTTGGTGTCTATTTGGGGTAAACTACAGACAAACTGTTTAGAATATTCGATTTAAATTTTAAATGTGGAGTATTATTACACCGATAAAATTCATTGGTAGCGTAGTTGAACAAATAAGTATCTAGGTGATTTTGGCAAATATTAAGTTATCTACGGTAATCACTTGTAACTGTTGGTTTAGTTGTCAGTGAACTAATAACAACATGAACAAATTCTTTTGAATTTTCAAAAAGTGCAAAGAAACGTCAAATTATATTAACTCTAAAGAATGCTCCAATCATTCACGGTCTTCAAAGTAGAAATAAATTATAAAGGTTGTTGGATAAAGCGTCCTGAAAAATAAATCATCTTTGAATTTAGGTATTAAATTAGTGAACAATATACACCCAAAAAGTTAAAAAATGCAACCACGCCATAGGTGAAATTTCCCTCACTAGGTGTAATTGATATGAATTTGTCGATGAGAAATAAGTACGTTTATGATCGATTGTTCTTGTCAACGATACGTGGTTAATTTGAATAATACGTGTTTGAAATAAAATATGCAGTCAAGTCTGTGGCATCAAATTACTAGGGCGTAGTTGTTTTGATGGACAATTTTATTTCATTGAGCTTTTCATCCAATTCGTATATAAAATTATATATAATTTTCAATTTAATCAGGGATGATTTTTCAATTTTAGCGTTCGTTATTGTAAACAATATGCACATCATAAAACATCTGCATCACTTGATTGGCATCAGTGATCCCCAGATCTACATCAGATGCAGAGCAATGATACACTTATGAACAGACTCTCTATTTTAGGCATTGGTATACTACAGCTCAGTGGATGTTGCTGGTTACACAATATCGGGATTGTACATATGTCAAAAAGAATTTTAAAGAACTCTAACTCTAAAGAATTTTCAAATCATTCGTGGTCTTCAAAGCGGAAATATAGTATAAAGGTTGTTGGATAAAGAGTCCAGCAAAATAAGTATTTCGATAAACCATCTTTGAATTTAGGAACTAATAAACAATTTTAAATTTATTAAAAAAATCTTACAAAACATTAAATTCTTTATACTTAATTTAAATGAAATAGCAAATCGCGAAGCTTGCTCGAGAATCGCTAGAATACCAATTCACTTAGAATACCATCGTGCAAGAGATAGACAACTTGAATCTACATTCAACCAGGTACACACGCTGACGATCTTCTTGAAAATTGATAAATTGTTTAGGCACAACATTAAGATGAAGTTACCAAACAGGCGATGACTAATGAGCAGTTCCAGAATGTGTGTGCTGCAATAAATTTATTAAGCGTGTTTTTTTATTTCCTGCTAAACAAATTTGTCGACGACTTTGTATGGAGAGCTGCTTAAAATCGCTATCCACAATTGGCAAGACCTTCACAATCAATGTACTCAAATAACAGGAGTCGAATGATCGTATCCGTTTGGTATCGTAATCTAGATTACGAAGTCATTTTAAAGGACAAATTTGTTGATTATTTCTAAAAACCAGTTTACAGTGACCAGTTATTATTACTGTATCGATTTCATAAATATAACTGTTTCCTAAGCTTGTATTCAAGTTTCCATTTTATCGCGTTTCAAAAATATTAGGTCCGTTTTTTTATTCCCTGCTAAACTAATTTGTCAACCAGTTGGTTTGCGTAGCCAAGCAATATTAAGCGATTTGAAGCAGCTCCCAATAAATTAGTTTAGCGGGATATATAAATACGCTTATGGTTAAACTAACACGATGTTGACTTCTAAAAGAATGAAATTAACTATCGTATTTATTTGTAACTATTTTTTTGGTTGACAAAAACTGTTTCCTAATTGAATTAATTGTCAAAATAATATACAAATACTGACACAAACAATAAATAAAATAAAATTTCAATAAAAGTGTTTCTTCAACTTTACACGTAATGAATGTATGAAATTTGCAATTAAATTGTCACTTCTTAAAGAAATATGTTGTAATATATTATCTGTTTTTGGAAGGAAGTTGTGCGTAGATAATTTCTCAGCAATGAAACCTAATTATCCACCAGCAAGAAATTAGTTCTGGTACGAAAAGCATTATGGAGTTGCATTCAAACTCTTAAATAACCTGTGTATGCCGATATCGCTTTGAATGTACATTTCAACTTCAAAAATATGCGAAACATATTTCACATTTAAATTTTTATTTCAACTAAATCGCAGATTATTTAAAACCAACTACGCTAAAGTTATAATTTACTACATATTTGGTTATTATTTACTTGAGAATCATTTTCTTTAAAATCAACAATCCGGCATGTAATGAAACTCGATCGAGTCAAAATCGAATACAATTTACTATTAGATGAATTTTGTTGACATAATATACTTTAATAATAATATACTTTAAAATTAATATATGTATATCCATTATTTGCAAAAATAAACATCATTATTATGTTAAATCGTATTCGATTTAAATCGATAGATTTCCATCACATACCGGTATGTGTATATTCGTTCAGAAACCTGGTTATCATTAGCCAATTCAAATCAATTTCACCAACGAAATAATTGAAATGTTGGCTATTATGAAATGCTGTGTATCGTATCTTTACTACTGACATGCGCCTAGAGTGTCCAAACTCGAAAAGCCAGTGAACAAATGTAAATTTTACTAAATTTGTGTTAAATAGCTTTAAAAAACTGATAATATTTTACCCTCAACCATTGGATGGGTATATATGTATATAATTTAATACGGAAAAAACTGTAACGCATAGAAGGAGCCATATTAGACCCTCAGTATCTTGGGAAGAAATTCGTTTTGGGAATTTTTAACTCGATTGGGCCATGTCCCATACAAAAGCATGGTGGTCGTCGGGGTTGTCAATGCGATAAGTCGCGTGAAACACTTCCGATCTTAATGAAATTAGGTTATAGGCTTCATGTCACCAAACGCGAGTCACCAATTAAAACAAGGGTGATTTTGCCACGTCCTACCAATATAGGTTCTGCGGCTGGCTGATTGTTCGGCAAGGTATATCCCGCAAATCCGAACCAATCTTTATGAAGTTTGGTACTAGACAAAGGTTACTGAAATGCACACAAAAGGTGGGAGGATGACCGGTTGATCGACACGATAACACTCGTAGACTACAAGCGATCTTAATGAAATTCGATACTCGGCAATGTTTTCCCAAAAATTAAAGATTAACTACTGTCCACGCCCATATGTGACCTGCTCCACGAAAAGGGACCTCTGCGCCGAAATTTTTTTTTTTTTTACTTTTTGAGTGATTCTTATAGGAAAAAAACGCTCTTTCAAATGCCGCAAACCGCAAGTTTCTATGTCTTTTAGTTTTTTTACAAATCACCTGTAAAGATGAACATAATTAATGAAAACAAGTGAAAGTGTTAAATTCGGCTGTGCCGAATCTTTGATACCCTCCACCTTAGTGTTAACCAGCAAAATATTAAATTTTAAAAAGGACCTTTTTTAAGAAAATGTACTTTTTTAAAAAAAATAAAAATAAGCTTAAAAATAAAAAAACATTTTTTGAAGAACTGGTAAAAAAACAAAAAAAAAAAGCTGGGACGAGAGTTGAACCAACAACCCTCAGACTCCAACGCGCAACCCTTTACCCATCAGGCCACAGCGACCTTAGATGAAGTGTGACAAAATTCATATAAATGTATGAACACATGAAAGTACATCTAAACATTCTAAAGTACTTACCTATTATAAAGAACAACAAAGATTTTGAACATGGAAATTCACCACACGGCAAAAGGAGTAGTTTAGTATAAAACTACAAAAATTAATATGAAAATTTTATGAGTTTTTTTACGTTTCCAATCATAAAATTTTTTTCAATGGACCAATTTCGCTGATTTTCAATACCAAACTGCTCAGGAATACGTGGAACATTCTGGCCAAAAACCAAACCGCGTTATCGCCGATTGAAGTCGTGAGAATGTTTTCAACAGACGGACATGGCTATATCGACTCCGGTTGTTGTAAGGATCAAGAATATATTTACTTTATGGGGTCGCAAAGCCTTATTTCTATATGTTACAATCAGAATGACAAACTGATATATACCCTCTATCACTTACAGTGGAGGGTATAAAAATGTGAAATAAACAGATAATATTTATATATGTATAATATTTGAAATTTAAAAAAAGTTCAATATCAAAGGTACAAAATTACAAAAATATCAAAATTTTACTCATAACCATGCATAACCACGCATAACCATGCGCAAAACACGGAAAAACGAAGCGCTTTTTTTAAACGCGTTTTTCTCAATAACTTCTTTTCGGCGCAGAGGTCCCTCTTCGTGGAGCAAGTCACATATTATTACCTCAAATATCTCCCATATATCACAACCGATCTTAACAAAATTTGGTACTGATCAATATTTTGTGTAATATTGTGTAAAACAGATGAACAATTTCTACATGCCCATTTTTGTAGCTCCCATATAAATACTGCACGCACAATTGGCTGGTATTCACGATAACTCCCCATTATCACTTAGGATCGTAATTAAGCTGGGTATTGAATAATATTTAGCGCAATGACACTCTGCTACTGAATATTGGCATATTTACAAATATTCAATAGAACTCGGTCGCAATGGATGACTTCGGGTGAGGGTATTTTTAAGTCGGTTTACCCGACTGAAATTTCTGTACTGGTTTATTTTATTTATTGTTGAGCCATAGATAAATAAAAACCATAGCTGATTAATTTGCTTAGTCGCCATTTTCACCAGAGAGCACATGCTGTTTCCGTACGACCATTTTTCACTCGGATGTGGTGAAAAAGCTCTCAAACATAATTTTTATTTCGATTCTGTTGTTTAAATTTTAAAATATAATATAAATAATTGAAACGCATATCGCTTTTAATATTTGTGCAAAATGCAAATGGAATGCAAACTGTCAGAAAGCATGGTTATACGAGTATAGTTTTTCAATAGTTTTTGTTTTTGCCCATATCCACCACTCCGGCGCCATCTAGAAAATGCCCCTTTACTTTCAAATCCAGCACTTATCTTTCACCATCTATGGTTTTTTATTTACATATCTGTGGTTGAGCTTATTGCAATCTATATTTCAATTAGTAGACAATATTGAAATATCCGTGGAGGTGGAAAGTTTCTGATAGCCATTCACTTGGGAGTGGCCAGAAATGATTTCTTCATTGGGCAGTCCAACCAGCTCACTACTTCGACGCAGCCTGTCCTGGGCAATGACTTTATCGGAAACCTACGTTAGCTAGCTAGAGTGAGAAAGCGAAACGAATGAGCAGTCTGATTCTTTATTCGATCACTGATACGTCTCAGGCTTATTAGGCGGATGAGCCAACATATGGGCCAACGGCGAATTGAACCCAAAAGAAGAAAATCGAGGTTCTACATATTGCACCCTGGTCAGCGCCCTGGCAGTAGGTAGAATGCAAAAACCCGGTGGGCTGGGTTTGTATCCCGTCCCCGTGCATAATGGCAGTGAATATACGAAATCGAAAGAGAAAACATAAACAACCCCAATTTGTTGACGCCCCCGTAAACATTATAAGGACCACGATTTACGGATATGCACTTGGAATGTAAGAACACTATATATGTAGATCCGGTGCAAGTATCCAATTGACAGATGTCGTCGGAAATTATATGGCTGACATTACCGCTATCCAGGAAATGCGATGGACAGGTCATGGCTGCACAAGGGAAAAAAACTGCGACATATACTACAGTTGCCATGAGAAAAAATATGAATTTGATTGCGGATTTGTAGTTGGTAAAAACTGCGACATCTTGTCTCTAGGTTTAATCATATGAGTGAACGTATGTTTTTTTTATATTTTATATTTTTTACAACTTAATTTGAATCATATGGTAAGGCCAGACCAGAACAGAACGAGACAACTACAATTTGAATAGTGCGTTCTATAAATAGAACTTTCAAAACTTCGGCATCAGTGCGTGTAAGTAGGAAAGCAATGTGTAAGTAGCGACAAACAATCACTCTGCACAATAAAATAAATGTATTCGGTTAGTGACTAGTGTGAATACACACCGCTGCTGAATATGATGCTTCACAAACATCGAAACGATCGTCCAGCGAATGTGAGTTCGAATCCCATTTACATTTTTTTCACTAACCGGAGAGAATATGATCTTTTAGCCTAAAGGAAATTACAACTTTACAAATAACCAGGATCTTAGACAACTTAAGGAGATTTTAATGCTAAAGTATGCAGGGAAAATGTGTTTCATCCAACTATTGCCAATTTCAGTCTACATGCTGACAGTTCCGACAACGGTATGAGACTGATTGCCTTTGCGGCGGCAAAAAACATGGTCGTTAGTAGTACAAGATTCCAGCATAAAGACATCCACAAGGCAAGAGGAGCTAACATCGATTCTGATCTCTACCTGGTAGCAGCAAAGGTTCGCAGAAGATTGAGTAGATCGAAAATCGTACGAAACCAGACGCAGAAAAATCTAGACATCGGAAAGTTGCAATGACCAGGCTCGAGCTGCAATTACTGCTTACTCATGGCAGCTATCGTAACTTTTGGCACAGAACCCACTTCTCCCATTTCCGACTATAAAAACTGTCGCACTAACCGTACTTGGTTTTGAAAAACCGCTTCGCATTAAACCATGGTACTACGAAGAGTGTCGAATAGTAAATGATGAAAAGAACGCTGCACGTATGGCAATGTACGAAACGGCAGTGGAGAAAGCACGAGAGTGAGAAAATTGAAACACACAGAAGGAAGAACGAAGCTCGACAATTCTACCAAAAAGTCAATAACGGATCTAATGGGCATGGTTCGGGCCCACTCTTCTGTAAAGAGTTTCTTGCTTTATGGCGCAGAATCCTGGGTCTTATCGCAAGCAGACGAAACATCTCTAGGAGTCTTCGGGAGAAAAATACTCCGAAACTTTTTTGGCTCTATAGTGCACAACGGCGAGTATCGGCGACGCATGAACCATGAGCTGTATGAGCTATATCCCGACATTAACATAGTTAAGCGGATCAAAAAAAAGCGATTGCGCTGGCTAGGCCATGTCAGTAGAATGGATGAAGACGAACCAGCACGAAGGGGTTTCGAAACCGAACTCGAAGGAAGATGAAAAATAGAAATACCAAGACTCCGCTAGAGGGATCAGTAAGGCGAATTCCTGCGTACACTTGGTATTACCAACTGGAGAGATAATGCAAAGATCGAACAGGCTGGCGAAATATGTTATCTTCGTTTTGTAAGGTCGCTGACCCCCGGGGTTGTTCGAGACCGGATAAGTAAGTAAGTAAGTAAGTTCCAAGTTGTAGTGATCGAAAATACAGAAAGTAAAATTCTCCAAAAAAATGGCTCCTGACTTTGAGTAGTAGAAAAGCTACTCAGCAATTTTTTCTTTTGCTATCAACATATTTTGTATTTATAGTCAACACAAGAACTACGAACATTTTTGTAGTTTTACAAATACTGTTCCTTATCGTTCAGCTCAAAGTTTGTTTTGTTTTAAAAACTATTCAGCAACTGAAAATTCGTGGTTGTCAATATAACCACTATCAGTTGCCATATGTAGTAACTTTTCGGCAACTAGCAACGCAACTGAGGTTCGGTTGCTATGGATAATCGACCCATTAATTTGAAGGTGTTTGACACACGACAGCTTTACAAATGCGTACTAGAGAGAAGGAAAAACAATTTGCCTTGCTCGTTTGATTTTCGTTTTTACATCGGTTTTTGTGTTTGTGGGCAAGAGAGGGGCGACTTTGTTTGAGAAAGTCAAGAACATTGGGCAATGCTGTTTCAACAACGATCCAATGTTGTTTTGTGAACACTCTACTACGATTTGTCATTGTGTTTTTCGCTCGGTGTATAGTTGCGAATCACATGAATAAGCAATTGAACGTTTCAAACTTTAGGAGAATATATCATTTATTAGGCTGATTGGTACCGATCACCAATATCAAAAAAAATATATTTTAAAATTAACAATATTTACTTTTTATTAATGTCTCATAAATGAACTATTGTAAATATATGCATTACTTGAATAAGGAATCATTAAAGAAATAAAAAGAAGCATTTTTCAATTCAATTTGAAATCGAAAATGAAATAATTTCGATTATTTATTGGTAACAAAAAGGTCGTACAACAAACAACAATAATTGGAAAAGGAGAGCACACCAAATTAAGAATGGGATACGACAAATTTAAGAAGAATATTTAGGCAAGGAAGATCGTGAACAGGTTCTAAACAACGAGGGACATGATTGTAAAGTTGAAGTCGACAATTGCATTTCTTATACGTTGCCGAAAAGCAGGTATTTTCCCAAAAACTCATAACACGCTCAACTGGGAACATATGAGTACTAAACATTTTTTCTGGAAATAGGTTGCCTTGTGGCCGTCGGTGGTGCAATGGTCAGTGTGCGCGGCTCTTGTACATGAGATCCTAGGTTTGAACCCTGCTCTGACCACCTTCAAATTTTTTTCGCCGGCGGTCACCTCGCATAGTGACGGCGACACAATCGAGTATATAGCCATGAAAAAAGCTTCTCAAAATACCGTTCGGAATCGGTGTAAAACTGTAGGTCCCAATCAGTGAGTGAAAACTGGAAAGCGCACAGCTCAGTGATTGTGAGAAGTTCCGCCCGGCCCCTTCATGGGATGTAATGGGAAACCATTTATTTTTTTTAGGTTGCCTAGTATTCAACAAAATATCTCAACTATACAGAAGTATTACACAACTGATTTCAAAATCTAACAACAAAATTCTAAATTAAACAAAAAAAAACCTATAACTTACTAACAATGAAATTGAAGTAATAAAAATCAATTTAGTATATTTTTCAGAATCAGAACTTATTGAATTCTTTAGAAAATGGGGATAGAATATCAAGGGTTACTAGCAATAAGATAAAAGAAACACATCAAAAAAAATTTAAATTGTCTTATGGATTTACAGGAAAATAATTTAGGATTCAAATTAAATGATAAGTTTTTTGTTAATAAAACCAGGGTTGACATTTCAAAAAAGATAAAGTGGATTAGTTTCATTAAAAGTAGAGAGGAAAGATTTTCTAATTTGAAAAATGATTGCAGATGGGGAGGATCTTGTTCAAACCTAGGACAAGGCAAGGACAAAATTAACAGCAAAGATAGATAACCACATGAACAAAATGCATCTGCCAAGTACAGATAAATTTGTATTAGGCAAAGTAGGTAAAACAGAGAAATTCTTGAAAACTAATAGGGAAATATTAATCGTTAATGCTGATAAAGGAAATGCAACGGTAGCTATTAAAAAAGTGGCAATGTTCCGAGAATAGGCAATATTGTAATACATCAGAATACAAACTAGTGAATAAACATCCTACGAACGTACTACAAAAGAAAAATAATAATTTCGTCAAGGAACTTCATAAATTACGAATTATTAATCAGACACAAAAGAATAAACTAAAGTCAACGGTATCCACATCACCGAGATTATATAGAGTTCCAACAATGCGCAAAGAAGACTCCCACTAAGACCACTTTGCTCATTTATCAATTCTACATCATATGGCCTTTGTAAATACATTACGAACATCCTCATAAAGATTTCCCAGAACTCAAAATACAATAAAAAAGACCCGGCGAAATTTAAGGACAAAATACAGAACCAGACGATTGATTGTAATATGAAATTCTAGTTTCATTTGATGTACATAGTTTCGTTATTTCCAAGTATATTTACCTGTAGACTTAGCTCTCCGTATGATAATCCTATACCAAAACAATATTAATAAAGCTTTATTTTTAGATATTTTAAGATTTTGTATAGAAGACAACCGATATTTTCAAAATGATGAGAGTAGTGTATTCAAAAAACCGGGTTTTCAAAAATGTCGGTTTTCGGTTTCTTCGAATATTCCAATTCTAGCGAAACCGGTTTTCGGTTAAATCGAGGTGTAAAAACCGGTTAATAACCGGTTTCGGGTTTTATGACAAAATGGTAAACTATACCTTTTATAAACGTCGCACAGTGGCGTCATTTGAGGTTTCGTTGCAAAAATCATATCTTTTGAACCGAATAAGATAATCGAATAATTTAAATGGCATATGATAGATAAGTGTTCAGCCTATGAAATAAGTGTTTGGAAAGGGTGCTGCGCCTTCTAGGTGCTTATCAAAGTTAAAATTTGTAGAAAAATCAATTTTATGGCAACTAAAAAAAATTATTTTTACCAATTTTAAATTTTTTTTCGTTCCTTTGTAAGGTTTTAATGTTTTCAAATTATTACTCAACAAATTAAAAAAATTTTTTTTTAAATTCATTTTTTCAATTTTCTGTAAAATATTTATCACAATTCGTAAGTGAAGGTATATCTAAAAGACTAATCATTTCTAAACTATAATTATTGCCTATCTTTATTCGTGACTTGATAACATGTCGAACAGGGCCTCATTTTACCTCACCCTTGATGCTTTGAACGTGTTCTGCGATCTATATTTTTTACACAATTTGTTAAGATACTCCAGCGCTTCCTTAGAAAGCTCTCCAATTGGCAAAGACTGGTATTCAATTATATCTTTGCCATGCGCCAATATTTAATGGGCTGTCGGGGTCAACTTCTTTTGTGGATACATTTCTGCTAAAGGTGATGCAGTTTTCGAAGCATATTCTCCATATTTTGACGTTTGACGTTTTCTTTGCAGTTTATAACATGCAAGATCGTTCCAATCTTTTCACGATTTGATTGTCAATTCCAGTTACTGTCACATCATTCTCAAAAAATCTACTAGAAGTGTTTCCATCCTTTGAGTTTCCGTATCCGTACTTGGGACAGTCTACGTTTTTTCAAACTTGTTTAAAAAAAGCTTCCTGTATTTGATTCTTTCTGATCTTTTCCTTATCCTTAATCGATGTATTTTCATCAAAGATTTCCGCCTCTTGAAATAACTCCATACACCTTATCCTTGCGTGCAATGGTGACATTCCGTATTTGTAATTCTCCTCGTTTGTAGAATCGTTCAAATTACCGAAGTTCTTCTGACTCTTTTTGCAAATCGGACATGACAATGTTAAGGTTGTTCCTGTCAGTTCGTTTACGACTTTTCCGTCAACCATGGTCAGGTGGAACTCGTAACTATACTATATCTAACTTTATAGTCTAATCTATTACCTGATAGGTACTCTTTGGATTAAGGGTTTATAAAAACTACAATGCCTAAAAATGTACCTGTTACCTGTATACATACGGGTTTAGTTGAATTATGCAATTTTGATATTATACACGGTCCCTACAGGACCATTAGTCAATATTGTTCTGTGAATGGATGCTTGACTATTTGCACGTCAAAGTAATTTTTAAGTGAGGTGCGTATCTGCTAATTTCAATGAGTAGTGTTTTGTGCATCCTGTGTCTTCAACAGAATATTGGGAGCAGACTTTGGCAGAGGCTCTCAGGTAAGCAACCGACTTAAAATGCAATTTTCAAACTATTAGATCAAACTAATTGTCAGTCAAAACATTACAGAATGAAAAATGTAAATCATATACCTTAAAAAAAAATAACGTAGCAATGGGTTTCCACGGACATATATCTTGAATATGCAAGGTATGCACGCCATACAATTTCTAACTTTTTTACCTCTAGAAGCCAAAGCGGCACCTAGAGGCAGATACAACCTGTTGATTTATGTTAAGGAATAATCAAAGAACATATTTTGAAAATATGGCAAATATAGAAAAATATAGATTTTTTATTTTCCGCCAAAGTTGCGAAATAGTTCAAATATGGATAGTTTTTAAATAGTGATTCAGCTGGAGAACAACATTATTTTTTTAATATTATTATACATTTAATAAATACACCAATCAATAGAAACAAACACAAAGACGATTCGTTACCTAGTTTTCCTGAAATCGGGCCAAGTTACCTAAAAATTGTGTGTTTTTCGAAAACCGAAAATCGGTCAACTTTGAACGGTTATATCTTCTAAACTAAAAATTTGATAATATTAAGGATAGCATATTTGAAATCTTCGTTTCCCATAAGATGGGTTTATTCAAAATTTCGTAGGCGCACATGAAAATTTTAATTTTTGCAACCATGTTTGTTCTACGGGCGCCACTGAGCGTTATTTATTTTGAATTAAGTCTTTTTGAATTTTGAGATCGACTACCGAGCAGATAGCCATTAAACGGGTTGTCAAAATACCGCTCGGAACCGGTAGAATAGGTTCCAATCAGAGTGTATAACCCTCGAGTGCATGGTATGTGATGGGAAACTAAAGTGTGGGCTATGTATAGTTTGGACTTTAATTTCGCTTTAACAAAATACTAATATATACACGACCAACACAATTTTTCAGTGCATTGTCCATTGTTTGGGCCTCTATTTCGTATTCAGTGAACTCGTGATTGTTTGCGTAACACTTATCTTTCACGGCGCTGCATAGATAATAGCCTAACGGCTTCAAACCGCAGCTGAGAGGCGGCCAATAAGCTTCCGAGTTTCTGCTGATTACGCTGTCTCCGAACACAATGCGCAAAAGATCCATTCTAACGTTGGCTGTGTGACACGTATCGCCATCCTGTTGAAACCATACTTTACCCATGTCATCCTCTTCAACTTTTTGGAATAATTGCTTGTTCATTTTCGAAGAAAAATTGACCTATGATGCCGCCATGCCAAAAACCGCACCAAGCAACAGTCACTCGTTGTCGATGCATCGCCTTATCCTCGACGAAGTGTGGATTTTCCGAGCACGAAATGCGACAATTTTGTTTGTCAACGTAGCCCCGAGGTGAAAATGAGCTTCATCGGAAAATATTATTTTTCGGTAAAAAAAAGTGAAAACTCTATTGTAAATAAAGTCTTCGTACCGAGGTCTTTACGCAAAATGTTGCTCGAAGAAGTGCGACAAATGATCATTTGCTGCGAAAGGTGTTGATGTTGATGGTTGTTCCAGCACACTTTTAAAACATGTTTATACTGCACTCGAAATCTAGAGATATCTAGATTTCGTGGCATAAACATCTGTTTTCCATACACAAATCAGCTGTTCCTGTGAATGAAATCTAGACAATCGAGATGCAGCATAAACGCGGTATTAGCTACAGTGGTAATATTTTCCACTGGACGAGTACGTAGACGAGTTTTTTTGTTCAATAAGGACCCGAGATTGACAAACTCGTTTCACAAATTGATCCACAAACGGCATCTATCGAAATTTTTCGCAGATTTTTTACAGTTTGTGCTGAAGGCTAAGAAATTCTGATAAAAGTTTTTAATATTTCCCAATTTTCTGCAAGTGCAAAGCGACCCATTTCGTAAATTTCGAACCTTTTTCTAATAATCTCCCACTTCATAAATGTCAAATTGGTCATCTGCTTCTATAAAAGGGGCGGTTTAATTCCAAATTGTACAAGTAATAATACTAAATAATAATACTTAACTTCAGACTGCACAGTATCAAAACGACGTAAATATTGTGGTAAACCAAACGACAAGCGTTCAACATGTAACCCATCTTTCTTGTATTTCCCATCTCAAGACTTGTGCAACTTGAAAACCATCAAAATCAATCAATGGTTTCCCATTACATCCCATGAAGGGACTGGGGAGAACTTCTCACAATCACTGAGCTGTGCGCTTTCCAGTTTTCACTCATTGATTGGGACCTACAGTTTTACACCGATTCCGAACGGTAATTTGAGAAGCTTTTTCATGGCTAGATACTCGATAGTGTCGCCGTCACTATGCGAGGTGACCGCCGCCGAAAGAAATTTTTTTTTTTTGAAGGTGGTCAGAGCCGGTTTCGAACCCAGGATCTCATGTACAAGAGCCGCGCTCACTAACCATTGCACCACCGACTTGAAAACCATATGTATGGGAAAACACATGATTTTATATCATATTTGTTATACTTTGTGCGGAACAGTTTGTAACCATTTGAAGTGAAATTGTTGTTTAACATGGACATACCAGAATAGTAAGAACTTCATAACATCGAAATAGTTTTTAAGTCCCTGCCAGAAAGACTTGATTAATATGAGATTTGCTATTTACTTACAAGTTTCTTTACCTGTTCTTCAAATGTTTACCCACATCAAGTGGGTTGTCAACATGAACCTTGCATTTGTATAAGTATAGCAAATAACATGATCATATATAAATTTTAGGAACAATTGTCAACATGTACCGATGAACATCCAGTATTGTTGACAGAGGCTCCCCTTAATCCACGTAAAAATCGAGAGAAGGCAGCAGAATTCTTTTTTGAAGGTATCAATGCCCCTGCTTTATTTGTATCCATGCAAGCTGTACTGAGTCTGTAAGTATTGCATTCAAACTGGGTTATATTACCTCTCTTAATAACTAATCATCATCAATGATCTAATTTACAGGTATGCCACTGGTCGAGTTACAGGAGTAGTACTAGACTCAGGCGACGGTGTTACACATGCAGTGCCCATCTATGAGGGATTCGCTATGCCACACAGCATTATGCGTGTAGATATCGCCGGACGAGATGTATCACGCTACTTAAAGACACTTATACGTAAGGAAGGCTTTAATTTCCGTTCTACTGCAGAGTTTGAAATAGTGCGCTCGATAAAAGAGAAGGTCTGTTATTTGGCCACCAATCCTCAAAAGGAAGAATCAGTGGAAACTGAAAAATTCTCGTACACGTTACCGGACGGTAAAACATTGGAGGTAATTAATTAAATGAGTAATTGTTTTTTTTAATTGAAAAATTTGATATTCTGTTATTTTTACTCTTTCCTATGTGTATCAGATTGGTCAAGCACGTTTTAGAGCACCAGAGGTATTATTCCGGCCAGACTTATTGGGCGAAGAATGTGAAGGTATTCATGATGTACTAATGTATGCTATTGAAAAGTCCGACATGGACCTCAGAAAGATGCTTTATCAAAACATTGTATTATCGGGTGGGTCAACACTGTTCAAAGGATTCGGCGATCGCTTATTATCTGAATTAAGAAAACACTCGGCCAAGGATCTTAAAATTAGGGTAAGGAACGAGAACGCCCACATCGTTTGCAGTCAGTAAAAACCTATGTAATGTTTTTTTTATTATTTTTCTAACCAGATTGCTGCACCCCAAGAACGCCTCTACTCCACCTGGATGGGTGGCTCTATTTTGGCTTCATTGGATACCTTCAAGAAAATGTGGATCTCCAAGCGCGAATATGAGGAGGATGGCCAACGTGCTGTGCATAAAAAGACTTTTTAGAGCAATTCTACTCACTACTTATTGTAAAATGCTTGTATTTTTTTTTAATTTCCTAAAGATATTCACAAATGGTATTTGTAATTTATTTTTGCGTGTGTAAGACAGAATTTAAGCCAGAAAAGAACTACCATCTCATACTCTATAAAGTCATTAAAAACAAGTTGTCTAAGCTTAAATATCTCGTGTTGCTACCAAATCATTTAATACTCGTATATGTTCATGTACTATGAAAAGCCGAAGTTGCAATACGGACAGGAAACGCAATAACCATTGTGCTTGTTTGTTTATTTTCGCCTTGGACAACAAAATTTTGAAATAAAATTTGTTAATAAAGAGTTTAGCATTTAAGCACAATGTTTATAACGAGCAGTTATGGAAGTGCAGATTTTTTCCATATCTTAATTTTTTAAATAAAGAATAATATAAAAGAATTTTTGCAAAACCGCATGCGTTACCACGCTAAACAACTATAAACCCAAAAAGTTAAAAAAATGCAACCACGCCGTAGGTGAAATTTCCCTGACTATGGTGTAATTGATATGAATTGGTTGATGATCAATAAGTACGTTTATGATAAAAACCTTAAAACTAAATCGATTGTTCCTGTCAACGATACGTGGTTAATTTTAACGAAATGTTTTTGAAATAAAAAATGCAATAAAGTCTGTGGTAACAAACAACTTCGGCGTAGTTGTTTTGATGGACGATTTTATTTTATTGGGCTTTTCATCCAATTCGTATATACATATAGTTCAACCTGAAATTATCTATTTCTTCACCTGATTGGCATCAGTGATGCCAGATCCATATCAGATGGAGAGCAATGATGCATTAGGTCTGTAGCAAATACTCAGGAACTTTTTTTGGGAGAGAAAGAACAATTTTACTCTCGGTTGAAAATATCTCAAAAAGTTCGCAGACAGCATCCAGTGAAATCTTGCAAGAAAACAGCTGATCGGTATGTAAACCATTGCAATAACAAAGCAAAAGAATTTTAGCATATGTGTCGCACGGTCGCACTGTATATTTGCACGTTTCTAGCATGAAGTAAAATCTTGTTTATTATAATTTATTGTAAACGTTAAAAATCAACACAATTCTAACTACTTACCTCTGAAATTGTTAAATTTCAATTTTTATTTTCATTTCACAAAAGTTATTTCATTCGAACAGTAAAGAAAAACAGATATTCAAACTAGTTGCAAAATCATGCAAGCAGAAATTTCTCAAGCAACATTTTGCAAGTTCTCTAACTTCCAACTGTCAAAAAATTCTCTTTTTGGCTCTCTCGCTGCAAGAGGTGTCTGCGTACAACATTTTGCAAGATTTTGCACAAAATGATGCAAAATATGTGTACGCAGACAGAGCTATTTACGAATAGACCCGCTATTTTAGGCATTGGAGCAGACGAAAATTTATTTTACGCAAAATTGGGCAGAACCATGCCCCATTGTTAAAATTTAAAAATCGTCACATCGGCTAAGTTAGGCCAATGCTCATGCTCAGAGAATGTTTCTGATAACACAATGTCGGGATCCTATAAGTACATATCTCAGGCACTATTTGAGGTATGAAGATTAGCTTTGGTACATAGTCGACTAGGGTGGAGTATCAGTAAATTTTAATTTATGCGGAAGTGGTTGGTGTCTATTTGGGGTAAACTACAGACAAACTGTTTAGAATATTCGATTTAAATTTTAAATGTGGAGTATTATTACACCGATAAAATTCATTGGTAGCGTAGTTGAACAAATAAGTATCTAGGTGATTTTGGCAAATATTAAGTTATCTACGGTAATCACTTGTAACTGTTGGTTTAGTTGTCAGTGAACTAATAACAACATGAACAAATTCTTTTGAATTTTCAAAAAGTGCAAAGAAACGTCAAATTATATTAACTCTAAAGAATGCTCCAATCATTCACGGTCTTCAAAGTAGAAATAAATTATAAAGGTTGTTGGATAAAGCGTCCTGAAAAATAAATCATCTTTGAATTTAGGTATTAAATTAGTGAACAATATACACCCAAAAAGTTAAAAAATGCAACCACGCCATAGGTGAAATTTCCCTCACTAGGTGTAATTGATATGAATTTGTCGATGAGAAATAAGTACGTTTATGATCGATTGTTCTTGTCAACGATACGTGGTTAATTTGAATAATACGTGTTTGAAATAAAATATGCAGTCAAGTCTGTGGCATCAAATTACTAGGGCGTAGTTGTTTTGATGGACAATTTTATTTCATTGAGCTTTTCATCCAATTCGTATATAAAATTATATATAATTTTCAATTTAATCAGGGATGATTTTTCAATTTTAGCGTTCGTTATTGTAAACAATATGCACATCATAAAACATCTGCATCACTTGATTGGCATCAGTGATCCCCAGATCTACATCAGATGCAGAGCAATGATACACTTATGAACAGACTCTCTATTTTAGGCATTGGTATACTACAGCTCAGTGGATGTTGCTGGTTACACAATATCGGGATTGTACATATGTCAAAAAGAATTTTAAAGAACTCTAACTCTAAAGAATTTTCAAATCATTCGTGGTCTTCAAAGCGGAAATATAGTATAAAGGTTGTTGGATAAAGAGTCCAGCAAAATAAGTATTTCGATAAACCATCTTTGAATTTAGGAACTAATAAACAATTTTAAATTTATTAAAAAAATCTTTCAAAACATTAAATTCTTTATACTTAATTTAAATGAAATAGCAAATCGCGAAGCTTGCTCGAGAATCGCTAGAATACCAATTCACTTAGAATACCATCGTGCAAGAGATAGACAACTTGAATCTACATTCAACCAGGTACACACGCTGACGATCTTCTTGAAAATTGATAAATTGTTTAGGCACAACATTAAGATGAAGTTACCAAACAGGCGATGACTAATGAGCAGTTCCAGAATGTGTGTGCTGCAATAAATTTATTAAGCGTGTTTTTTTATTTCCTGCTAAACAAATTTGTCGACGACTTTGTATGGAGAGCTGCTTAAAATCGCTATCCACAATTGGCAAGACCTTCACAATCAATGTACTCAAATAACAGGAGTCGAATGATCGTATCCGTTTGGTATCGTAATCTAGATTACGAAGTCATTTTAAAGGACAAATTTGTTGATTATTTCTAAAAACCAGTTTACAGTGACCAGTTATTATTACTGTATCGATTTCATAAATATAACTGTTTCCTAAGCTTGTATTCAAGTTTCCATTTTATCGCGTTTCAAAAATATTAGGTCCGTTTTTTTATTCCCTGCTAAACTAATTTGTCAACCAGTTGGTTTGCGTAGCCAAGCAATATTAAGCGATTTGAAGCAGCTCCCAATAAATTAGTTTAGCGGGATATATAAATACGCTTATGGTTAAACTAACACGATGTTGACTTCTAAAAGAATGAAATTAACTATCGTATTTATTTGTAACTATTTTTTTGGTTGACAAAAACTGTTTCCTAATTGAATTAATTGTCAAAATAATATACAAATACTGACACAAACAATAAATAAAATAAAATTTCAATAAAAGTGTTTCTTCAACTTTACACGTAATGAATGTATGAAATTTGCAATTAAATTGTCACTTCTTAAAGAAATATGTTGTAATATATTATCTGTTTTTGGAAGGAAGTTGTGCGTAGATAATTTCTCAGCAATGAAACCTAATTATCCACCAGCAAGAAATTAGTTCTGGTACGAAAAGCATTATGGAGTTGCATTCAAACTCTTAAATAACCTGTGTATGCCGATATCGCTTTGAATGTACATTTCAACTTCAAAAATATGCGAAACATATTTCACATTTAAATTTTTATTTCAACTAAATCGCAGATTATTTAAAACCAACTACGCTAAAGTTATAATTTACTACATATTTGGTTATTATTTACTTGAGAATCATTTTCTTTAAAATCAACAATCCGGCATGTAATGAAACTCGATCGAGTCAAAATCGAATACAATTTACTATTAGATGAATTTTGTTGACATAATATACTTTAATAATAATATACTTTAAAATTAATATATGTATATCCATTATTTGCAAAAATAAACATCATTATTATGTTAAATCGTATTCGATTTAAATCGATAGATTTCCATCACATACCGGTATGTGTATATTCGTTCAGAAACCTGGTTATCATTAGCCAATTCAAATCAATTTCACCAACGAAATAATTGAAATGTTGGCTATTATGAAATGCTGTGTATCGTATCTTTACTACTGACATGCGCCTAGAGTGTCCAAACTCGAAAAGCCAGTGAACAAATGTAAATTTTACTAAATTTGTGTTAAATAGCTTTAAAAAACTGATAATATTTTACCCTCAACCATTGGATGGGTATATATGTATATAATTTAATACGGAAAAAACTGTAACGCATAGAAGGAGCCATATTAGACCCTCAGTATCTTGGGAAGAAATTCGTTTTGGGAATTTTTAACTCGATTGGGCCATGTCCCATACAAAAGCATGGTGGTCGTCGGGGTTGTCAATGCGATAAGTCGCGTGAAACACTTCCGATCTTAATGAAATTAGGTTATAGGCTTCATGTCATCAAACGCGAGTCACCAATTAAAACAAGGGTGATTTTGCCACGTCCTACCAATATAGGTTCTGCGGCTGGCTGATTGTTCGGCAAGGTATATCCCGCAAATCCGAACCAATCTTTATGAAGTTTGGTACTAGACAAAGGTTACTGAAATGCACACAAAAGGTGGGAGGATGACCGGTTGATCGACACGATAACACTCGTAGACTACAAGCGATCTTAATGAAATTCGATACTCGGCAATGTTTTCCCAAAAATTAAAGATTAACTACTGTCCACGCCCATATGTGACCTGCTCCACGAAAAGGGACCTCTGCGCCGAAATTTTTTTTTTTTTTACTTTTTGAGTGATTCTTATAGGAAAAAAACGCTCTTTCAAATGCCGCAAACCGCAAGTTTCTATGTCTTTTAGTTTTTTTACAAATCACCTGTAAAGATGAACATAATTAATGAAAACAAGTGAAAGTGTTAAATTCGGCTGTGCCGAATCTTTGATACCCTCCACCTTAGTGTTAACCAGCAAAATATTAAATTTTAAAAAGGACCTTTTTTAAGAAAATGTACTTTTTTAAAAAAAATAAAAATAAGCTTAAAAATAAAAAAACATTTTTTGAAGAACTGGTAAAAAAACAAAAAAAAAAAGCTGGGACGAGAGTTGAACCAACAACCCTCAGACTCCAACGCGCAACCCTTTACCCATCAGGCCACAGCGACCTTAGATGAAGTGTGACAAAATTCATATAAATGTATGAACACATGAAAGTACATCTAAACATTCTAAAGTACTTACCTATTATAAAGAACAACAAAGATTTTGAACATGGAAATTCACCACACGGCAAAAGGAGTAGTTTAGTATAAAACTACAAAAATTAATATGAAAATTTTATGAGTTTTTTTACGTTTCCAATCATAAAATTTTTTTCAATGGACCAATTTCGCTGATTTTCAATACCAAACTGCTCAGGAATACGTGGAACATTCTGGCCAAAAACCAAACCGCGTTATCGCCGATTGAAGTCGTGAGAATGTTTTCAACAGACGGACATGGCTATATCGACTCCGGTTGTTGTAAGGATCAAGAATATATTTACTTTATGGGGTCGCAAAGCCTTATTTCTATATGTTACAATCAGAATGACAAACTGATATATACCCTCTATCACTTACAGTGGAGGGTATAAAAATGTGAAATAAACAGATAATATTTATATATGTATAATATTTGAAATTTAAAAAAAGTTCAATATCAAAGGTACAAAATTACAAAAATATCAAAATTTTACTCATAACCATGCATAACCACGCATAACCATGCGCAAAACACGGAAAAACGAAGCGCTTTTTTTAAACGCGTTTTTCTCAATAACTTCTTTTCGGCGCAGAGGTCCCTCTTCGTGGAGCAAGTCACATATTATTACCTCAAATATCTCCCATATATCACAACCGATCTTAACAAAATTTGGTACTGATCAATATTTTGTGTAATATTGTGTAAAACAGATGAACAATTTCTACATGCCCATTTTTGTAGCTCCCATATAAATACTGCACGCACAATTGGCTGGTATTCACGATAACTCCCCATTATCACTTAGGATCGTAATTAAGCTGGGTATTGAATAATATTTAGCGCAATGACACTCTGCTACTGAATATTGGCATATTTACAAATATTCAATAGAACTCGGTCGCAATGGATGACTTCGGGTGAGGGTATTTTTAAGTCGGTTTACCCGACTGAAATTTCTGTACTGGTTTATTTTATTTATTGTTGAGCCATAGATAAATAAAAACCATAGCTGATTAATTTGCTTAGTCGCCATTTTCACCAGAGAGCACATGCTGTTTCCGTACGACCATTTTTCACTCGGATGTGGTGAAAAAGCTCTCAAACATAATTTTTATTTCGATTCTGTTGTTTAAATTTTAAAATATAATATAAATAATTGAAACGCATATCGCTTTTAATATTTGTGCAAAATGCAAATGGAATGCAAACTGTCAGAAAGCATGGTTATACGAGTATAGTTTTTCAATAGTTTTTGTTTTTGCCCATATCCACCACTCCGGCGCCATCTAGAAAATGCCCCTTTACTTTCAAATGCAGCACTTATCTTTCACCATCTATGGTTTTTTATTTACATATCTGTGGTTGAGCTTATTGCAATCTATATTTCAATTAGTAGACAATATTGAAATATCCGTGGAGGTGGAAAGTTTCTGATAGCCATTCACTTGGGAGTGGCCAGAAATGATTTCTTCATTGGGCAGTCCAACCAGCTCACTACTTCCACGCAGCCTGTCCTGGGCAATGACTTTATCGGAAACCTACGTTAGCTAGCTAGAGTGAGAAAGCGAAACGAATGAGCAGTCTGATTCTTTATTCGATCACTGAAACGTCTCAGGCTTATTAGGCGGATGAGCCAACATATGGGCCAACGGCGAATTGAACCCAAAAGAAGAAAATCGAGGTTCTACATATTGCACCCTGGTCAGCGCCCTGGCAGTAGGTAGAATGCAAAAACCCGGTGGGCTGGGTTTGTATCCCGTCCCCGTGCATAATGGCAGTGAATATACGAAATCGAAAGAGAAAACATAAACAACCCCAATTTGTTGACGCCCCCGTAAACATTATAAGGACCACGATTTACGGATATGCACTTGGAATGTAAGAACACTATATATGTAGATCCGGTGCAAGTATCCAATTGACAGATGTCCTCGGAAATTATATGGCTGACATTACCGCTATCCAGGAAATGCGATGGACAGGTCATGGCTGCACAAGGGAAAAACTGCGACATATACTACAGTTGCCATGAGAAAAAATATGAATTTGATTGCGGATTTGTAGTTGGTAAAAACTGCGACATCTTGTCTCTAGGTTTAATCATATGAGTGAACGTATGTTTTTTTTATATTTTATATTTTTTACAACTTAATTTGAATCATATGGTAAGGCCAGACCAGAACAGAACGAGACAACTACAATTTGAATAGTGCGTTCTATAAATAGAACTTTCAAAACTTCGGCATCAGTGCGTGTAAGTAGGAAAGCAATGTGTAAGTAGCGACAAACAATCACTCTGCACAATAAAATAAATGTATTCGGTTAGTGACTAGTGTGAATACACACCGCTGCTGAATATGACGCTTCACAAACATCGAAACGATCGTCCAGCGAATGTGAGTTCGAATCCCATTTACATTTTTTTCACTAACCGGAGAGAATATGATCTTTTAGCCTAAAGGAAATTACAACTTTACAAATAACCAGGATCTTAGACAACTTAAGGAGATTTTAATGCTAAAGTATGCAGGGAAAATGTGTTTCATCCAACTATTGCCAATTTCAGTCTACATGCTGACAGTTCCGACAACGGTATGAGACTGATTGCCTTTGCCGCGGCAAAAAACATGGTCGTTAGTAGTACAAGATTCCAGCATAAAGACATCCACAAGGCAAGAGGAGCTAACATCGATTCTGATCTCTACCTGGTAGCAGCAAAGGTTCGCAGAAGATTGAGTAGATCGAAAATCGTACGAAACCAGACGCAGAAAAATCTAGACATCGGAAAGTTGCAATGACCAGGGTCGAGCTGCAATTACTGCTTACTCATGGCAGCTATCGTAACTTTTGGCACAGAACCCACTTCTCCCATTTCCGACTATAAAAACTGTCGCACTAACCGTAATTGGTTTTGAAAAACCGCTTCGCAATAAACCATGGTACTACGAAGAGTGTCGAATAGTAAATGATGAAAAGAACGCTGCAAGTATGGCAATGTACGAAACGGCGGTGGAGAAAGCACGAGAGTGAGAAAATTGAAACACACAGAAGGAAGAACGAAGCTCGACAATTCTACCAAAAAGTCAATAACGGATCTAATGGGCATGGTTCGGGCCCACTCTTCTGTAAAGAGTTTCTTGCTTTATGGCGCAGAATCCTGGGTCTTATCGCAAGCAGACGAAACATCTCTAGGAGTCTTCGGGAGAAAAATACTCCGAAACTTTTTTGGCCCTATAGTGCACAACGGCGAGTATCGGCGACGCATGAACCATGAACTGTATGAGCTATATCCCGACATTAACATAGTTAAGCGGATCAAAAAAAAGCGATTGCGCTGGCTAGGCCATGTCAGTAGAATGGATGAAGACGAACCAGCACGAAGGGGTTTCGAAACCGAACTCGAAGGAAGATGAAAAATAGAAATACCAAGACTCCGCTAGAGGGATCAGTAAGGCGAATTCCTGCGTACACTTGGTATTACCAACTGGAGAGATAATGCAAAGATCGAACAGGCTGGCGAAATATGTTATCTTCGTTTTGTAAGGTCCCTGACCCCCGGGGTTGTTCGAGACCGGATAAGTAAGTAAGTAAGTAAGTTCCAAGTTGTAGTGATCGAAAATACAGAAAGTAAAATTCTCCAAAAAAATGGCTCCTGACTTTGAGTAGTAGAAAAGCTACTCAGCAATTTTTTCTTTTGCTATCAACATATTTTGTATTTATAGTCAAAACAAAAACTACGAACATTTTTGTAGTTTTACAAATACTGTTCCTTATCGTTCAGCTCAAAGTTTGTTTTGTTTTAAAAACTATACAACAACCGAAAATTCGTGGTTGTCAATATAACCACTATCAGTTGCCATATGTAGTAACTTTTCGGCAACTAGCAACGCAACTGAGGTTAGGTTGCTATGGATAATCGACCCTTTAATTTGAAGGTGTTTGACACACGACAGCTTTACAAATGCGTACTAGAATGAATGAAAAACAATTTGCCTTGCTCGTTTGATTTTCGTTTTTACATCGGTTTTTGTGTTTGTGGGCAAGAGAGGGGAGACTTTGTTTGAGAAAGTCAAGAACATTGGGCAATGCTGTTTCAACAACGATCCAATGTTGTTTTGTGAACACTCTACTACGATTTGTCATTGTGTTTTTCGCTCGGTGTATAGTTGCGAATCACATGAATAAGCAATTGAACGTTTCAAACTTTAGGAGAATATATCATTTATTAGGCTGATTGGTACCGATCACCAATATCAAAAAAAATATATTTTAAAATTAACAATATTTACTTTTTATTAATGTCTCACAAATTAACTATTGTAAATATATGCATTACTTGAATAAGGAATCATTAAAGAAATGAAAAGAAACATTTTTCAATTCAATTTTAAATAGAAAATCAAATAATTCCGATTATTTATTGGTAACAAAAAGGTCGAACAACAAACAACAATAATTGGAAAAGGAGAGCACACCAAATTAAGAATGAGATACGACAAATTTAAGAAGAATATTTAGGCAAGAAAGATCGTGAACAGGTTCTAAACAACGAGGGACATGATTGTAAAGTTGAAGTCGACAATTGCATTTCTTATACGTTGCCGAAAAGCAGGTATTTTCCCAAACACTCATAACACGCTCAACTGGGAACATATGAGTACTAAACATTTTTCTGGAAATAGGTTGCCTTGTGGCCAGTGGTGCAATGGTTAGTGTGCGCGGCTCTTGTACATGAGATCCTGGGTTCGAACCCTGCTCTGACCACCTTCAAATTTCTTTCGACGGCGGTCACCTCGCATAGTGACGGCGACACTATCGAGTATATAGCCATGAAAAAGCTTCTCAAAATACCGTTCGGAATCGGTGTAAAACTGTAGGTCCCAATCAGTGAGTGAAAACTGGAAAGCGCACAGCTCAGTGATTGTGAGAAGTTCCGCCCGGCCCCTTCATGGGATGTAATGGGAAACCATTTATTTTTTTTAGGTTGCCTAGTATTCAACAAAATATCTCAACTATACAGAAGTATTACACAACTGATTTCAAAATCTAACAACAAAATTATAAAACAACAAAAAAACAAAAAAAAACAAAACAACAAAGTAATAAAAAACAATTTAGGATATTTTTCAGAAACAGAACTTATTGAATTCTTTAGAAAATGGGGATAGAATATCAAGGTCTACTAGCAATAAGATAAAAGAAACACATCAAAAAAAATTTAAATTGTCTTATGGATTTACAGGAAAATAATTTAGGATTCAAATTAAATGATAAGTTTTTTGTTAACAAAACCAGGGTTGACATTGCAAAAAAAAAAAGGGGATAAAGTGGATTAGTTTCATTAAAAGTAGAGAGGAAAGATTTTCCAATTTGAAAAATGATTGCAGATGGGGAGGATCTTGTTCAAACCTTACAGCAGAAGGAGAACAGGAAATAGCAAGGACAAAATTAACAACAAAGATAGATAACCACATGAACAAAATGCATCTGCCAAGTACAGATACATTTGTATTAGACAAAGTAGGTAAAGCAGAGAAAGTCTTGAAAACTAATAGGGAAATATTAATCGTCAATGCTGATAAAGGAAATGCAACGGTAGCTATTAAAAAAGTGGTAATGTTCCGAGAATAGGCAATATTGTAATACATCAGAATACAAACTAGTGAACAAAAGAAAAATAATAATTTCGTCAAGGAACTTCATAAATTACGAATTATTAATCATACAGAAAAGAATAAACTAAAGTCAACGGTATCCACATCACCGAGATTATATAGAGTTCCAACAATGCACAAAGAAGACTCCCACTAAGACCACTTTGCTCAATTATCAATTCTACATCATATGACCTTTGTAAATACATTACGAACATCCTCATAAAGATTTCCAAGAACTCAAAATACAATAAAAAAAGACCCGGCGAAATTTAAGGACAAAATACAGAACCAGACGATTGATTGTAATATGAAATTCTAGTTTCATTTGATGTACATAGTTTCGTTATTTCCAAGTATATTTACCTGTAGACTTAGCTCTCCGTATGATAATCCTATACCAAAACAATATTAATAAACCTTTATTTTTAGATATTTTAAGATTTTGTATAGGAGACAATCGATATTTTCAAAATGATGAGAGTAGTGTATTCAAAAATCCGGGTTTTCAAAAATGCCGGTTTTCGGTTTCTTCGAATATTCCAATTCTAGCGAAACCGGTTTTCGGTTAAATCGAGGTGTAAAAACCGGTTAATAACCGGTTTCGGGTTTTATGACAAAATGGTAAACTATACCTTTTATAAACGTCGCACAGTGGCGTCATTTGAGGTTTCGTTGCAAAAATCATATCTTTTGAACCGAATAAGATAATCGAATAATTTAAATGGCATATGATAGATAAGTGTTCAGCCTATGAAATAAGTGTTTGGAAAGGGTGCTGCGCCTTCTAGGTGCTTATCAAAGTTAAAATTTGTAGAAAAATCAATTTTATGGCAACTAAAAAAAATTATTTTTACCAATTTTAAATTTTTTTTCGTTCCTTTGTAAGGTTTTAATGTTTTCAAATTATTACTCAACAAATTAAAAAAATTTTTTTTTAAATTCATTTTTTCAATTTTCTGTAAAATATTTATCACAATTCGTAAGTGAAGGTATATCTAAAAGACTAATCATTTCTAAACTATAATTATTGCCTATCTTTATTCGTGACTTGATAACATGTCGAACAGGGCCTCATTTTACCTCACCCTTGATGCTTTGAACGTGTTCTGCGATCTATATTTTTTACACAATTTGTTAAGATACTCCAGCGCTTCCTTAGAAAGCTCTCCAATTGGCAAAGACTGGTATTCAATTATATCTTTGCCATGCGCCAATATTTAATGGGCTGTCGGGGTCAACTTCTTTTGTGGATACATTTCTGCTAAAGGTGATGCAGTTTTCGAAGCATATTCTCCATATTTTGTAGATTTGACGTTTTCTTTGCAGTTTATAACATGCAAGATCGTTCCAATCTTTTCACGATTTGATTGTCAATTCCAGTTACTGTCACATCATTCTCAAAAAATCTACTAGAAGTGTTTCCATCCTTTGAGTTTCCGTATCCGTACTTGGGACAGTCTACGTTTTTTCAAACTTGTTTAAAAAAAGCTTCCTGTATTTGATTCTTTCTGATCTTTTCCTTATCCTTAATCGATGTATTTTCATCAAAGATTTCCGCCTCTTGAAATAACTCCATACACCTTATCCTTGCGTGCAATGGTGACATTCCGTATTTGTAATTCTCCTCGTTTGTAGAATCGTTCAAATTACCGAAGTTCTTCTGACTCTTTTTGCAAATCGGGCATGACAATGTTAAGGTTGTTCCTGTCAGTTCGTTTGCGACTTTTTCGGCAACCATGGTCAGGTGGAACTCGTAACTATACTATATCTAACTTTATAGTCTAATCTATTACCTGATAGGTACTCTTTGGATTAAGGGTTTATAAAAACTACCATGCCTAAAAATGTACCTGTTACCTGTATACATACGGATTTAGTTGAATTATGCAATTTTGATATTATACACGTGCCCGAATAAGATTTGTGCCTACCTGTAGGGACCATTAGTCAATATTGTTCTGTGAATGGATGCTTGACTATTTGCTCGTCAAAGTAATTTTTAAGTGAGGTGAGTATCTGCTAATTTCAATGAGTAGTGTTTTGTGCATCCTGTGTCTTCAACAGAATATTGGGAGCAGACTTTGGCAGAGGCTCTCAGGTAAGCAACCGACTTAAAATGCAATTTTCAAACTATTAGATCAAACTAATTGTCAGTCAAAACATTACAGAATGAAAAATGTAAATCATATACCTTAAAAAAAAATAACGTAGCAATGGGTTTCCACGGACATATATCTTGAATATGCAATGTATGCACGCCATACAATTTCTAACTTTTTTACCTCTAGAAGCCAAAGCGGCACCTAGAGGCAGATACAACCTGTTGATTTATGTTAAGGAATAATCAAAGAACATATTTTGAAAATATGGCAAATATAGAAAAATATAGATTTTTTATTTTCCGCCAAAGTTGCGAAATAGTTCAAATATGGATAGTTTTTAAATAGTGATTCAGCTGGAGAACAACATTATTTTTTTATTATTATTATACATTTAATAAATACACCAATCAATAGAAACAAACACAAAGACGATTCGTTACCTAGTTTTCCTGAAATCGGGCCAAGTTACCTAAAAATTGAGTGTTTTTCGAAAACCGAAAATCGGTCAACTTTGAACGGTTATATCTTCTAAACTAAAAATTTGATACTATTAAGGATAGCATATTTGAAATCTTCGTTTCCCATAAGATGGGTTTATTCAAAATTTCGTAGGCGCACATGAAAATTTTAATTTTTGCAACCACGTTTGCTCTACGGGCGCCACTGAGCGTTGTTTATTTTGAATTAAGTCTTTTTGAATTTTGAGATCGACTACCGAGCAGATAGCCATTAAACGGGTTGTCAAAATACCGCTCGGAACCGGTAGAATAGGTTCCAATCAGAGTGTATAACCCTCGAGTGCATGGTATGTGATGGGAAACTAAAGTGTGGGCTATGTATAGTTTGAACTTTAATTTCGCTTTAACAAAATACTAATATATACACGACCAACACAATTTTTCAGTGCATTGTCCATTGTTTGGGCCTCTATTTCGTATTCAGTGAACTCGTGATTGTTTGCGTAACACTTATCTTTCACGGCGCTTCATAGATAATAGCCTATCGGCTTCAAACCGCAGCTGAGAGGCGGCCAATAAGCTTCCGAGTTTCTGCAAATTACGCTGTTTCCGAACACAATGCGCAAAAGATCCATTGTAACGTTGGCTGTGTGACACGTATCGCCATCCTGTTGAAACCATACTTTACCCATGTCATCCTCTTCAACTTTTTGGAATAATTGCTTGTTCATTTTCGAAGAAAAATTGACCTATGATGCCGCCATGCCAAAAACCGCACCAAGCAACAGTCACTCGTTGTCGATGCATCGCCTTATCCTCGACGAAGTGTGGATTTTCCGAGCACGAAATGCGACAATTTTGTTTGTCAACGTAGCCCCGAGGTGAAAATGAGCTTCATCGGAAAATATTATTTTTCGGTAAAAAAAAGTGAAAACTCTATTGTAAATAAAGTCTTCGTACCGAGGTCTTTACGCAAAATGTTGCTCGAAGAAGTGCGACAAATGATCATTTGCTGCGAAAGGTGTTGATGTTGATGGTTGTTCCAGCACACTTTTAAAACATGTTTATACTGCACTCGAAATCTAGAGATATCTAGATTTCGTGGCATAAACATCTGTTTTCCATACACAAATCAGCTGTTCCTGTGAATGAAATCTAGACAATCGAGATGCAGCATAAACGCGGTATTAGCTACAGTGGTAATATTTTCCACTGGACGAGTACGTAGACGAGTTTTTTTGTTCAATAAGGACCCGAGATTGACAAACTCGTTTCACAAATTGATCCACAAACGGCATCTATCGAAATTTTTCGCAGATTTTTTACAGTTTGTGCTGAAGGCTAAGAAATTCTGATAAAAGTTTTTAATATTTCCCAATTTTCTGCAAGTGCAAAGCGACCCATTTCGTAAATTTCGAACCTTTTTCTAATAATCTCCCACTTCATAAATGTCAAATTGGTCATCTGCTTCTATAAAAGGGGCGGTTTAATTCCAAATTGTACATGGCCCACCCTTTATTTATTTTATTCAACCTATCTGTTCTAATATTGGACTTCCCCAGTTAGATAAAGTCATCGTTGAGTAAATATTCCTTTGGACGGTTTGTACTTCTTTCTGGATAGTAAATACTGTTTATTGTTTTATGCGTACTACCAGTGTTGTCATTCTTTCCGGAACTTCCATCTAAATCCGAGTTGCCAGATATAATTTCTATTGCCTTGGACAACTTATTGCAGAACACTATCGGCGAAATAATTCGTAGGAAAAGTCATTTGTGTCTGTCTAATGGGGTTAGTAACCATAGTGAGCTATGAAAAAGGATTTGGATTTGTAATTCTGCATTGTCATATCAGTTGTGTAAAAACCGAAAAAAACGGTTAATTGAATCGAAATAAGCGGTGAAATCGGTTCTTCGAAAATAGTACTTTAAAAAAAACGACGTACGGTTAACCGGTTTCGGTTTTGAATACACTATATGAGAGGATATACCTACAACAAAAATAACTTCCGGTGGCCTCGCGAGCTTCTCCAATTGTGGCAAATATCGTTTTACAAAATCGTTTGGACTCGTGTATCGAAAATTGGCTATAGAACCAAAAATGTTTAACAAAATATGTTGATGACTTATTTTCAAAAATTAAATTGTTCGAGAATTTGGTCGTATTTGTAATTATCAATTCTATTCGTTTCTAATTAATAATTGTGTTTATCTTCTTGACGATGCTACCCAAAGGGTAGCGAAATATCGAAGAATAAAATTAACCCTTTCAGTACTTTTAATCAGCCGTTGAAGTTAAAAATTTGAAAATTGGTATATCGACTAATTTCGGGCCCCTGATTCCTAAAATGCGAACAAAAATTTAAAAAACCTTTTAGTTTTACCGTTATTTAGTGTCCAATATATTGGTTATTAATTCATTGTTTTATTAGCTGCATTAACTGTATTGAACACAATTACGCAAATTGTATTTTAGTTTTCATGAAAAATAGCAAAACAATTATTTCCGCGATTGACGCATAAAAATACTTCGCAATTTTGGCAAAAAATAATGGTTATTTTTGAACATCCTTCCATTTTGCAGCGACTAGCATTCTTAGCTTGAATAAATTTTGGAAGGTGTTGTGAAAAATACTTACGTTGTGTTGTGATTTCGTTTGCGCTTCGCTGTGGAGCAATCATGGTTAGCATTGGTTGAAGTTGAAGGTCCAGGAACGGCAGTGAGTGTTGGCAACGTACAACAGGACGTTCCTTTTGGAATGGGAGAGGGTATTGGCGGGGTAGCAGAGGGCCTACCACGGAGCCTTGAACTTGATTCAATTTCGACAGGTGTTGGCTGAACTTTCACCAACATATTAGAAACATCAGCTCGAAAGCTAAGGGAATCTAAAATATCTTTCTTCGGAACTAGATTGGCAGTGCCTGTATTCCATCCAAGCGGCAGTCATCGCCAAATCCATGAAATGCATTATTACTCTTACTGTCCATTTTCTTGAGCGAATATTAATGCGGTAATATTGTATCATTTGGTCAAGCAGGTCTACGCCTCCCATACTATCATTGTACAAACCAACAACTTCCGGCCGGTCTACCTCTACGTACTCCTTTTTTTCTTTGTCCCATCTTTTTACTTTGTCTTTATTACCAATTCCAATAAAATTTGACGCCAAATTGATCACTTTCTTGTCGAACCATCTGGTAAAGGTTACTTTTCCATTGGCACTAAAGCACTCCGCTGAATATCCACGTCCACGTTTTGACTGACTTTCGCTGACTTTGACTACAATTGTCCAATATAAGGGACATGCACATTTTGGAGCACCCCCGTAAAACGGTGCCATATTTTTATTTTTTTCTTTCGCGAAATATATTTTTAGACTATTAACCAATACTTACGATTTTTTTTTGCGTTCCAATTTCAACGACAAATAGTGAATTTTTTGCAGTAAACTACTCAATTTTTTTTCAACTTTTGTGCACTTTAAAAATTAAGAAAAAAACACATTCAACTGCACCAGAAAACTCAATTTATGAAACGTGGTAAAGAAGAACGACATAATTTGCTCAAAAAAACCGATATCTTAAAAACAAAAACTCTTATTTAAAGAAAAAGATCTCTTAAAGCAAAGAGAAAAATTGTCGAATATATTGGACGCTATTAATGAAAGGGTTAATTAAAAATACGACCACACGCTTGAACAATTTAATTTTTGAATATAATACGAAACGTCGGATAAATCATCACGTATTGTTGCCTTATTTTGTATCGTTTCAGAATGTGAACAACTTTCAACCTTGGTATTAAATTTACCATTGAAAACGAGTCAGAATCAAAACTTCCATATTTGGATACATTGGTGATAAGGGGAGGGAAAAATATGTGATTGATTAGTACACACAGAAAAATAAAACAAATACTTTTAGCTGTTGATAAATTGTAACGTAAAAGTATTTGCCGCAACAGTCAAATTCTTATTTTAAGAATAAAATTGTCATTACAAAAACTATTCCCCCGATGATTCAAGTGCAAAGCATTTGATATCGTACAGCAATTAAACGATTCTTAAATTAAAAACAAGAGTAAAGTTCCTGCAACAAATGTGAATATAATTGTCGTAAGAGTGTTGGCTCTTGAAATTTGTTTTTAACTAAAACGCTGTTGAATTTAGAATAATTCTTTGCCTCAGCAACGAAAACTTTCAATCATGTATAAACATAACGGTACTACTCGTATCAACAATGTCATTGTTGAATGGAAAACTTTACTTGTTAACAGAAGAACGTTCGTGCTTATTCACAAAGAAAAAAGCGTCACTTGAGTTTAATCTATTGAGAAGTGCAGTGTGAGTTTAATGGTTAACTTTATAAACTTTAATCTTTAGAAGTGAAAATTTAAATTTTATTTAATTTAACACGTTTCAGTGATTTAGGTGGATAGTAACATAATCAATTTGTTTATTCATTGGGGACTATCTGGTGAGTGCATTGGCTTTTAACTGAATGTGGTATCAAATTTGTTGAAATTTTATCAATGATGCATTCTCATGACATCGATGAAATATTTAACAAAAGAGAACTACTTGGTGGAAAAATTAAATTCCCGTATAAAAAGCAGAAACGGAGGACTGAAAACAATGTAAGTTAAAAATCCAGTTAAGTTAAATAATTGTAGATCATTTGTCTTTCATCGGAATCAATGTGGATCCACAAATTATGAAAAAAGTTGCCGATGCTATTGTTGAGATGTTTCCAACGGCAAATTTACTAACGTACTATACACCACGATCCGGAAAAAGAAACCCCTCAGGAAAAAATATGATCGATATTACAATTCGATATATAAACGCAAATGAACAGCAGAAACTCAATCCACAAGCACCAATTCTAAAAATGAAAATAATGTCGAGCCAATCGCTGACATATTGCACAAAAATTATGAATATGAGACGAAGAAAAATTGACTCTCTTGCAACATTCCCCAAAATATTACGGTATTATGGAAAGAAACCTAAGAATACAGAATGAGAGAAAGAATGGACTTTGCAAATATGTTGGAGGACTTTCAGAGATATAAAATATAAATGGGCCAGAGCATTGATTTAGAAACTCTGTCTCTAGGAAAAGAAAACATACTGTTCCCAAAAATTAATGATTTTGAATAATAATTTAATGAAGCATTTTTGGTGTCGCAAATAAAGGATAAACTAAATCTACAACATCTTAAAACTATGAAATCAGTAGTATTACTATTTATAGCTAACAATCGTATACATTTTTTAGATTTCATATTTATTTTAGATTCTGATATAATATTTTTTTTTTTTATTTACTTCATGCGGTAATATTACCGCCGCGTATTAACACAACAATGACACCATCCATATCAGATGCACAGAATGATATGATGACTCACTTGGCTAAACTAAATCTTCTTAACCAATTTAAACAGAAAAAAGGCGAACTGCGAGAACTAGCTATTAAGGCAGCGCTAAAACTTCAGCCAAAAATATTTGCTGTTGGCGAATCTATATCTAATCTATCCATAATTTGACAGAATTCTTCGAGTACTTAAATGGTATGTTATATAAGTTAATTCTCTACTTAGATCCTTAGATTTAGTAATATAAATATGCTTTGTGTTTAACTTAGACCTAATTTTTGAGTTGAAAATCATCTTTGATCAACAATCAAACATAATTTAAACTCTGAATTCACTTTTTAGGTTTATAGTTGATTGCTGTTTAAACAGCCAAAGTTGGGTATTTAAACTATGATCAAGTGACCATATGATTTTGACAGAAAACAACAAGAAGACCAAACACAAAGCTTCTTTAATTGTTAATGTGAACAATTATAATCACCATCCTTGTTGAAATAACAATAAAAACGTATCATTTAACTCGTAGTGCAGTTAAAATTTTATTTCTGCTCAAATATTCTCCAATTTCATTAAATATTTTGTTTTTTATCACTTCACTTCTGTTTTGCAAATGGCGACAGTTTGATGCATCGTAACGATTAGCCGATAAATGTATGAATACCGGTTATTTTTCGTAGCATTTGCCACTGTTGCCACATGGTAGTAATATTATTTGACAAAGCACGGAAAAACTTTTTTCGTATTTAAAGTCAGATCAAACAAAAATCAAAATCAACTGATTACCAATTTAAATAACCAGTCAAAATTTGGGCCTTAGAGTAGTCGGCTAAAAGCAAAAACATGTGGATTTGTTTGCAAGAATATTTTTATGAGATCCAACTAATGTCAACAATGAGTCAATTTAATAAAAAATTCACAAAAATCCATTATCTTATCTGCTCATTATGCGACAACATATTCAAAGAATTGAAAGATTTCCTTAAGCATTTGACAGACGAAAACAAAGCTCCTGTGGTTTATAAATGCAACAAAAGTTTTCAATTTTTTTTTTAAATTTAAATCGCATGTAGTTAAATACGATAAAATGTAAAATTTTGCTGAAACTCTGTGTTCTCCAAAAACAAAAATGTCTAATTTAGAATATAAAACAGATGAAAAGATATAAATAATCTCATGTCAAAACATACAACCACCGATTTCTCGCAGCATAAAAGAAAACGTTGATATAACAAGAATACAAAAAATAACATTTATATTAAATCGAAAAAAAAAAACTTAATTGGTCTGGAAATAAAAACGACATTTTCCGAAACATTCCAGTCTCATGTAATTTCAGATACTTGCGACGCATATTATATCAAACCCATTGAAAGCCTGTCGCTACCGTCTAACAACTACGTATAGAATAAGTATTTCAATATTTTCTCGATTTATTTTGTCTTATGTATTACAAAACTGAACTTCTGCTATTATTTGAATAAAATGTAATAATTAAGTTAATATATAAATATATTGTATATATTATATTATTATATATACATATTATAATATTTCTAGTACGCTTTATCAAAAAATAAAAAATTACCACTACTATATAAAATAATAAAAAAATATTTAAAAAATAAGGTTTTTAATGTGCTACAGGTCAACAGTGTTGCAGTTGAAACTCAAAAATTTTGCATCTGAAATAACAATGTTACGTTATTGATACATCAAATACGTAACTCTTGTATCAACACAATCGCAGTTATTTCAAATGTGCTCTCGTTGTTGCTTCAACAATTAAATATTTCAAACAAAATTTTTTATTTTTGATTTTTACAAACTTTGTCTTCGTTCCAAAGGTAAAAATTCTTAAAACAATAACTTTAATCCTTACAAAATCAACTGTTTTCGCGCTTATTTTCGGTCTTTACGAGGGTTGCTATTTATATTTCGGGAATAGCAAATAATAACAAACATTTTTAAATGAAAATGGCTCTATTGTTTTTCAATATACATATTCCCCTTGAAGATCAATACACTTTTGCAGCCGTTCAAACCATTTGCCATAGCAGTTTTTCCATTCCTCTTGAGACACCTGCAAAACATGGTTTTTGAACGCTTCAACTGCTTCTTCGGCACTCGTAAATCTGTGACCACGCAGTTTACCTTTGATATTCGGGAACAAGAAGAAGTCAGTGGGTGCCAAATCAGGATTATACGGATGATGAGTCATCAATTCGATGATTTGACTACTCTAAAATTCACTTGCTTGACGATCTGTTTGAGAGCTCTCATTGTCATCATGGAGAATGGCGGCTAGTTTTACGAATTTCTCCAAAGATTTCCGGCAAACAAATGGTTGTGTTGCACACAGAATTGACCGTCCTACGTTGCTCAAGCTCATTTGCTTCGCTGTACTTCTTCCACGAACAACTTTAGTTGGATTTAGCTCGTCTTGAAAGACCCACACGGTCGATTGCTGTTTTGTTTCCGGCTCATACGCATATATCCACGATTCGACACCTGTCACGATTTTATACACGTCTTTTGAAGCACCACGGTCGAACTTTTTAATCATTTCCTTACACCAATCGACACGATCCTACGCGAACAAATATTTTTACAGCCAAATGTTCATGCAAAATCGAATGTATTGAAGTGGAACTAATGTACACAGGATATGTCTCATGACGATCTCGCACTATCAGTTCACGCATAACATCGATGTTTTGTGGCAGAACAACCGATTTTGGACGAAATTCATCCTGGAGCGAACGACGTCCGAGACTGAACTCTTGGTACCAGTGGTTTTTGATGAATCACCAAAAGTCGAAACAAGTTGATTGAGTCACTCTTGTCTCGATAATCCACGCCGAAAATTGTAAAAAATCATCGCGCGAACATTTTTACGGGTTAATTATATTTTTTGACCGAGATGAATTTTTCACCACACTGTAAATACAACAAATAGTACTCGTAAGTGAAAACGTTGTATGTATATTTATGCTAAAAAATTTCAAACTTTCTAATGTTCCATTTTACATCTGGGAACACTAGTATAGCCAGTTCCCGAAATATAAATAGCAACCGTCGTAACTTTAAATGCAATAAATTAAACAAATTTATTCATTGTTTAATTTATTTCTTTATTGTTTAATTTATTCACCTTCTTTATTGATGTTTATTTCAATCTAAAAAATATAAATTTTTTCAATAACACAATCATATACATACATATATCACGTCATTACTTTTGAAAATAATGTTACTTAAAACTATTTAAATTAAAATTTACATTTAATTTGTTTTAACACTTATTGACGACATGAAAACATTAATAAGATTAAGATTAATAATTAATTGCAGCAATAATTAAACTTAGGAAAACTAGGGTCAAAAGTATTTGAAGATATCACAGGCATTGTAAAATTATAAGTAACATTATTTTCAAAAGTAATGATGTGATATATGTATATTGTATTATTGGAAAAACTATATATTTTTAGATTCAAATAAACATCCCTGAAGAAGGTGGAAACCATACCACCGAAACGTCGGAGGAAAACAATGAATAAATTTGTTTATTTTATTGCATTTGAAGTTATAGATTGAAAAGCCCAAAATAAGGAAAAGAAAAAACTGCAAAACACATTGGCCAAATACAAATAAAACAAATACAAAATTGTTGGAATTACTACATTTTTTATGAGTGTATCAGTATCCTACAGCTTCAGGGAGGACTATCAATTTCCACTCAAAACAACCGAAAAGAGTGATTATAAATGTGGCGAAAAATCTAATAAACGCGTAGTGACAATAAGTGACAAAGAATTCACTAAGATCAATGAGGAACAGTACATCATGGTGGTTTTGCCATCGACGCCACCCTTTTTATTTTGGAGATATACTCACTTATCCATTTTTTCCCAGTTTCTTATGTGAAGGTTGAATTTTCAGATAACGTATACGCTCACTCCAAAACCGAATCAGGAAAAAGTGGGAACACTGTTGGATACTGAGTGCCTAGAACTAATTATGGTGTTTTTGCCATCGACGCCGCCCTTTTTATTTTGGAGATATACTCAGTTATCAATTTTTTCCCAGTGTCGTATGTGAAGGGTGAATATTCAGATAACGTATACGCCCACTCCAAAACCGAATCAGGAAAAAGTGGGGACAGCGTTGGATACATAGTGCCTAGAACTACTTACGGTATTTCTGGCACCGACACCACCTCTTCCATTTTGCAGATATGTACATCCACTCATAATATTTTTCCCAGTTTCTTATGTGAAGTGTGCATTTTCAGATAACGTATACGCCCAGTCTAAAACCGAATCTGAAAAAATGGGGGACACTGTTGGATACCCAGTATATAGAACTAATTATGGTGTTTTTGCCATCGACGTCACCCTTTTTATTTTGGAGATATACTCACTTATCCATTTTTTCCCAATTTTCTATGTGAAGGGTGCATTTTTAGATAACGTATACGCCCACTCCAAAACCGAATCAGAAAAAAGTGGACACAGCGTTGGATACCTAGTGCCTAGAACTACCTACGGTATTTCTGGCATCGACACCATCACTTCCATTTTGCAGATATATCCACTCATAAATTTTTTCCCAGGTTCATATGTTTTCCCAGTTTCTTATGTGAAGGGTGAATTTTTAGAAAACGTATACGCCCAGTCTAAAATCGAATCTTTAAAAAGTGGGGATAGGGTTAGATACCCAGTGGCTTGGACCATTTTCGGTATCCCTGTGATTGACGCCACCCTTAGATTTTTTTAGATATCCCACTCATTCTCTAAATTTTCTGATATAAAGAGCCACTTTTCAGATGACGCATACGCCCAGTCCAAAACCGAATCTTAAAATAGTAGGGATATGGTTGGACACCTAGTGTCGAGGTCTACTTCTGGGAGTACTGCTGCCAACGCCACCATGCCACTTTTAAAGATATGCCCACACATCCGATCTTCACATTTCCATATAGGTTAAGATATTCTTGATGTTCTGTGAAAATTTTGTTAAAATTGATTCACTAGTTCTCAGGAAAATAAATTTATTCTAAAAGGCTCCAAAATTAAATTCGCGTAACCATTCACAATAATCATGTTTGGTTTGTGTCTTCGCTAGTTAGATACGTATTTAACTTCACACACATGAAGAACAACATGTTCGAATAATGTTGGTGGTTTGAACACTCTAGTCGCTAGTCAAATATGTATATCGGTTACAACTCTCAACAGCAAAAACGAACATAATAACAACAGTGTGGTGTACATTAGGGCTATGAATTTTAAAATTTTTTGAAAATAAAAAAGTATTTTAGGTTCATTTGAATTTTAGCATTTTGTTCTACTGCTCTAGAAAATCTTCAATGTTTACTTAATTCCACATATTTTCCTTGGAATGGATTGAGCTTATTCAAATTATTAAATTGTGAAAGTTTTTAATATTATATTTAAAATGTTTTTTATTTTTTTTTACAAAAAATTCAAAAGAAACTACAAAGGAGAAAATTGTCCACATTATGTCTGCCTAGGCTGGGCACTTTATGAGATAGTGCTCAGGAGTTTCCGCCATTAGCTCGTCATCGCACGTACGACATTAATGCCTGTGTTGTATTCCAATGTTAGCAACATGTGTACCAATCGTCCAGTGACCGGTTATGGCAGCTGTCATTCTGGCTTTTGCACTCCTGACTTACACTGTGAGACAAAATTAGATTTTTTCAAAATGATGGGGTTCCGTCAACCGATTCTGGTAGAAAAGTCTAAACAAAATATACGTATTATCGGCGTTTTGCCAGATTTGATCAGAATTTGTTTTTGGGGGGGTCAAAGTTTCCGCCCCTCGGAACTTTCCTGCAACATATCGGCATGCAAAATTGTGTGTTCCTTACTTCTGAGGTACAACATATGTTCAGAAGTTTTATAGAAAAGATTCAGATAAACATTTTTGTGGAACAAATTAATTAACGTGACAGTTAGAACGTATAATCATAATTTTTACTTTTTTTTTTTGAAACTCGCATAAAACTACTCCAAATTGACGGAGGCGTGGTCAAAATGTTCTACAAAAATTATCGCCATAAAATTTCACTATGTATGTCCGAATACTCCAAAACAGAAATCTTAGCCCAAGTGCTAGATAATAAGCAAAAACTAACTGCCTTCTAAGGGTTAATAATGAATTTTTTCATTTTGCTGTTTCCATTAAAAATAGTCCACATAATATAACGAATTTTGTCATATTTCAGCTTTTATCTAGCACTTGGGCTAAGATTTGTGTTTTGGAGTGTTCGGACACATATAGTGAAATTTTATGCCGATAATTTTTGTAGAAAATTTTGACCACGCCCCCGTCAATTTGGAGCAGTTTTTTGCGAGTTTTCAAAAAAATAAAGTAAAAATTATGATTATACGAGTACGTGACAGTTAGAGGGTTAATTTGTTCCACAAAACTGTTTATCTGAATCTTTTCTATAAAACTTCTGAACATATTTTGTACTTCAGAAGTACGGAACACACAATTTTGCATGCCATGTCAGATCTGGGAAAACGCAGATATACGTATATTTTTTTAGACCTTTCTACCAGAATCCGTTGACAGAACCCCATCATTTTTTTTGGTGTCGCACAGTGTTATTAATGATCTAGCACCCATATTAGGTCATCTTGACGCTTTTTCCTCGGGGTTCCCTAATTTGACCCACCATCTCACCATGCAATCGTTGAGAAAGTCTGGCATGTTAAATTATTTTAAACTTTCACCATCTAATAATTTGATTCAGGCTAATCAATATAATATTAAACATATAAAACATTAAAAATTTTCTACAACATTGGGAAAAGTGCTAAAATTCCAAAGTCCGAAATCTTTGATCGATTTCACGGCAAGGTTTTTGTCACCTAATTGACCAAATATGCTTTTTAATATTGTAAATACAGTGTTACAAAAAGGTCATATCCCGAGTGTACATTTTATCATTCCTGTGATTGTTAAATTATTGTAAACAAACACACAGCAAGAAATCAGCTGTAATGTAAAATTATAAAACACCAGAGATAAATGAATAATTACGTTGTGTAATAATAAACCAGCGATAATACAACGAAACCAATCGTCAAACATCAAATTATAAATTTAATTATAATTTATTCAGGCTATAATTGCTAAAACAAAATATTCATGTTTTGTAGGCAACAGTAACCAACGCGTACATATGTACATATGTAGGTAACTCCTTCTTGGTCGGGATTATATTATTTCGAAGTACAGTTTGATCAAAAAATAATAAATGTACAGTAGGGTGTCCCGTAAAAATAGCCGACATAAAATATGAGACCAAAATGATTCTACGCGATTAGTTTACATATTTTTCGCGTAATAAGCATCACATTACAAGTATTAGATACCCATATTGGAAAACAGTATAATTTTGTTTGGTATGCACTTAGATACTGTCAAATTCTGGTCCATCAATAAAAGTGCACCAACCCCCGGTCCGCGGACCGGTACCGGTCCGTAGATCAAATGGTACCGGGCCGCGCAAAAGATAATAATTAGAGTAAAAACTAATTATTCTGTTTTAAAAAAAATTAAAAAAAACCACCGCACGACCATATGCATGAAATTATTAAAATTGTCAAACGTTGACCGGTCCGCAGCGACAATAAGATTGGGGACCACTGATTTATTAGACCAATCTGGGTACACTTTCAGAATTTTGTTTACAATTATTTAAGACAATAGATTTCTTACTCAAAAAGATGTGGTGAACCAAAATTATTCCACGCGATTTGTTTAAATATTTTTTGAGGAATTTAAGACCCATATAGCAAACCAAAATCGGCATTTATTTAAAAACCTCTTGGTCCCGCCATCTTCAATCGCTTGTTCGGGAAACTTTACGGGTACTTACGGCACACACAAATATACAGGCAGACAAACATGGATAATTCGACTCAGGAAGCAAACATTCCTCATACACACTGCGAATCACATGAATAAAGTACCACACTTTAGTCGAATTCAGAATCTTAACGAGTGGTGTTAATGTCAGCGAATGTACAGAACGTCGCATTTTAAAGTAGAGTCAGAACCTAGTTGGTCGGAAATTGCAGAAAACCCTTCTCTTAATACCAATCGTAAGTTGCAGCGATTAGAATTCGCAAAAAAAACACATCACATGGTCCGATAAATGGTTCAAAGTTATGTTTTCCGACGAATAAATTTAATATAGACGGACCTGATGGATATAAATTATATTTCAATGATTCATGAAAAACGAAATGTATCTAGAAATAAGACATAGCAGGAGTTTTGGCTTGGGATGCAATATCGTATTATGGAACAATCGGCTTAGTATTTGAAAAGGAAAAAATGGCTAGAGTACCATATAAAAGGAAATTGGAAAAGGCATTTCCGAACTAATAATTAATTTGGGCCCATTGTATGGACTTACCAACAAGATAATTCTTCAATTCATACTGCCAGAACTGTGAAGCAGTATTATCGTGAACAGAATGTGAATATTTGGAATTGGTCGCCATATTCTCCAGATTTGAAATTTATGGGGATAGAGGTCAAGACAAATGTATGAAGGGGGCAAGCAATTTGAGACAAAAAAGGCCTTGAAAGATGTTAGAAATAAAGAAGCCTGGAGTTCGACATCCTTTAATTATTTGGAGTCATTATACCAATCTATGCCCAAACGCATTTTTGAAGTTATATCCAATACAAGTTCCTATTACACTGTGGAACAAAATTAAAGTTTTTCAAAAAAATAACAAGCTTCTGACAAGGTATTCGGGTTGAATACGGGGCTACGGGTTGAATTTTATGTTTCGGGATTAGAGAACAAAAACAAATATTAATCATCGAAAATCACTTTATTGTTTTTCAAAATATTCCCCATGAAGATTTATACACTTTTGCATGCGTTTCAACCAATTGTCGAAACACTTTTGCCACTCTGAGGTATCTCCAAAACATGCATTCTGAATGCAGCAACCGCTTCTTTAGGTGTCGAAAAACGTTGACCTCTCAGTTTGTTTTTTACGTACGGGAATAAAAAAAGGCATTCAGTGCCAAGTCAGGACTATACGGCGGATGACCCATCAAATCGATGTTTTGGGTGCTCAAAAATGCAGTTGTTTCAGACGATGTGTGACAGCTCGCATTGTCGTGGTGAAGAGTGATCCGTCTTCGGTGGTTGGTTTTCCTGATTTCTTGGAAGACAACTGGCAAACAAATGGTTGTGTACCACTCAGAATTCACTGTTCTGCGTTGTTCTAGTGGTACGGTTGCGACTTGTCCGGTTTCTCCACTTTTTGGAAGTGCTTCGGGCGCGAACAACTTTTGTTGGATTTGGCACATCTTGAAACACCCATACAGTTGACTGCTGTTTACTTTCGGGCTCATACGCGTAAATCCAGGATTCATCACCTGCACCGCGATCGTATTTTTAGAGCATTTCTTTCGACCAATCGACACGAGCCTTTTTTTGAGCGATTGACAAATTGTGTGGGATCCAATGCAAACAAATATTTTTGACAGTCAAATGTTTATGCAATATTGAATGTATGCTGGCCCTACAAATGCCTAAGGTTGTCTCAATCTCACGATAGGTCACATGATGATCTTGCAAAATCAGTTCACGCACAGCATCAATGGTTTTCGGAACAACAGCTGATTTTGGACGACCTTCACGAAATTCGTCTTGGAGTGAACTACGACCACGATTGAATTCACCATACCATCGATAAACACTGGTCCTTGATGGAGCTTCATCGCCAAGAATTTAATTAAGTTCATCCATGCACTGTTGCTGAGTTAATCCACGTCGAAAGTTGTAAAAAATAATCGCACGAAAATGTTCACGATTTAATTCCATTTTTGGGCCGAGATGAATCTTTTAAGTTACTGTAAACAACACAAATAGCGCTCGTATGTCAAAACGTTCTGAGTACGCATAACCTCAAAAATGTCCAACTTTACGATAGAGCTGTCAGTTTCCAGATTGCAGCACTAGGGCTGCCAAATTCCGAAACATAAAATTCAACTTCGTAAACAAAATACACGCATATCGGCGTGTACATACATATGTACATATTACGTCTGAATTATTTTTAAGTGGTTTAAAATTTTCCCCTTTTGCATATTCTTATGATGAATTGGCATAGGAAACCATGTTATCCTTACATTTAGGTATAAGATGTATTCTACAATTGTATGAACAAATTTACGAGAAACATTTTTGTGGACTACTTTAACCCTCTACCGCCTCATTATATGGGTAATTTTTTGTCTTTTTTGTGGAAAAGGGTAAAGTGGTGTAACGGTTTAAAACGTACTACAAAAATATTCCTCATAAAATTCTGCTATAAGTTTCTTAACACACTAAAGCTCAAAACCCAACATGAATGCCAAAAATAAGTCAAAACTGAAAATCCATTTAAAGGTTAATTTCCTACTTATTCCGAGTTGGCGTTAAAATGTCCCACAAAACTGCATTTTAGGGGGTTGGTGTGTATTGAAAAATATTCTACGTAAAATTTCACTATAAGGCACCGAACAAGAGAAAGCTGTTGATATAATATCTATAAACAAAAGATCTGTATAAATTTGGGTATTTAAGCAAGAATTTATTTATTACATTTTTCTTTTAGCTGTTGGTAATTCCATCTCGTTTAAACAATCGCCCATGTTCTGCATTTCGAATTTGGTCGAATGTGAAATATTTCAGCAAAATGGGTGCTCCGTAATCTGAATTAGCAAGAAAATATGGGTATTCATTTAGACTGTAGGTGGTTTTGCGAAAGTCATTAAAATGCAAATTTTTCTATTTCAATTTGACTTCAAGTTGAACAAAACCAACACTAGAATAAAGTGCAATCCTAATTTTTTCTATTTTTAGCAACTTATAAAACATACACGAAAGATTTGAAAAATATTTAATTTAAAGCAATCTCCAAGAAAAATTCTACTTTTTGTCGTGTATAGAATATGGCGACCAACTTAAACTAATCTTCGAAATAATAGGGCTGCCAAGTATTACAAAGAAGTATTTTTTAATTACTAAGAATTACACAATTGTTCACAAATCTATCACTTTGTACAGATATTTGCAAAAGTAAAACTTATTACGCCTTTTGATGGAATAATACTACTAGAAATAGTGGAATTTCAGATGATTTACTGAAAAATAAAATTTGTTAAAGCATGGAAACTCTATGCATGAAAACAAAACAGCTGTATCTGACAATCACAAAGAAATAAATAACAAGCAAGCGAAACAAAATATTTTGCGCCTGCCGACAATAAACATGTAAGTTTTTTGGTTAAATATTTAAAATTCTGTACAATCAGTAGCATAAATACTTTTTATAGGGGAAAACACAAGAACCAGTCGCAAGATTCCATTATCCTAAACTTCATGGAGCAACACCATGACATGGCTAGAGGTTTTGTAAAGGGCGATAAAGTTGAGTATGAGGAGCTTTGGTCACAATTGGTTACCCAATTGAATGCTTCAGGCCCACCAACTAGAGACGTTACATCCGGGAAAAAAGTAAGAATTTATCAAACATTTCCACAGTTCAAATGTTTAGGCAGAATGGAATCGTCTAAGTAATTTTAGACTTGTAAAGTGAAACTTTTAGCGCAACCTTTGTTTTTTAAATATCCTATCCTATCTCACTATAATCATATTCTACTTTCGTATGTACATATATTTATTTAAATATGTCTATAGGCATGGATTGATTGGAAGGGGAACATTCGACGCAAGCTGGCCTACAACAAATCGGAGGCGAAGGCAACCGGTGTAGGTCCCTTTAATAAACAAATCCTAAGACGAATCGAAGAAGAGTTGGCAGTTATTTGTGGTCTTTATACTTGCGTAGAAGGCATTCCAAACACCCGAAGCTTTGGAGCTCCGAATTCAGAGACAAATAGTGCCAATATTGGACCACACGTTTCAGGCAGTGTTTCGGCCACTTCCAGTTTTAGTAAAAGAGCCAACAAGGAAAATGTGGGATCACATATTGCAAGTGCTGAAAATTGTACCAACATGCAAAATGTTTCAAGTGAAGAAGAGACTATACGATCGCCATCAAAGACTTTATCCCCTCCGCCTACAACACCTAAACGGAAGAGATGTGCCATGGATATAAATACTCTCTTGGAAGAGGAAAACAAAAATATTTCGCTAATAGGGAAGAAATTGGACCAATTAATTGAGTCTCACATGGAAGACAGAAAAGTTATGCAGGGGATAGAGAATGTTTTGCAGGATATGAAGTCTTTAAAAATTAAGGAAGTTGATGAACAAATGCGCCACCATCTTCAAATTGAACGGTCTTTAGTTACTAAGAATGAAATAAAGCTGCAAATGTTGGAAAAAAAAGTCAAAAATTGCAATTAAATAGGATAATCAATCCATATTGCTTATAAGATTTGATCTCACGAAGAGATATCATTTTTATTAAATGAAATAAACTCTTTGTTTCTTTGCAGTAAATAATAAACTTCTATTCTATTTATCTTTAAATAAACAAATATTTCAGTACAAAAATGTTGTTATTAGTTATATTTCATTTTTATCTCAATGTGATAGGTATGCTATCTCTAATAGATCTGCCAACATCAATGCTTTGCAATTCTTCAATTTCTTCATATTCGTCTTCTTCATATTCGTCTGGTATAAAGTCATCATCAAAATCGATATTGTAATGTTTGCACACATTGTGCAGAGCACAGCAAACATTTACAATTTCCACAACCTTTTGGGGTTTATAGTGAAGGGAATTGCTCTGTATGCATCTAAATCGGATTTTTAAGTTTCCAATTGTCCTTTCCACGATGTTACGAGCAGAACAATGCCTTCGATTGAACGTATGCTCATTTGTACCGAATTGCGGATTTCTATACGGCGTTAAAAGAATAGGTTCTAATGCATATCCGGAGACGCCAAGGATCCAGAAATTGTTTACGCCTCTTCGATACATATCTTGGTAATGTATCCTAGCGTCACTCATACTCCAAATAAAAGCGTCGTGACAAGATCCCGGTCTGCAGCTATCAACGGCTCGGATTCTCATGGCGTGGTCGCAAAGCTAAAGGAGAAACAAATTTTGTTTATGGATACCTCCAGACTGAGGCATAAGAGGCCGTAAAAGTTTTCCATAAATTATGAACATGAATTATATGTATAATTTGCTTTATTTTTCTTAAAATCAGAAAATGTAAAGCCCATCGTTTTGAATTTCAGTCACAGACATGGATTAAATCTCTACTTACAACCATGACGTTTACACTGAAGTATCCCTTCCTATTGTATTATAGGGACGCGTCAACTACAGGCTTTATTATTCGAATGTGAGTGCCGTCAACACATCCAATGACACCAGGGATTCCGTATTTTTGAAAGAAATTCACTTTTGTTTCACGGATCTCCTCTTCGGTGGAAATTAGTTTAATCCATGACGGACAAATTACCCGTTCAAGAACATTCATGACCTGCCACAATATTTTGGACATTGTTGATCTTCCAACACTTACGTAGAGGTCATTCGCTACAACGCCTTGGAACGAACCAACAGCCAGAAATCTTAATGTTGCAGCCAACTTAAGTTTTTCTGGTATGGAACCTTATTTAATGCTAGGACCAATCTCACCCAATATTGAGGAAAATGCTGCTTTATTTAACCGATAAAGGGCTGTAAAACTATTAACATATTTTTAATAGGTTCATAATTGGAAATTATGACAAACATACTTACACAACGTCTGGAATGTCCATGGGATTTGAGACATCACGCAAATATCGTCTTCTGATTCGTTCTTACCTTTTCCGGCGATGTACAACTGAAACCGCACTCAATAAGAAGTTCGCCGGCATTTGTTGTTTGTTTGTATTTCAGCAATATTTACGAAGAAATATAAAAGTCTTGCACAGCTGTCAGTTGTAACATATGTTTTGTATTTTCATATTGAACACAGCTTACTTTTTTGAGAAGTTCGAAAAAAGCAAAACCGCTCTAATTACATAGCACCAAATTTGCAAGCATGGGAATGTCAAACCGCATGGAGATTAAAAAAGATGCTGATTACAGAACACGGGCGAATAAGTGTGTTATTTTGCCCCGCTAGAGTTAATTATAGCTTAATTTGTGCGGGGCAGCTAAGCGATATTAAGTGGCATTTCAATTTCCCACTTAAATTCCGGCTTGTGCAATGATAATGTTGCCACATGTTACATTTCAAGAACTGGCAACAAAAAGTTAACTTAGATAAATTTTGTTATCATTTCTTGCGAATGAAAATGTTATCAAGGAGAGACCCAAAAGCAGAAATTTGCAAAATGACTTTCACATTTTAAGTTCATTAAAATTATTTTGTTTAATCGAAGACTACTTATACTTTTTTACATCTTTTAGTTTGAAGGATAGACTTTTATTTCCGATAGAAAACAAAATTAGAAATAAATTGTTCACAACAACGCTCGGTAAATGTTATAAATACATATTGTTCATGGTAGAATTATCTACCAGGTACAGTCGTTTAAACAGGTGGTGAAATATTTTCCATGTCATATTTCGCTTCACTCGTCAAAATCGTATGTATTTTGTTTTTATCCTTTTTTGTATTCTTGTATTGTTGTTATATATATGTGTAGAGAACTGAAACGAATGAACGATAATTAAATGCCTGTTGTTGCTGCTTACAATTACAACATCTTCTGCTACCATGTGTTTGTTGGCAGTGGCTACAAACGTGTTGCCGTATCGCTTTTTTTCACCCATTACAGCAAATGTTGCCACATTGCGTAGTATTAAGTGTGGATCGTTTTATTTGGAAAGTCGTAAGTGGCGATAGCTTAAGGGAATAAAAAAACAGCCTTAATGTCTGCTTATGTCAGCTATAAGAGAATGAATACTCACTCTTTCCTTTATAACGTTCTTCAATAGGTGCACATGTTTGATGAAATCATACACCATGTTCATCGGACTCTGTTGCCGACTGATGCTCAAAAATTGTCCATCTGAGAATTAAAAAAAATAATTTTTCTTGACATATGAACACCTAGTTTCTCAACAGCACTTAGCATGGTGTCGACGTATATTCGAGCTGTAGGGGAACGATTTTTACCTAAAAGGTTGTAAATAAGTCCATTAATTATTTACAACTTGTTATTTTTTTGTGTTCCACAGTGTTATTATATGCAATTTTCTTGTTTGTTCTTAGTTTTTCTTTATTTATTATGTTTTTTCTTATTCAAGCGTTGCATGTTAAATGTTTACTCAACTAAAGTTTGAAACGTTTGATACCTTATTCATGTGATTCGCAGTGTATGTATCTGAGGGTCTTGGTATTTTTTTTGTGACAAACCCGTTTTGACGTTTAATCTTGAGTCACACTTTTTATTGAAATTTTAATAACAATCATAATATACAATCATATAATCATGTATATACATACATATGGGCCAACGACAATATATTTTAAAATTTGGGGTTGAAGAAATTGTAAAATTTGTTATTTGGGTGACATCGCTGTTGTGTTGCCCACGCATTGTGTGATTGTTATACATGCAAAATCTCTTCACGTGAATATCTTTCTCCAAGGCACTGGGAAAATATAGCGGCTTTTTTATTTTTATTTTAAAAAAAATTCTAGAAATTACTATTTACCGTGCCACAGAATCGTAGTACTCGTCATGGCCTTTAGTCACATATTAAAATGTTTGGTCCATCTAAGGGATTTACTGAAATACACTGAAAAAGAAGTAAAAAAAGTATAAAGTGCGTTTAAAATGTTAGATTCAAATTTTTTTAATGGTGGTTTAATGCCTTTGGTCTTTAGCAATAAAACACAAAAAGAACCATGCCAATACCTCATACCACACGCAAACTATAAAAAATAACTCTTTTTTTTTGATACAAAATATTTTTTTTTTTCGTATCAAAAATTTAGAATTTAGAAACATTTAACAAAATTTTGTTTCAAATGAAAAGTGATATCGTTGACTTTTTTACTTTGTGCAGTAATGACAGCTTAATTATACAAAAATAGAATTTGTTTTGCGATATAATTAAAATGTTATGTATTTCTTAAAATGAATGTATTAATTAGTAATTATATTAATCATACAGTTCTGATTTGTGATTAACGTGCAAAACATATTGTGATACACGGTAAGAAACCCTTCCGATTGTCGTATATTTGGACGGATTTCATTCCCATTGATGTCCCTTTGCGAGACATTAGAGGTATAAAATATCTTAAAATTGTTGTAAAATTATCAAACTTTACATCTGTACAATATACCATCGATATTGTTATGTGGCATAAAAAATACCACAGATTGCACTTTATGTCAACTAAATTTGATCAGCTCCGTCGATGTCAAATTGAAAATAAAAGTACCAAAATACCTGCCTAAAGTGGACTATGATGGGGCTTTCTATTGGTTTATATATGTTTGATATTAATCTCCGTTAAGTGGTAAAAATTCAAACATCCTGCGATGCAGTTTTTTCAACTTTCAGCATTACGATATAACGGCGTGCAATCTATTATTTTTAAACGCACTCTTGATTATTTGATGTACTGTCGAAAAAACTAGATTCACGCTTTTTACTGGACCACCATGGCCAACATCGCGAATTTTACTCGGGAAAAAGTGTGTTTTCTGTGAAATTCACGAACAAAAATTAGGAACTTACGAGTGATTTTACAAGCTCCTATATAAGTGACACCAACTTGGTATATATCAAAATGTTGGTAATAGTTAGTGGTACAAACTACCATATTTAGTTAGTCCATTGGTCGAGGCACACGATTTACAAAAAGTGCAAAAAAAAACATCTTCAATTTTTGACGTCCCATAAAACTTTACTGGTTGACAGTACGCCACTTTTTTATTTTAGAGGTTTGTAGCACTAAGTGTAATGTGTATCCATAGACGAATTCATACATAGATACATTTATTCTGTCATCTGACGTTTCATTTCACACTCTTCGTCGTAGGTTTGTAGAAATGAGAGAAATTAAATTTAAAATTAACTTACACCAGGTGGAGTTACAAAATATGTTCACTTAACTTTTTCATGTCGTTTTGGTGTAGAACTGAAAAATTTAAATGTATTTTGCACTTTTTTTGTTGACTTTTATCGTTGGTATACATTTGTATTGTATTTAACACAACTAGTTTGCCACAAAAACACGAAATTCGGTTGTTGTTCCTTTGTTGGACGTGGTTTACTATTTCCTCTATCTGGTATTATTGAACCCATGTTTTCCACCATCCAATGGTTACTTTCCACCGTACCTATGACGTTTAATTTATTGAGAGAATTAATGTATTTATGTATGTATTAGTCTATGTGTGTATCATTTCCGAAGACCACTTTTCTCCAGGACGAACCACGCGTATGTAGTGTATTCGAAACCGAAACCGGTTAACCGAATTCCGGGCGGTTAACCATTCGGATTCGTAAAAATTGATATTTACGTAGAAACGAACCGTTTATTTAAAATCGATTAACCAGGGTTTTCGGTTTTTAAAGAACTTTTATACAACTGATATTAAAACCATCGATTAGTTTATACATAGATTTGTTATCCGTCTCATCTGACGTTTCTCATTGCGCTTCTTCAATGAGGAAACGAACTACTGTCAGCAACGTCGAACAAAATCCTCCGTTTTTAGTTTTGTGCAGTCACGATGTTCATATATTTACATATTTTTAACATTCACAGTAACATTTTCAGCTGTTTTAGTCGAACATCCGCGTCAGATCATTAAACAATGATCATTAAACCAATGAGCAAATTGACAAATTGATGTATAAATAAATTTATGATTAAAACACAGAATAATAAACCTAAAGTCTGTTCAATTTCTTACTACGGTTACTAAGGTCCTCAGACAGACAGAAAAGACGTTGCCAACGAATTATTTCGCAGCCCGTTTCCCGAAATAAGTCGTCCGATGGAAATAGATTGTACATCTTCCAACTCGATTGAACATTCGTTTCCAAGTCCAAACAAATTTTTATCGGTATTATAAAAAACATTCCTCTGTCCGAACCAGCTAATACTGCTACGGTTGACGATCTTACCGATGCTCTCACCTCGACTCTTAACAGATCACTTGATTCCGCATACACATATATGTCATAATAAGACTGGAATTTGTACAAAATTTGGCTTAAATATTACGAGAAAGAGTTAAGATCTTCAAAGAGGAGGTCTTAGAAACATATCTGCGAATGCCCTGAAAACGCGGCTTTGACTTCCAGACAGCGCAGAGTCCTATCTACGACTCTCACATCTCCGGGATATCTGAAGGACATCGAGTGGTGAATCGGTAGACCTCCTGCGTAACACACTCTTTCCAGGAAACTGGTCCGAAGATATAAGGTCAGACTAACCGAACAACCACGTCATCTCCCTGGTTGCGTGAATATCGTGACAATAGAAACACTACACTGGGCAATATGAAGTTGTAAGTCCTACAATTACCTAACTCCTGCAACTTTATATGAGCTGCATCAAACTATCCTATATTCCCGTTAAATGGAGAGAATCCAAATTCTGAAAGCGAAGACATCATCACACATTAGTCCAAGAGTCTTTACACCAATCTGTCTCTCATATTTTCTGCTGAAGGCATTGGGCATTGTTAATAGGTACTTCTCAGCCGTCCGCATGCCAGCACTCAATAAGGCCAAATATACGAAACAGCTCTGCACGCTTTAGTGAGTTTCATAGATAAATGTATTTACTTGAAGGAATACATTCTTGTCGCATTTGTCGATACAGAAGGTGCCTTTAACACCCTCCTTCCGGGGTCGAGGAAATCACCTCTATCGAAACTTTGTATTGACCAGGGAATCATTAATTTGATATATGGATTGATTACGCGAAGGATCATAACCTCGTGCCTGTGTCACACGACTTTAACTCAAAGTGTTAATAAAGGCACACCCCAGGCGGTAGTCTTATCTCCACTTCTCTGAAATTTACCACTGGTTAGTGTATTGGTAGCGTTGGGGGGATCAGGTTGCAGTCGTAGCATTTACCAGGAAATTTCAAATGCAGAGATGTGCTCAAGGATTTAATGAATATGCTGAATATGAAAACCGAGCTCATGCTATTTACCAGGGAGCATACGTTTCCGTTTATTCAACCACTGTCTCAATGGGGTAGAGACATTTGCCTAAAGTATAGTGCAAGCTGTGATTCTAGACAGAAAGCTTAGTTTCAAGTCAAACACTATGGATAGTATCAGAAGAGCAGCAGTGGATTTATATTCCTGCAAAAGGGCCATCGGAGGAAGATGGGACCTATACATCACGAAAATAGTTTATTGGTTATATATAAGTATAGCTGTTATCCACCTGATATTCATTTATGGCATGGTCGTTTGGTGGCCGGTACTGACCAGAGAATGACAATGTTGGGTAACAAGAGTTTGGGTTTGGGGGTTATCCTCCACATACAACCCGTATATTTGCTGGAAACGAAAATGGCCGAAGCGTCGGCAATTCGCCTAAGACATTTTTCGCGATGAATCACCACCTATATGGGCATGGGACGATTTTCAGGAATCTGGGCAATCCACAATAGAAGTAGATTATGACACCCACTTATACCTGTAAGTTTCTAGAAGCTGCTGGCTCCAAACTAGATGCTAAAGTAGGGTTTGGAGTCTATGCTAAAGAGCTGGGTTAAGAGCTTACACAAAGGCTACCACACCTCACCTATTAAATAAATAATAAAACTGAAGCTCTCAGACATGCGAATGATAGACGGTCTGGTGCCACAAGATGTAGGATCACCAGACAAGTATGACCACGATCTGCACTGAATCTGGACACTGTTTAATAGGCAGACTCGCGTCTAGACTTGAAATGTTAGCACATGATTACTGCAAAAGTTGTGGGGATGAAAAATTCATATACTACTGCCCGGCCATTTTAATGAGAACGAGACAATATCTAGGATCTTATTAAATGTTGAATCTAGCAGACATTAAGGGAGTTACGCTGAATAATCTTAGGAACGTTTTGCATAGTAATACTTGGTTCGCCTGAGACTAATGAATGTCGCGTCTTCAGCCTCATACTGGAAAAACGGTATGAGGAATTATATGGCCTAAACACACGTTAACCAAACAAGACTTGTGTGTTGGTAACAAGCAAACGAAACACGCTTAAGGTTAATTTACAGGTTCAACGATGGGAGCGGAAAACGAAGTCCCGTGATATCACAACGGTCCTCATTGGACTAAGTGTGTCAATAGTCATTTCTGCCTAACCTGGTCTGATTAAACGGTATAATGTCATTTATAAATCAAGCCCTATGTTTACTTTCAGCTAAAGTGTGTGTGCATTTACTTTAATTTATGTTTGTTAAACAAAATTAAAATAATTTATTTTATCACAAAATCATTATCCACTTCAACATATTTAGTCTGTAAGGAATGTATATTTCCATTAGACGAAATTAAATTAAATAAATAAATGTATGTACCTATCTTAGAAAGTTGTACCACGCCCAACTTCAAGTTGAAAATTTTAAAAACACCCTGAAAAATATTAAATAAAAAATATAATTTTAAAATTTGTATGAAATTTTCTAATTAAATTACGGTTAAAGAGAATTGAAAAAGAAATTTCTCAAAATTGTAAAAATCTTCTTCTTGGTTACATCTGATGAAAAAATGCATGCATTCCGCAGGCCTTATTATTGGAAGGCATTACAAAAGAACCATTCCGCATGCCTTATTTGTAGAAGGGCTTTTAACTTCCGCCGCTGGAGAGTCTTATCCACTCGTTTGGCATACACACTCACGCAGACACATAAAAACTCTAATGTTTCTTCCTTGTCAATATATCTTGGATGGACAATTGACGCGTTGTAGTTTGCTGCGCTTTTAGTTGTTATTTGAATGTAAGGCGAGACAGAAGTGTAAGTACTTACTTACTTATTCTGTCTCGGACAACCCCGAAGGGTCAGGGACCTTACTAAACAAAGACAACATATTACGCCAACCAGTGCGATCTTTTGCTTTATTTCTCCAGCTGGCAATACCAAGTGTACGCAGGTATTCGTCAACCTGATCCCTCCAGCGGAGTCTTGGTCTTCCTAATTTTCGTCTTTCTTCGAGTTCGGTTTCGAAAACCCTTCGTGCTGGTTCGTCTTCATCCATTCTAGTGGCATGGCCTAGCCAGCGCAATCGCTTTATTTTGATCCGCCTTACTATGTCAATGTCAGGATAAAGCTGATACAGCTAGCTCATGATTCATGCGTCGCCGATACTCGCCGTTGTGCACTATAGGGCCATACATTTTTCGGAATATATTTATCTCGAAGACTCCTACAGATGTTTCGTCTGCTTGCGATAGGACCCAGGATTCTGGGCCATAAAACAAGACAAGTTGAATGAGAGTCTGGTACAGCTGGACTTTTGTTACTCGAGAGAGGGCTTTATCTCTAAAGATCCGAGGTATATAAATTCGAAGCTCGAAGTTATAACGGTTATCAACGTTCACGCTTTGGTCTAATCGCGTGGAGGCCCTGTTCGTTGAAATCATTAATTTTGTCTTGTCCTCATTTACCGTCAGACCCACTTTTGCTAACTCCTTCTCAATTCTCGAAAAAACCCCAATGATATCTATATCATCAGCATACGCGATCAGCATGTGACTTTTGCTGCTGATGGTTTTATTCATGTTGACTGCAGCTTTTCTCATAATGATCTCCATTAAGATGTTAAGGAGATCGCACGATAGGGTGTCGGCTTGCCTGAGGCCTCGGGTAGTTTCGAAAGGTTCGGTAAGATCCTTACCAACTTTCACTGCGGATTTGGTGCTCGTCAAGGTCATCCTGCAAAGGCGTATGAGTTTTGCAGGAATACCAAGCTCAGACATTGCTTTATAGAGTTTCTCCCGTATTGGACTATCGAAGGCTGCCTTATAATCGATAAATAGATGATAGGTGTCGATTTGTTTTTCGTGGGTCCTCTCCAGGACCTGGTCAGTTGTCGATTCTCCAGGCCTAAAGTCGCACTGGCATGGTCCAATCAGGTCAGCGATAATTGGTTTTAGTCTTTCGCACATTATACTTGATAGAACCTTATATGCTATTCCACGGTAGTTGGTTAAATATGGGACATAGTACACTGAGACTCCAATCGCCGGGCATACATTCATCTAACCAAATTTTGCTAATGAGCTAGCCTTAAACAGCTCCGCCGGTAATCCATCGGCTCCTGCGGCTTTGTTGTTCTTAAGCCGGGCAATAGCTGTTCTGACCTCGTCTTGGTTAGGAGGGGGCAATCGACGTCGTCGTCCATATTGTGATCGATTGTCCCATCGTCATTGGATATCTCGGGTACAAGTAGCGCGGAGAAATGATCTCTCTATATTCGCAACATGCTCTGCACATCTGCGATGAGATTTCCGTCCTTGTCTTTACAGAAGAGGGGCCCTGAACCATGTCCATTAGTTCCGTGTTTGGCTTTTTGGTAGAATTTTCGGGCTTCGTTCTCCCTTCTGTATGGCTCAATTTTCTCACTCTCGCGCTTTCTCCACTGCCGTTTCTTACGCCTAAAGAGACGGTTTACCTCCTTTCTTTTCTCCCTATACCTCTCAGTTGCAGCCCGCGTTGCAATTGACTGAAGCATTGCCATACGTGCAGCGTTTTTTTCAACATTTCCAATGTGACACTCTTCATCGTACCATGGTTTGTTGCGAAGCGGTTTTCGAAACCAAGTACGGTTGTTGCGGCAGTTTTTATAGAGTCGGAAATGGGTTTCCATTGCGCATCAGGATCGTCATCGGGAGGGGGTTTGTTCTGTACCAAAAGTTGCGAGAGCTTCCTTGAGTAGGCTGTGGCTACCTCTGGTAATTGCAGCTTTCGGATGTCCACCTTCCTCTGCGTCTGGTTTCGTACGATGTTCGCTCTGCTTATCTTGTGCGAACCTTTGCTGCTACCAGGTCGTGATCAGAATCGATGTTAGCTCCTCTGATCACTCGTACGTCCATTACACTGGATGAGTGTCTTCCATCAATTCCCACGTGATCAATTTGGTTCTTAGTTCTTTGATCAGGGGATACCCATGTATGTCTTTATGCTGGAATCTTGTACCACTAATGGCCATGTTTTTTGCCGCGGCAAAATCAATCAGTCTCATACCGTTGTCGGAACTGTCAGCATGTAGACTGAAATTGCCAATAGTTGCATTAAACACATTCTTCCTTCCTACTTTGGCATTAAAATCTCCTAGTACAATCTTAATGTCATGCCCAGGGCAGCGGTCATACGTTTCCTCTAGGAGCTCATAGAATATGTCTTTGGCATCATAATCTTTCTCTTCTGTCGGGATATGCACACAAATTAGGGAAATATAAAAATATTTCGCTTTTATGTGGATTGTGGCTGTACGTTCACTCACAGGATTGAACCTAGAGACTAGATGTCGCAGTCTTTTGCCAACTAAAAATCTACAAATCCGCAACCCAATTCATGGTTTTTTTCAAGGCAACTGTAGTATATATCGCAGTTTCTTTTTCTTGTGCAGCCATGTCCTGTCCATTGCATTTCCTGGATAGCGGCAGTGTCAGCCTCATAACTTTCGAGGACATCTGCCAGTTGGATACTTGCACCGGATCTATATAGAGTTCTTACATTCCAAGTGCATATCCGTAAATCGTAGTCCTTATAACGTTTGCAGGGGTCATCAACAAATAGTGGTTGTTTATGTTTTCTTGTTCGTTTACGTATTTTCACTGCCATTATGAACGGTGGCGGGAGGCAAACCCAGTCCACCGTGTTTTTGCATTTTACCTACTGCCAGACGCTGACCAGGATGCAATATGTCGAACCTGGATATTCTAGTTTCTATCCTCCCGTTGGCCCGTATGTTTGGCACATCCGCCTTCTAAGGACAAAAGAATATGCCCGATTGTTTGATGAGCTTCAGTGACATCAGTCCTGATTTACCGCTCATTTGTTTCGCCTTCTCACTCTAGCTAGCTAACTGAGGTTTCCGAAAAGCCATTGCCCAGGACATACTGCGTGGAAGTAGTGAGCTGCTAGGACTGCCCAATGAAGGAATCATTTCTGGCCACTCCCAGGTGAATGGCTATCAGAAACTTTCCACCTCCACGGACAGTCCCATGTCATGACGGGAAAGTAGACAGTGAAAAAAATAGACAAAAATTCCAACTTTTTTAAAACAAACTTTATGGGTAAAACCAAAATCATAAAAGTTGGAAATTTAAACAAAAAGGGCTTATGGAAGCCATAAATACAAGTAACTGAACGAACAGTTGGTGGAACCGTTTTTCGTTTCTCGAAAACGTTTTTTCAGCTCTATTTTTTCGTAACTGGTTTACTACAAACGTTTCTCAGTTCTTGCAAACGTTTTTGTAGTTGGGAGCAACTACAACTCGGTTGCTGTAACCGAAAGGACAGTTGGTGGAACCGTTTTTCGTTTCTCGCAAACATTTTTCCAGCTCTAATTTTTCATAACTCGTTTACTGCAAACGTTTTTCAGTTCGCGCAAACATTTTTAAGTTTGGAGCAACTAGAACTCGGTTGCTGTAACCGAAGGAACAGAGTTTCATTCCGTTTCTCTTTCCGCGAATCGTTTCAGTTGCACTATAAGTAATAGTTTAACACGGGCTTAAGCACTCCAATTTTTTTATCTAACTTTAACATCTACAACAAAACGGCTTCAATGAAAAAACTTCGTGCCAACCATGAGACATCAAGTATATCAAAGAAGCAAATTAAATATATCAACGAAGCAATTTTCTTACAGTCATGAAACACATTCGTCGTATCTATGAATATATTCATCACAACCATGAAATATATTAGTCGTTTCAAAGCACACTGGAACACGGATAGCAATTTCCCGGCCAAAAGCCTATTATAGACTTGTCATAGCTGGCTAACAAAAATGATCCTGGGGTATTTCAAGGTCGACGATTTCAGAAATGTCCTAAAGTCTGATCCAATATGTCGGCGACAATTTATAAAAGTGGTCCGATGCGTCAATAAATTTATATTACAATCTAAAATTCTCTATATATATAGCGACGGTAACAGGGTATATTGGAAATATGTAGGGTGTTTTTAAACGGATTCATTCAAAAACGTAAATATGGGATAAATCGCATCTAATGAGCCTAAAAAACTTTCAGTTCGTTACTCAATGGAGATGAAATTGTGAAAATTCTTTTCAAATTGATACCAATCGGAATCGCTGAAAACTATAAAGTAGGTCCCGATCTATATACATTTCGTCTGGTCGATTTGTATGGGATTCCAAAACGTGAAAAAGCGTACCCTCCTACGTGATTCTTTGGGAAATTTTAACTACTATTCGTGAAGAAATCCTATGTTGTAATCAATTGTGCGAATTTTTAGTTCAACATTTGTCGCCGTCTGTCTATATGATCGAAATGTTTTTAATAGATTTTTAGTAGTAGATGGAAAAAAGCATGTACGTCAAATACAAGTATCTTTTTAAAAATTAAGTAAAATTAACTAAACTTAATTTCTCTTATTTGTTTAGATTTTTTTTGGATATTTTGTATGTAACAATTCTTCATTATTTTCCTCCGACGTTTCGTTGGTTCTTTTCCAACATCTTCAGTGACTCTTCATTGAAGTATTAATTTAATCACATTAAAATAAAATAACTTTAACCAAATAACAATTAATAACAGACTTTAAACAAATTACAAATATTCTTGTTGTAAGTCATTATAATTCAAATAACCACTGTTTAACCACTTTTGGTATATTATGACTTTATTAGAAATAAAAAATATTCCCATTATTTATGGAACACGATTTCATTCATGTGGCTGCTTCGCAGTAGCTCATCCTGTCACTTAAATTTTCCAAGACTTTGCTGACGATGTTTGGTTCTATCTCAAGAATGGCTCGGGCGATATTAGCCTTAAGGGTGTGGACCGTTTCCGCATTATTCGCATAGCATCAGTCTTTAACGGCACCCCGCAAGAGAAAGTCTAAAGGGGACAAATTACAGCTCCAAGACGGCCAATTGATATCGCCAAGAGGGCTGATAACCCGATTACAGAATTAAATAAAATAAAAGCACATTGCGGGATTCGATCCGTTGACGACTATTTACGCGATATCCACAAGTGATCAAAATAATTTTGCACTGTTCAAAATAAACGAAATAATTTGTGTTTGGTTTCTTATTATTTCCAAAAGGTAACTCATCCACCCTGTATATTCAAAATTAAAAACATCGACGATAAATTCGGAGACCCCAAAATGATTTTGTAAACATGTTTATTCAGCAAAAGTGTTTAGAGACTTTCAACGAATCATATAGTGGGGTACGACTTTTCCCGCCAAAAACATAATATTCATCCCTTCATGATATTTAAACGAACCGTTGTTTTTGTTATGTAGATCCAATGAATCGATTAGAAAGATGTAATGAATCGAATTTAACTGTAGACATGCAAGTTAACCACCTTCTTATTAATCTGTAGTTTATGTGTTTTATAAACACAGAATGTTCAAGCCACTTTGATATAAAGAAACTTCACATAAGCAGTAAATTTCATGCAATGATGAGTCTATCAAAATCTGTATTTACATTATTACCTATTATACAGTTTCCTATAATGGAACTAAAGATACAGCGATAATGAGGAATTCAATTCTTTATTTCCATTATTGCATCTATTGTTCGTTAATTGATTCCATCTTAATTTTTCGTTGATGAAATCAACACAGAGAAACTCCAGAGATGAAGACTAATCTTTCTTTGTGTTGCTTGCAGTAATATTTAAGATAATCATAAATAGATTTATAATCAGTATTGGATGGGTCGTTAAACAAGAAAGTGTCACAACAAAGGCTTCGGCCAAAAAACATATGTTTTTATCATTTTATTAAATAAATAAAATAAATAGTGTCTATAACATAGAGGAATGACGTATAGAGTAACAAACTCTCTCAGTAAATTGAGGACATTTGTATTGCTTTAATAATATCAAATAGAGGTAAAGGCGCAAACCAACCAACAATAAATCAGCAACGGCATTTCGATTTGTGCGTTAAAATTTTTGTGTAAATACACCAGAAATATATACTAACAATAAAATATATCAAAAAAAGTCCAAAATACGTGTAAATTTCACAGTTTTTCATCAAAACGACATGAAAAATTTAAGTCGACAATTTTTGTAATTCCACCTGGTGTAAGTAAATTTACGCCAAATAACTCCCTACCTATCGCACCGACCGCAGCACGAATAGTGTGAAAATAAACTTCAGATGAGAAAAATGACAGCTCTATACGCCATTACTCTATGGTCTATAATGTGAATATTTTAGATTTATATATTTTATCTTCCCGTACATAACAGGCAGTAGATCAGCATGAGAAGCAATCGTCACTCTTGCATTCATTATAAACTGACCAACAAAAAAATCGTATACCGAAGATTCTTTGTGTTCCATAATTAATCGTACGGTTACTCATGCATGAATGTAACACATAAGCTGGATGAATTTACGGACACATGCTTGTAGGGTGACAATGAAAAATCAATTTTAGACTTTTTGACAAACCTCTCTCTGTTGTCATTTGATGTAAAACTAACGAGGTGAAATTGGAGGCATATAGATAAATTTGTGCATCCTTCAGGCCAAAGTTTACGGGTTTGGAAATTTTGAGTATTATTTTGTTCATTAATTTTTTCGGCCAGTTGGAAATTTGGTTATTGATGTAGTTTGGCCTTGTTTTAAAATGACAAAAGTTAGAGAAATATCCAACAACTCTTGGGGTTTTATCAGTTATATTCCCCACAAATTCACAGAAAAGAAAAAAATTAAGGTATTCAATCTATTGTTTCAGTTTTTTGTTTCTTTTATTCGATTTTTAAATTATGTATGTCAATCATTATCCGGCCCGAGATCAACTATTTTCGATTAAAAATAATTTCAATAGAAAATACATGTACAGTGGTGGTCAAACAATTAGAAGCGCCACTTTAGAATTTGTACTGTATAACAGAATTACTTCAATAAATCGAAAATTAATAAAGAAAATATGTAGTATTGTAAAACTCAGTTATTGCAATACTTTCTACAAATATTTCCTGAAATGTGGAAACTAAATTTTCTAATAGATCTCTAAAAATCGATGGTCATGCAATTAGAAACAACGACTAAACAATATTTTATTCCCAATTTTACAGAAAAATATAATAAAATAATACAAAAGACTTTGTAGGGTAGCCCTTAGTTTTTATCAGATCGGCCAATATCCATGGTAAACTTTCTACCAAAGTCTTGCATCGCGAGGATGGTATCGATTCCTCAAACTGCCTTAATATTTCGAAAATGTTCGTCAATATTTCTTGGGGTTTTTGTTTTTAAATGTCGTTCGACATTTACACAATTGCTTTCAATTGAATTAAAGCCCGAACTTTGTGGTGGCCAGGTGAAAACATTGGCATGTGTATCCATAAACCATTGCTTCATTCACAACACGGAAATAATCCTTCTGATCGTTGTCATGCTGGAAAATATATGTAACTGACCTATTTTCTAATATTGGTGTTGGTTTATTCGATCATCTATGATGTGTATAGGACCAACGCCATATCTACTAAATTCACCCCATACCATCAAATTTCCTCATCCGTGGTTTAATGGTTTATTTTCAAAAATTAATCGGGTTTGCAGGTGCTCCTATGCAAATTTCAAACGTTTTGCAATATTTTTGCTTGAGACGTGCGACGTTTTACGTGCAATGCATCCATGCCGACCTGCTTCTTGTAATCTACGTCTAATGGTTAGACATAAAATAATGCTGGATATTCAGCAAGGTTTCGTGCGTTGCGATAGAATTAATTTCGGTTCAAGTCAAAAATGGGTTGGCTTTACTAACTCTGCAAATAACTCTATCGTCATATGAAATGGGGTTTCTTGGCATTGGACTTCTTTTAGAGGTCTTAAAACTTTCCGTATTTTGAAATAATCTTATTGATCCAAAAATAATTTTTTTTTTTGAACAGTAAAATCGGTTTGCTATGGCTGAAATTTATTGTTTTTCTTTTTGACAGCAGCGCACAATTATTTGCGTAGCGCTGGAGTGCATGACATTTTTGCGGTGAGAGTATGATATCCGTGGCCTCCCCACCCGACAATATTTCGATAATAGGCACCAAAATAAGACGAACAAATTAAATATAAATTTTCGATAACTCGCTTAGTTATCGAGATATCGTAGGTTAAAGTTTTAAACAATTAATAACTTTTTTACCAATTTACTCAACCAGAGTGGTACAACTCCTCAAAATAAGCCCAAATATTAAATAAAAGTTATCGATAACTTCTTTAGTTATTGCGATATCTGTGGCTGTAACGTTTCATATGTACTACTTTCAACAATTTTACTTGTTTTTTTTTACCAATGAATTACCTCCAATGAATCCAATGACAAAAAATTAAAAATAATTTCAAAAAAAATTTCGCGATTTTTTTAAATAATATATCGCCTGCGGCGCTTTCTATTACAATGAACCAATGAGCAAAAAGACAAAATTTTTTTTAAAATAATAAAAATAAATAATAATCTACAACTGCATAAACTTGACATATAATGCAAAGATCCCTACGTTTAATTTCATAATTTTTCAATTTCAGTATTTCTTGCCAAATCACAAAGTTTACCAATTCTTTATTGAATATATCGATATCTACTACTGTTATCGATAAATTTTATTTCAATTTTCCGAATAATTTTGAAAGTTCTACAGAAAAAAATTATCCTTTTGACAATACGGTAAAACAAAGTTATCGTTTTTTTAAAACTTTAGTTTAGTTTAGTTTATTGGTTTATTTTCGATGGTAGAACAATAAGAATACAATTCTTTTATAGTTCAATAGCGTATTACAAATGGAAGTCATTATAATTAAATATATACTATATGTAATTCAAAGTTCGAAGTAAGATTTTTTTTTCTCTTATAACATAAATTTTAAGTAGGTACGATACAAGTTTGTTTTTCCACTAAGGTTTACATTATTTTTATTAATCACAAAAATTAAATCAAGTTAAGTTATGACTAATAATTTCAGAGAAGAAGTGATTCATAAATTAATTGTTTGAGAGAATGAAGTATAGGAATATAATAGAGAAGAATTAGGCAAATAGGAAGAGAATAGGGTTAAATAGAGCTAGTTGATAGAATTTATTAAATCAAGGAGGGCCTTTTTAAAAATGTTCTTTCTTGTTATAGATTTTATTGCTATGGGCAAGGCATTCCAATGCTTAATAGCGTTGACGAAGAACAATCTGATTGTGTTAAGTAAAGTATGTTTGGGAATTATGAGTGTCATATCACGTGAGATGCGGCCAAATGTTAGTTTGTCATATAGGTATGAGGGGGTCTTGTCATTAATTAATTTGTGTAAGAAAAGTAAGTTACGCACCCGCAGGTAATCCACTAACTCACAGCCAAGAATCATTTTTCTCCATGTCGACACACTACTGAATCGACTAATGCCAAAGACATAACGCGTAGCACTATTCAGTGATAACAGTAATTTGTGGTATGACTGGAAGTCAGCTGCATACGCATGCATATTACAATTAACACACACCTGAAATACATCATTGACAAAGACACTGAACATAAGTGGACCCAAAACTGAACCTTGAGGAACACCAGACGTAACACTTTGAAGACTTGATTCACTGTCGCCAACTACAACCTTTTGGGAACGATCTGTTAAATAATTTATTATAAGTAGTAGAGCAGAATCAGACAATCCGTAATAATATAATATAATACCCTCAATATTTCGCTAACTAAGAGAGTTATCGAAATGAGGGCCACGGAAATCGTACTCTTGGCAATATCTCGATAACTATTACTGCTATCGATAAATTTTATTTAAATTTTCCGAAAAATTTTCAAAGTTCTACAGGTAACATTATCTTTTGAGTAAAACGTTGAAAAAAGCTATTGATTTTTTAAAACTTTTACCCCTAAATATCTCGATAACTAAGAGAGTTATCGATAACTTTAATTTAATTTTTTCGGCTTATTTTGGGGTGCTCTAAAAAAAAGTTATCGAAATGAGGGGCCACGGATATCGTACTCCTGCCTTTTTTGCCACATATTTGTACTGAATTGAGTTAACTAGTAAAATGTTGGTTAGAAAATAAATCAAAAATAACTTACTTTTTTGTACTTGAATTTCTAATAAATTAACTAAAAATTACTTACCACTATTTACGAATGCGTTTCTAGTTATCTGTCCAGTCTCAGAAGCACGTGTCCCTACAGTTTTCGCAATTGTTAGAAATTTTCAAACGATATTGTTGATATTTAGACATCCAACAATATATTGAATTAGAGTGAGAATGAAATGGGAGTTACCAAAAATAGAGACACTTTATAAGAAAGTTCTTAAAAGAAAAGTAACTTTGAATACATCGATTCTATTTGTATGACCGACCACCACTGTATGTATGTATATTGTTAAAATTATAAGAACATTTATTACTATGGTGAATGGTTGGGAATATGCCATTTCATCGCCCACCAAGGCAATTCAACAGCTCCCTTCACCACAAGTATTTCAATATAATATTACACTGTATACATAAGTCTGAACAAAACCAACATAATTGAAAACTTTAGTTTATTTTCAGACCAATTATGTCAAATAATTTGTGTTGATAATTAAATTGTTAGTTGTATGGGCTTTTTGGTCACTTCAGTGTAATGGCAATAAAACAATTTATTCCATATTTTTCCGGACGTTTCGTTGTTTGTTTGACAACATCTTCAGGGGAGGTTTTATTAGATCTTTTTTCAAAAACAATGTGGAATATTATTTTTATATGGTTTTTAGTGTTTTCAGTTTAACTTACTGTTATATTACATTGACTGGATTTTCATTTGCAATAACAAAAATTAAATAAAATAAATAAATAGTATAAAGGACGAGCAAAATTGTTTAACTTGTATAATTATGGACGTGCACCACTTAAGCCTAATATCACAGAACTAACTAAAGATTCATTTCAGAGCAATAATATAGCTTGAGCTGATGCAGTCGACGTCCTCTTTTCTGTTCATTGTCCTTGCTTGTTGTTGTTGTATCCGCAGACTCTCTAATGTGTATCTCGTATTAGTTCGTTTTTCCTTGTCCAATATTCGTACATTTTCAAAGTCAGGCTTGTGCCTTCTGCACGTCATGTGTTGCGCCAATGCAGTTGTTTGCCTTTCCTTTCTTATGTCCGACTCATGTTCTGAGAGCCTTGTGACCAAAGCTCGATTTGTGGTACCTATATATGTATATTTGCCACAAGTCGGGAAAAATATGGAATAAATTGTTTTATTACCACTACACTGAAATGACCAAAAAGCCCATACAACTAACGATTTAGTTATCAACACAAATAATTGAAAACTGTTTCAAAACATTTACTATTGTATACAAAATAACACTTACAATTACAAATTTAGAGTTATCCGCTTTGCCTCAAATTTTCACCACGTAAAAGCCCATACAACTAACGATTTAGTTATCAACACAAATAATTGAAAACTGTTTCAAAACATTTACTATTGTATACAAAATAACACTTACAATTACAAATTTAGAGTTATCCGCTTTGCCTCAAATTTTCACCACGTAAATTTAATAAAAATCATACATTTTAATGCCACCCTAAGGCACATATTCGTCAATTCATTGAAATACGAATGAGCTCGATTACAGAGTATCTCAGCTCAACTCAGTTTAGCTAAACTCATCTCGTCTTTACTTATTCAGCAAAATCGTCGTTATTCCAAACTGCCCATAGTATGAATGAGGCGAATGCCACAAACATTCGATGCAACGTTCGACACGATACGAAAAGAAAATCGTTACCTTTTATTAGTAAACGCTGAGTTGTTAAAACGTTAAGTTGTGCTGTCGTGCTGGCGTCGCCAAAACAACACTCCTCAAATAAACAAACCAAAGAGAGTTGTCATAGAGACAACGAATTGTTAGTAACATCAATAGATACATAAACAAACACACAATTAAACAAAAATAAAACATTTCTTTTAATTATTCAATTAACTAAACATACGTAGTCACATACTCTTCTAGTACTTCTAACTAGTTGAAACAATAATATAGAATTGGCTGCTTTAGTGCTTATCGTAGCATACAAACAGCCAAGACTTAATGAATGAAACCGATTGGAAGCCAAAGAGAAAGAAACTTCGCAAACGCAGTGAAATTAATGTGAATGTCAGAAACTAAATAAACAAAAGATTTAAAATATGGCTCAAGCTATAAGCAATATTTTAAACAATGATACAGAGGTAAGGAAGTTAAGGTTAATAACCAACAGTGAAGTACATTTTCAATTGTATTTAAGGTAGAAAAAAACTACTGATACTGAACGAGGGGAAACTCATTCGAGCAAAACAAAGTTACGGAACTGCAATTACCACAAAACTGTAACATTACAAAATATATGACCCCAAACATTGAACAAAAAGATATAACCCAAATTTCAGCACATTACTCATGTTCACTGCGTTACTCATACTTGAATTGACCATAATACATATGTATCTTGTATAGTGTAAAACACAATCACTGATGATGGTTCACAGTTTAAGGTCTTTGTTAGTTTTCGGTGATTACGTATACGTTTCTTTGTGTAAAAAGGAGCTAACAAAATAAAATATGGAAAATAGTGATGGTAGCTTTAAAACACACTCCGTTCCACTTCAATAGCACACCCTTAAACATTGTTTTTTAAAGCTTAATACATCATTTGGGACATTGTAAACAAATGTCCTTTCATTTGAGTTCCACACCGAGGTTACATTAATGTTGGGAGACTGTCAAATATTTGGGTGCCGGGTACTCGATACTTTCGTCCAGCACATGTTTATAGAACAAGAGAGCATTTTTAAAGTTCCAGGATATTTTTGAAAAAACTATAAAGTGTCTAATAAAACTGTCTGCATCGAAAAATATGCAAATGAATATTTAGTTCAGGGTTTATCGCTGAAACTAAAAGATAAGCACTTTGTCCCAATTCAAATGATGGCATATTTTGTTTCCCCTATGTCCACATAAGTTATGTGACTCGGTATGCTGTAAAAAACAGACTATTTTATTTGGGGAAAACAACCTATGTTGACTTAAAAAAAAGGTTGAGCTGCGCGCTTTCTAGTTTTATGATCACTGATTGGGACCTACGGTTTTTACACCGATTCCGAGCGTTATTTTGAAAAGCTTTTCCATGGTTAAATACTCGATAGTGTCGCCTTCACTATGCGAGGTGACCGCAGCCGACAGAAATCGAACCCAGGTTCTCATGTACAAGAGTCGCGCACACTAACCATTGCACCACCGACGGCCACTATGTTGACTCAAGCTATACATTTTTAAGGGGGGTTCTTTTTACTAATAACGTCATCTCGGTTTTCATAACTCAATTTAGTCCTAAGCGGTCTTAAGTCGTTTTTCCTTGTTGTATAATAATGCACTTTCAGTAAAAATAAACCATTTGTACATAAAAATAATGTAGTTTAAACTCTGACAATTTAAATTGTAAAAAAAATGTAAAATACATACAGTTAAAACAATTGGTGATTTCGTTTCTAAAAAATAATGTTACCCTTATATGAGGCAACATTTAAAAAATGTTGCCATCGCCCCTTCAAAGTTGTACCTTTTTTAGGATGAGAAACGAACATAGAAATGATGCACTTTCTCACAACTGTATGCTCCCTTTCGCATGTCGATATTAACTTGCTTAACTGAGTTATTCAACCAGTTTATCTGGAAACTTAAGCTATATTAAGCAATTTTAAGTGACTCCTCTTACAAACTGCCGCTTCCCGCTTATCAAAAAATTCGACCACTTTGTTTGAGAAGGTAAGCGAATTTAACAGAGTAATTACCTGAATAATAATTGCCCGAATAATTGAATAATTACCCTCGTTCCCCTACAAAAGGTAGAAAAATTAGCTTAGCGAGGACAAATAACAAGCAAAATTACAGAAAATTTGCCATTTTTTGGCCAACATTCACGCCTATGACCCGCTGATAACACAGTGCAACACGAAAAAATATAACCATATACGGACACCACTACGTGATAAAATACCAAAAAAAAAGACCCGTGTCTCCCAGTTTTGCCCAAAGTCATGCACTTTTTTTATGGGCCCCCAAAGATTTGGGGACTCGGTGTCATTTTCGCAAAAAAGTGACCATTTTGTCAGCTCATATCTTGCAAACCGTTCGGAATTTTGTGAACATGTAAAATCAAAAAACTACATTTTCAAGGTCAAAATCGCTAAAAAAAACTTTAAAAAATTCGATTAATTTTTACCTTTTTTCTCCTGTTCCGGCCAATTGGTAGCAAACCGTTCAAAATTCAAGGAAACAATCTACTACAAAAATGTATCATTCCTAGGAAGTTCATATTTTCTAGAAAGTTGTTTATTGAGATCTTAGATACATTTTTGTAGTTGATTGTTTCCTTGAATTTTGAACGGTTTGCTACCTAAAGGTAAAAAACGAGCTACAACTTTCCCTCAGAGAGTAAATCAATATTCCGAACGGTTTGCAAGATATGCGCCTGACAAAATGATCACTTTTTTTTTGCAAAAATGACACCGAGGCCCCAAATCTTTGGGGGTCCATAAAAAAAACAGCAGACAGTTGTCCGAGGCCTTCGGCCACGGACTGTCCCTGCAGGCTGTGTCAGAGACACGGCCATTAAGTTTAACGTAGAATACGCCATCCGATAAGACAGAAAACATATATGTATAACAATAAATGATAAATAACAAAGCAAATGAATTTATTTATTTGATAGTTACTTTTGATAATATACATAAGCTTATGGTAGGAAAAATAGGATAAATATGTTTATAAATTAAAAGAGTAAGGATAAATGATAAATAACAGACGCAAATCAATTTGATTATTTGAAAGTTACTTTTGATAATATGATAGGAAAAATAGGATAAATATGTTTTTAAATTAACATTCAAATTTCTCGCAAAAACTAAGTCAATGGTTGTGTTATCAATAGTTGTGGGAGCATCGTTTCGAATATAATCCAAATTAAATGTATTGGATTATATTCGAAATCCAATAGTCCAATAGAATAGTTTTTATTTTAATTTACTAAACATCAACTGTCAGCTGCTGTCAAACAGCATCACGCAGTATTGTTATTTTGCTTACTTGGTAGCACTTTCATTTAACATAAAAATGTATATTTTCGTATATTTTTTATAATTATATATCCATGTTAAATTCAAATTCATATTTAACATTTTGTTTCACTTAAATACATAAGTAAATACGTGCTGTCTGGGCAGAGTGAACCCCCGATGCAATGAACACCCCGTTGGAGTGAACACCAGAATGATTACATTGACTACTCTGTAGAGTGAAAAGTCATGAACCTCGATTAAGTGAACATACTTTATAGCATAAGGGTATCGAATGGGCAGAGGCTAATACAACAAATTTCGCGAATATACAATCACTACATTGCCTTCGCGATCAAGCAGTCCAAATATCGGTACGGAACCCAAAAAAACAAACAAATATTACCAAGTTTTTCCAGGCTGAAATTTAAACTTCAATATTACATACAAATAAATAAAATGTATAACCTATAAATGGATTTAAAATGCATTTTTAAATAAAAAAAATTGAACCTTGATTTAGTGAACAACCTGGGTATTATGAAATCGCCCTGCAAAAATTAGTTCACTCTACCCAGACAGCACGTATACGAAATTTCAATATTTCATCAATCAAAACAACAGCCGAAGGTTTGTGTCCACACTGAAACAGCAGCATAGTTTGTGTTCAAACACTCAACCAAACACCACACATATATTTGAGTGTATGTGTTTAAACAATTTTCATTTGAGAAATTTAAATATTAGGAAGATATCAACCAATATGAAATGTATATCAAACGAAAGATAACATCTTCATTTACCTACAAAAAAAATTTAAAAAAAATTCATCTAGCCGTTTCCTCATAATCAATGAAATAAAGATTACAACAATAACAATCTGACATGACTCCCTATACCGTAAGGTAAGACGTATTCTACGTCAAAAAGTGCATGACTTTGGGTAAAACTGGGAGACACGTAAGCGAATTTAACTGAAGCCGCTTAAATTACCCTCGCTCCCCTACAAAAGGTAGAGAAATTAGCTTAGCGAGGACAAATAACACAAACAAAATTACAGAAAATTTGCCATTTTTTTCGGGCAACATTCTCGCCCATGACTCGCTGATAACACAGTGCAACACGAAAAAATATAACCATATACGGACACCACTACGTGATAAAAGACCAAAAAAAAAGTCAAAGCAGCTTTTTATGGACCCCAAATATTTGGCCCCCAAATATTTTTGCAAAAAGTGATAATTTTGTCAGGCTCATATTTTGCAAATCGTTCGGAATTTTGTGAACATGTAAAATCAAAAAAACTTAATTTTCAAGGTCAAAATCGCAAAAACTTTAAAAATTAAATTTTTCTCCTGTTCAGGTCCATAGGTAACAAACCGTTCAAAATTCAAGGAAACAGTCAACTACAAAAATGTATAATTCCTAGGAAGTTCATATGTTCTAGAGAGTTGTTTAGGTACATTTTTGTAGTTGATTGTTTCCTTGAATTTTGAACGGTTTGCTACCTATGGACCTGAACAAGGGAAAAAGGTAAAAAACGAATTTTTTTAAAGTTTTTTGCGATTTTGACCTTGAAGATGAAGTTTTTTTGTGTTCACAATTTCTTTATTATAAGAGCTACAACTTTCCCTCAGAGAGTAAATCAAAATTCCGAACGGTTTGCAAGATATGCGCCTGACAAAATGATCACTTTTTTTTGCTAAAACGACACCGAGGCCCCAAATATTTGGGGGTCCATAAAAAAAGTGCATGACTTTGGGTAAAACTGGGAGACACAGGTCTTTTTTTTTTTGGTCTTTTATCTTGTAGGGGTGTCCGCATATGGTTATATTTCCATGACTTAAAAAAATACACACAGTATAAGGCAGAAAATGCAACATTTTTGTACTTTTTGAGTACAACATTCTCAGAAACGAACACAAAACCTTCAAGTGGGGTTGCACTTTTTTCACAAACGAACACAAAACGGCACTTTTAGGGCAAAGGGCAGAAAGAAAGTTGATTTTTTTCCCAGAAACGAAATCGCCATAAGTTACTACTTTTAAGTGATAAAAGTAAATTAAGGAAAAGTACACTATATCTGAGTCTAAGATATCTTTAGCTCCAAATATCGTAATTTCCCCTGTATTTTAGTTCAATTGAACTGAGTTTCAGTTAAATTATAATTCATGTTGGTACATCTATACTTGCTTTGAAGAAGTGTTAAACTAAAAATAAGTAAAAGTTGCAGAATTTTGAACTTGAATATGGTAATTTCTACCCATTTTCAGTTTAATGTATACTTATTTTAAGTACAAGTTGTACTCAATTTGAGTTTAAATGAACTTATTTCTAGTTAATTTTTAATAAACATTGTACTGGTTTGTGGTATACCTTTACTTACATTGGGTAAATGTTGCTGTTGTTTCTACTGAATTTGAATATTTTGAACTTATTGTACGTTCTTTAATATACTTTACTTACTTCAAGGAATAATTAACTGAATCTGAGTAATTAATGTATATGGCTCCATACGAGGTTAATATGTTTCTTTATTTTAGTTCAATTGAACTTAAATTTAGTACAATATGATGTACACATGAACTAAAATTAAGTGGCAATTTCCTATAACTGCAACAACAATTTACGCAAGTCTAGTTCATGGATAGATTTTATTAACCTAAAATCCAGCAAATTTGTACTAACTCCAAATTCAAACTGTGAAGTAAATCCAAGGAATTTGATAAACTTAAATTGAGTTAAAAAATCTTTGGCTCCATACGAAGGTAAATTTTCCTCAGTTTTAGTTCATTTGAACTAAAAATTAGTTAAATTTTGTTGAGTGTACGATCACGTGGCCATACAATTTTGACAGAAAACAATAAAAGAAGAAGAAACACAAAGTTTCTCAAACTATAAACTAGACACAAACACCATAAGAATTTTTCCTAATAACAGTCAGCTGAACTTCCCTAGAATTAGCGTATGCAGTTAAACGACAATTTGAATTTTGCATAACATCCAGGCGAAATTCCACTCGCTATACCATTCCCTAACAGGCTACAGCACACATTACAACTATGAACATATTTATGCCTTGTTCACGCTGCTACGAAATTGACAATTTCGGATTGAAATTGTCGAACGAAATTGAAATCGTTCACACTGACATTTGAGCAATTTCGTTGAAATATGACAACTGTTTGTTTACAAACATTGCCATTAGTAAAATTTTAGTGTCTGCGCACAATAACCAAAATTGTGTTAGGAAATGAATGAAAACAATAAAATAAATGAATGGTACGCGAACTTTAACATGAAGCACTGATTCACCACGGTTTATAATTTATTTTCACTACTCGTATGGCGATGAAAACTTAAAATTTCAATTTGATGAATGAGGCGGCATACAATTGTTTTGTTTTTTGTTGTAATTTCAGTAACCACGACTTCGGTGAACGAAGCCGACCCATAATTATCGACGGCGTTAGAGCAACAAAAAAAAATGTATCGACGGCGGCAACTGAGTTTTTATTAAATGTGATTTTTCGGCAGACTTTACTTTTAGGCTCATCTCGTTGGTTGTGTAAAAAAATTAGATATTTGTTTTAAAAATTCGGGCCTTTAAAAGCTGCTTAGGCGATAATATCGGCTACGATTTTAAGTCTAAGCGTGCCTTAATGACGGTTGAGTGAACTTCATAAAATGATCTACGATGGCGGCACACCGGAAAATTTTCTATCAGCTTCGTTCTCCTGCATATATGTATGCAAAAAAGAGTACTAAGTTAATTTTGTTGAGTAAAAACAGCGTTTTATACGACAATTTCAAGGAAATTGTTGTAAATATCTCAATTTCGTATTTGTCAAAATCTATGCGAAATTGGGCAATTTCAACTCAATTTCAGCCCAAATTGCAAAAGACTTCAATTTCGCGGAAGCGTGAACAAGGCATTACACTATGGCTTTCACGCACGTGTTCGACGCGTGCCTAATGCGTTTTGTGGGTGAGAGGTGTGGTGCTGTAGACTGGCGGAGTAGACTTGCGCGATATGAAAATTTGTGGGGAGTTTTGACGATTCTTTCTCTTCACTTTCGTATTTCTGCCATTTTGTTTCATATTAATTCTCATGTCGAAGTGAAAAAGTGTAATCGATCGGTACAAATATTTCATTTTTAAAAAATTAACTGAGAATACACCACTTTTACAACTTTTACGAATGCAAGACAACGAATTTCCTTTTTTGATAAATTCAATTAGAATATACCACTTTTGCACATTTTTACGACTGTAAGAATGAGAGAGATCAGCAGGTTAAACGTCAAAATCTGAAGGGGTGGTAGCAAGCCAAAACGCCGAAAGTAATTTAATCGGGATTTACGCAGGCTTTTTAAAAGAGAATAGCGTGATAATTGCAGCCTGACGAGCATAATCTAAATAGGGAGTATAACAGTAGCAGATCAAATGTCCTAAGAATTTAACTCTGCACACCAGCATCCGGGGCAATTTCCTGATAATTAGGAATGGCCGCTGCCGCCGTTAGTCACCGCCGGGTTATCCGACCAAGCCGCCGACGCCGGGTTTCCTCGGTCACTACGCCGAAGCAGAAACAATCGGGGTTAACCTATAATACTCACCATCCTAGTTGAAATAACAATAAAAAAATATAATTTAAATCGTAGTGCAATTAAAACTTAATAGTCGTGTTTTGGTTACAAGCAAGCGATTGTTGCTTGCTAAGTTGCAAAGAAAACGGCAATTTAGCGATAAGTCATTTTATTCAAAAATATGAATAAGGGTTGAAAACGGTAAAAGATGTAAAAAAAAATTGTTTAAACTTAGCGAAAATGATTCTCGTCGCTAAGTTCTCGCTAAGTCTTCGCTAAGTGCTTCATACAAAACAAACGAATATATAAGCAAGCAGTGTAACCAAAACACGCTTAATGTCTGCTCAAATATTTTTAAATTTCATTAAATATTTTGTATTTTATCATCAACTTTTCTTTTGAAAATGGCGTCACCTTGATGCATTGTAACGATTAGCCGATAAATGTATGAATACCGGTTATTTTTCATGACATTTGCTACTCTTGTCAAATGAACAGTAAGATTATTTGAAACATAAATCAAAACCAACTGATTACGAATTTAAATAACCACTCGAAAATTGTGGCCCGAAGTGGCCGTCGGTGTTGCAATGGTAGTGCGCGCGGCTCTTGTGCATGAGAACGTGGGTTCGATCACTGCTCTGACTACCTTAAATTTCTTTCGGCAGCGGTCACCTCGCTTAGTGGCGGCGACACTATCGAGAATTTAGCCACGAAAAAGCTTCTCAAAATATTGGTCGGAACCGGTGTAGCACTGTGCGCCGCATCAGTGAGTGTAAAACTAGAACGCACGCAGTTCACTGGTTGTGAGAAGCTCTCCCTAATCTCTTCATGAGATGTAACGGGAAACCATTTATTTATTTCTTAATCGAAATTTAGGCCTCAGTACTACACGTGAGGAAATATTACGTCGTATATTTCGCTTCCAGTTTTTGTATGGAGTTTTGTAAAATTTCGCGGGAAATAGTGCTCTAAGTAACATGTAATAAGGTATATTTACATCCGATTTTGAAATATTTTGCTTGCAACAAAAGCAAATTGCAACTAAAGCAAATTCGTCATTGAGTTGTAAACCTTTACATAATGCAGTTAAATTGCCAAAAAGGATTAAGGTTTAGAGATTTTAGTGATAAAATTTAGTTTCTGAATCTTGAATACTTTGGCCCATGAATCGCTGGAAGCATTGACAATTCGCCAGAAATGCATATGGCTATGAATGTAAAGTAAATTGAAAGACTATGCAGTTTTGATTATAAAGGTATTCAAATTTTTCTTGAAATAAATCAAATTATGTTGTGCCCTTATTCTATTAAACCTATTTTGCAAGATCATATTTTTACCACTAACCCCTTAAACATTTTAACGAAATTTTTCTCGTCTCTTTAATTAATCCAAATTACTTGTTAGATATGCCCTTATTCTAAAATTTCATTACTTTTAATTCCAATACTTTAACATTCCAAGATTTTGTAAAAATGGCAAATTTTCAGAGATCGGTGTACCTCAAGATGAATTCCGATCTGTCTGAAATTGTGCGCACACTTTTAGTATCTATTTCCACCTACCCCGCTAAACGACCCGTTTGAATTCAAGAACGTCTCAAAATCGTTTCCCTCTATTCTAGCTTCTTAGAATCTTCTTATATTCTGTGCCGATTGGGAAGAACTGGGAAGAAATGTAGAATTGTTTTCGACCTTGGGTAAGAATTTTACTAGTAATAACAGATAATTAAACCGATCCAACAGAATTCTAGTGTTTTTAAGTCATTAAGGGCCACTATCAGCATTTGCGGTTAGAGCTAACCAGTTAAATATTGATTTTCGTACAAACTTGCAGCTGTTAATTGTTAGCTCTGTAGGAAATGCAGACGTAAGGTACAAAGAGATTACTAAATGTTTTACTCGCGTAAAAAAGAAATGAAAAAAATCTAAAAATTCGTTTAAAAATAACTGCATATTTACACCTGATTTGTGCGAAAGGGATGAAACGCAATCCCTGTCGAAATCAATAAAAATGATTACAGTGTCATCATCAGCTTTGAATATTAAAATTTTTTACATTCAATAGATATTTTTACATAATCGAAACAACAAAGCTGTCGTTTTCCCAAGCCCAACCTCACCTCTGTAATTATCTGCTATTTTCTAGTTGAATTTTTCTAACACACTCTACTTTTCCAATACAAACAAGTGTTTTCAATTTGAAATAAAACAAGTCGACAAACAAACCAGAAACTATGTACGTTTTATCTACATTCATTGATACTTCCATTTATGTAGATGTTTGTATGTACATGTTCTAGACATAGATTAATCATATACCTAGAGAAGCGACTTTTCTCAGTAAACTTACGAAGTTTGGTGTGGTTAACTACACCACAAATATTGTACTAATAATAAAAAATAACAGAAAAGTGACAAATTCGATACGTTTAAATTTCACAGTCCTCAACCAAAAAGACATTGCAAATTTAAGTCAACAATTTTTCTAACTCCAGCTGGTGTAAGTTAATTTACGTCAAAAATCTCTCTATCGCACCGACCTCACCACGAAGAATGTGAAATGAAACGTCAGATAAGTAAGATGGCACCTCTAGGTGTCATTATCTATAGTCTCTATAGTTCTAGATACGAGTACCTAACATGGTACATACAAATATAGACAGTAAACGCACTATCACAATAAGGCAACAACCAAAGGTTTTTTTTTTTGTTTTGCGTTTTGTTTCCTGTATCATTAAAAAGTATGAAACATGAAAAAAATGTAAACTCAACAACCAACCATGCGATGAAGTCTTTCCTAATTTTAAGTTCGGTATTCCAAAGTTAGAGGAAGTAACGTACTTGACTTGAGGAAGAAATTTACTTGATGGAGAGATTTTTTTCCTCCTCAATAAGAACCTATGCTACAAATAATGAAATACTTAGTTACTATATGCACAAATTGGTTTATTATTGTTTAAATCCATACTCCATATTTAGAAGCTTAAGGTTTCCACAAAAGATTTCCAATTATTTCTGTTACGTCTTAATTCGTTAAACGATTCGCTAAAAACAGTTCGGCGCCACGTTTTATGTTCAAGAAAATTAGGGTTTTATTAGTTGTAAGCCCATCCGTGCTTAATTTAAGTAACACATGAACTTGATTTGAGGAAATAATTTACTCGTTTGAAAGATATTCTATCATTTTGAAAGTAAGTGTTCCTTCTTTTGAGGATTAAATTTATGGAAATGTTTACTTTATTTAAAGAAATATTTGGATATTTTAAGTACATAGAGTTTCCTAAATCTGACGGAAACACAACTTAATCTTTGGATCCATACCAAGTTACAATTCTTCAGTTCAGTACATTTGGAATTAATTTTAGTTCTCTTTTTTCTGAGTGGAGGTATCAGAATTTATTAACACGTCCGAAACATCGAATTTCTCTTCAAGATTTCCTTGATTATAGTTTAGAATTCGATCAGGAATTGGTATAAAATTTCGGCAAAACCCATATTTTGTATATGTCGTCTGTCTGTGGGTTGTTTACAACAACCTAGTATAAGGGAAATCTGAATAAGTTGTGAGGATTGATAAATAAAAAAGGAAACATTTGTTAAAATCAAAAAATTTCCCCAGAATTGTCGTCCAAGATTCGTATCAACATTTTCATGTGTTTCGGTAGTCTAAATTTTGACGTTTGTTTTTATGCACCAATTGTTTGGAAGTTCGCGAAACATTATATTTTTAATAAAAACTGCACATTAGACATTTTTTTGAACGTAGTATTTTGAAAAAAGTATAGCATTCAAATGGTTTGGCGAGATTTGGTTCCTCAAGTTAGTTTTAATTGTCTCAATCGGAAGAAGTGAAAGTTAAATTATTGCAACACAAGAACATAAACATTTTTTCGTCCTTATTCTTCTTAGTGTTGTTTAAAAAAACAGTAAAACCGTGTTGTTAAAAAACCGGTTGAAAAAATCGGTAAAAGAATAAAACCCCGGTTTATCGCATAATTCGGAAACCGGGTTTGACTACTCTTATCAGTCAGAATCGTGAGGACAAAATGGTCAGACCCTCTTTGTCAAGAATCTGACTTTTTGCCACCTTATTATACCGATTTCTGACTAAATTCGGATTAAATAGCCGGTGATTATCAGATTTTTCTGACAATAATCTGCCGCTTTCGCCGCTAGTTCTACCGATTTATTATCTATCTCATATTAAGTAGCCGAAAATTATCAGACTTTTCTGACAACAGTTTGACTTTTGTGTAACCCTGTTCTACCGATTTTTAACCAGACTCTAATACTTAAATTTTTCTGACAATAATCAGCTTTTCTGCCTCCCAGTTCTATCGACCTATCTCTGATAAAATATCGAAAAATTATCACAACGTTTGTGATAATAATCTGCCTTTTTGCGCCCAATTCCACCGATTTCAGACTGAACTTTGACAAAGTAGACAAAAATGTACAGACTTCTGTCAATCTGATGCACAAGGAAGCTATGCCTTTCGCATTCCCCAAATCTCATCAAGATCGGAAAACCATACGCAAAATTTTTTGATCACCGAACCTGAATGCGTCAAAGAATGTACGCGCAGAGTATTTCACATTATTCTCTAACAAAATTAAAGACAAAAATTACATGGGGTGAAAATACGATAATTTAAATGGATCTTTAAAAAAACATACTTTTTGTAAAATGATATAAACATAAGAGTGGAATTTTTTTTATAAAGAAGTACTTTTTTTAAGAACAGATACTTTATAAAGAAGTGGTACTCGTTTTAGAAAAAGGTTATTTTTTTAAGAAAATGTACTTATTTTCAGCAAGACTACTTACTTATATCAAGAAAAGAAAAGGTATTATTTTATTTTTAAGAAATGAGTTTTTGTAAGAAAAGGTATTTTCTTTAAGAAATGGGAATTTTTTTAGAATTGGCCCTTCTCAAGTATAAGTACATTTTTAAGAGTAGGTACTTATCTCAAGAAAAGTTATTTTGTATCACAAGAAAGGTACTCTTTAAATAAAAGGTAGTTTTTTAAGTAAAGGCAATTTGTTGTAAGAAAATTTACGTTTTTAGGGAAAGGTACTTATTTAAAGGAAAAGGTACTTTTTGTACTAAAATGTACTTTTTTAAGCAAAGGTATTTTTTTAAGAAAAGGTACTTTGTTTAAGAATATGAATAGGTATTTTTTTTTGGGAAAATTTACTTTTTTTAAGAAAAGGCACTTATTTAAAAAAATTTCTTTTTTAAACTTCTTTCATTTGGAATTTTCTAAATTTACTTTTTATTGGGTTCAAAACTACAATATATACTAAGTATTGGTTACAGGCTCCACCTAGAAAACTTCCCATCAAACAAGAAATTTCCAAACATATGTTAGTCTAGACACAAACCAAATAACACTGTGATAACACTGGGTTGTAGTATAATAGTGTTAAAAAAAATTCTTTAATTTTTTTTCATTTAGCCCTGATCCGGGAACGTTCGATAAGGAACATCGTTCCAAAATTCTTTTCAGAGGATGTGCAGATCGTATCGAATAATTCCCGTGTATAATTTCAGAAAAGTTCAAAAATTTCAGGAAAGCTACAAAAGTTCAGACAATGTGCAGAATAATCTTTATAATGTGTTGTATGAAATAAAATCTGAAATAACTTCAAGGTAAGAACTTCGAACCAAGAAAACAATAAAGAATTTTCTTAAATTAATACGAATAAAAAATGACTGTTCTAATAGCACTTTCGCAATGGAAAATATTTTCATGATTTCGTATCAAATGTCCGTATCAAATGTCCTAACCAGAACTTAAAAACTAATACTAAAACTACTATATACATATATTTACAATCCCTATCTAAGGTAAGAGGTGCAACTACTGGACCGTAATATACACTGTGTCGTCCAGGTCAAAAGATCCTATCCTCCTATGATAGAATAGGAGTTTGTCATCTACGAAGAGGAGTCCCCCTCTATCCAAGGTCGCGAGGCCAACCGGCGGCCTATACCCTAATTCAAGAAGTCGCTCCAGGCGTTCGTCCTGGACCAAATTACTCTCAACAAGTCCGTTTTCGAGAAAGGCTGCCCTTTCCAGAAATTTAAGTGCTCCCTTAACAAAGTACACGTATATTCTGTCAAAGTCGACCATCCTGTACATCGTAGCACAGGATGGCCTCCTAACCGAACCATCGTCGGCTATCCGCATCCGTAAGCCCAAGCAGCTCATAAGGATGCGTCTTTCCCATCTCCTAAGTCCCTCCATCTGGCTGGAAGAGGTTCCAAACCAAACAGGGAACGCGTAGGCCATAATGGGTCTTATGATCTGACGGTAGATCAAAAGTTTAACCTCAGTCGAAAGGCCTCCACGCCAACGTAGCGAATGGAGGTATGTACCGACGATCACCTTCACCTTGGCCAGAATGTGGGCAATGTGTCGGTAAAATTCAAAGTTCGTACGGAATAAGAAACCTAGGTACTTAAATCCGTCCGCGATCCTGATCACGCGGCCCCAACCTGTAGGCTAGGTACGAACGTTCTAGCGTTAAGGAACAAAAGGATACGTTTTCCCTTGAAGATCATTCCCTCGCATTTGTCAACATTCAGCGTGAGTTTGAATGCCGAAATATTCCGACAAAACCTCCAGGTACTCGTTGACGCTAGAATTGGTGGTCTCCGCCTTTGGGCCTGACATGGCCACAATAATATCATCCGCGTATACCAGCAAGAGCCCACCCACAGGTGGTTGTGGTATGTCACTCACGAAGGTGTTATATATCATAGGCCCCAAGAGCGAACCCTGGGTACCCCCGCTATAACGTCCCTAACATTTGAGTACGATTCCCCTACTTTTGTAGGGAATTTGCGTCCCCTCAAAAAGCTGGCCACCATACGACAGGTGTCCTTATCACAGCAATCGTGGAGTGTCTCCGATTCAACGCTCGCGTCACATAGTCTCCGAAGACCATGAGTGCATGTGAGGTCGAATGTCCTCGCCGAAAACCAAATTGGTTTTCCTTGAGGACCCTTTTATCCTCTGCCGTACCCCTGACCCTTGACAATATGAAATACCCAAAGAACTTGCCAAGGGATGATAATAGGGATATCGGCCTGTAACTCGAACTCCGCCTGGGATCTGCGCCCGGCTTAGAGATGGGAACCGTTACCGCTTCCTCCACCCCACCGGAAAATACCCCAGGTTTAGGCAGTGGTTGAACAACACCGCCAGGAAACTTCAAATAGCGGCATTAACCCGCATCAGAACCTCTTCCGGGACTCCGTCAAGTCCACAGGATCTACGGTTCTTTCTCGTTCGTAATGCCTCGCCGACTTCACCAGGCTTAATAAAGCCATGCTCCCGCCAGCTACCGCACTCCGTGCCCAATATTCAGTCTGCTGTGATATCTTGTCCAAATATCACAGCTGGTCCATCGTAAGCTAAACGCGCTGTCTCGTCGTCAATGTCGTTCGATCCACCGTCAGTCACCGAGAGGAGTCCCTGAATGTAGTCAGCAAGGTGATTAGCCTTACTTTCATCAACTACAATCAGTGCGCCATTATCGTCCAGAAGGTTAGGTATGGGGCGTCTAGCCCCAGTTCCAGTTGCCGCCTTCACCCGTCGAAAATCTTACGCTGCTTGTCAGCCCTCGTCCTCTATTCAAACTCGTATATGGATCCCCGGATGATCCTTTCGAGATTGCGTACTACGGCACGCACCGTCATCGCCCTGCCAGGATCCCCAGTCCTGTCAGCTATTCTTCGAAGCCGCTTCTTCTCACGTATAAAATCCAGGATTTACGCTGGAAGACGTCGAAGGGCCCTCGGCCCAGTTGGCACCCTGGGTGTTGCGGCGTCCATAGCTCCTCTGAAAGCCATGCCCATAGATTCGACACACGAGTCAATCTCTGAGCAGGTAACATTTTCGTCGATCGGGAGTTTGCTCCCGGTCAACCCTGCCGCGAGTGCCCGGTTGAATCGCCCTCGATCCATCCGGTCATAATCAAAATACATCTGGCGGCTCGCTGCTCGAAATCGCCCCGCTCCATTATCAGCTCCACGGCCCTATGGTCCGAACCGCAATCGAATGTCCTCAATCCGTTACTCCCATCGTCACGATATGCCACCCCCGAGAACACCACGAAATGGTCGATAAATATCGCCGATGTGGTGTCTATCCTAGTAGGACAGCAAGTTGGCACCACCGAAATGTCAGGGCATCCGGTCAAAAAGTCCCAAATAGCCCTGCCCCTAGTGTCAGTTCTGTCGGACTGAGGTACATCGGCACCACCGTCAGTGTCGAATATTATCCCTCACGAAGACCGCGGTACCTCCTCCATGGCATTCGTGTCTAATCTGTCGGTGAACAGAAAACCTACCGAAACTCAACTTGTGAGTCTGTGCTCAACTACAAGAACTATGTCCGGGTTATGCCCGTCCATACACACTTTAAAGCAATGTCTCCTGTGAAGGGCCACAAAGAAGTTTACATTGGGAAAATGCACTTGACTTGTCTAGTCGTTGCGCATTGAATATAACAAACCCATCAGCGCATGGGCTCGCTCAGAGTCGTTAGAAAGTCTAACGTAATCGCCAATGAAGCGATCTAATCTCGTCATGCAGGATCTGAAAGTAATATACGAGTACATACACTAATTATATTGCCGAATGACACAATTTTGCAAATTAGCCAAAATTCCAGTACTTCGGGAGAGGCTCAAAATTATGCCACAAAATTAGTGAAATATATTACTACAACACGAAAAATTTAAAATTTCTTGAAGGACTGACCCATGGGGCACACTTGGTGCAAAAAAGGTCGTGAAGACGAAATGAAGACCTCAAAATAAGCCAAAAAATATTATATGTATAACAATTTTAGACAACTCGATTTAGATAATATGGAAAAAGTCGGTGAATTTGATAATAAATACTTTTGATATTTTTTGTTAATATTTCCTACAGCAATAAAAACTAATCGAAATTAAAATAAAATTCTTAGATAACACGCTTAATTATCATGACTTAAAATTTCATAATAAATTACTGCATTTTTATTTGTTTTAAACTACAAAATTAAAAAATTGTCGGGAACAACTAAATTACATTTATCAAAAACTCGCCTAATTATCGACATATCGAAAGGTAAAATTTATAAAAGTTTTAATTAATTTGGAACTTACGTAAAATTTCAAAAGTGGGAATGTTTATTATTTTTTTATAAAATCCGATTTTATCATATTCTATAGTTGTAAGCGAGACAGACCATAACGGTTTTAGGAATTTTGTCATCTGTGGAGGGACCGACAACGTCTTCGCCGCTACGGAATAGTTGTTTTCCCTGCAATAAAGACTCCTGCGTGGCATCTTTAGGGATTTTCTTCTCAGGGAAGGGTCCAACACCGGTTTCGCTGCTGTGGAATAAACCTCTTGTGTAATAAATATTTGAAGTACATAGTGGTGCAGCCAAATTTTCCGCGCGTCTTTTTAAAAGAGAATTATTGATTTTCTTTGAGAACTTCAGAATCTGTAGCAATGAAGTATGTATGTTTATTCAGTAACTTTTAGTTGAATACCCACACTAATTGTTTAGAGGCTTCCGATTCTCATAACCCTCTATATCGTGGTAAATTCGGGTTGTTTGGGTCCCCAGATGACTGACGTACCACAAAAATAAAGACACCATTAAATCTACGAACTGAATGAATTTAATTGCAGTAACTACACTAGCTTGTTTTTAGCCCCACCTAAACGGCCCAGGTCTTTGGACCTGTGAGCCTCATATATCCTTCTGACAATAAAAATTATTGATCGTGTTCTTTATTTTTCTCTAATTTCGCTTTTTTAATAAGTTTTGAGCCTCATCCGTAGTCCGGCAATACAATGCTATTCAATGCTTCATAGAGCACTGCACCATTGCGTTTCGCATCGCAATACCTCTAACAGTCGCTCAAAATGGGTTAAATTGATTGAATTGAATTGGATTGGATTGAATTGAACTAAATTGAATTGAATTCAGTTGATTTGAATTGAATCGAATTGAATTGAATTGAATTCAATTGAGTTGAATTGATTTGAATTGAATTGAATTGGTTTAAATTGAATTGAATCGAACTAATGGGTTAAAGTCTGCAAAATTGCTGGCCATGAAGAATGTTGATCATTCACCCACACTAAGTGTTTAGAGGTTTCCGATTCCCAAGACCCCATATAATATATAAATTGGAATTATCTTGGGCCACGGATGTCGTACCACAAAAATAATATAAAATACTGGTTGTATTTTTTTTGTAACATATATAGGACACGTATATAGGATACAAAAGAAACGCATTCCGCTGAAACATACATGACTAGGCAGCACTTTAATTTGAGGAATTTTTGTTTATCTATTTTCCTGTCAGAATACATTTGTAAACAAAATTGAAATAAATAAAAATTTAAAACATTTGTTGACATACATGTAGTCTGGTAGAAACCATTGGCCCTTTTGATTTGGCGAAGCTCTGAGGAACCAGCCCCATTTGACGCATGTCAATTTAGGTCTAGGCTAGGAGGATTCGGCCGAAAATCCGACAACAATAGCATCGCAAAAGCTTTGCTCTTTACAATTGTCGGAATTTGTAGTATCTCATATTTGAAAAACACTGGGATATCGCATTTTGATGTGACTCAGCCTCACTATCGTTTGCGAAGCTGGATATGTCTAATACAATATAAACCAATTATTCCACAATACAAGAAACACATTTAATTTTTTTTTTATCTTTATTTCAAATATTTACTTCACATTTCTTTGAGATCGGAGTATTTTCTAAACGGATGTGTTTCTATAGGAAAAAGTGTTTACAAAGGCAGAGGGAATTACGAGTTTTGGGTCCATTAAGAAAAATATCGGGTACATTATTCGTTGAGGAAACCACGGTTGGAGATGAGCAATTTTGTATGTGCGCCTGCACGACTGAAGCGTTGCTTCTGAATGAGTCGGATGTTCAACAAGGAGCGTCATTCTTATTTGGGTGTACCACTGAAGAGTATTTAGGCACAGGTGTTCCACCTCATCCAACGATATACTCGTTTTTTGCGACTTTCTTGGCATCAAATATATTAAGAATAGGAGAATAGGATCATATGAGCAGTTTGATGGACGAAATCATCTTAGATAACAGTGATCTCCGACAATTTTGTTGGCTTTGTACGGCTACTTAGCATTCATGTTAAACGCCGTTATCGTCATTGATAATAAGATGGATAAATTGTTTTAATTAATGGACGAAGACCGAATACGAACACGAATAAACGCACAATGTCACTGGTAATTTTTAAGGAGCAAATTTACTTTCGGACCAAATGGCCTTTTTGGGGGGGGGGGGGGGGGTTTGCCTGATGGGCATTAAACGGTGATTAAAAAATGATTGAACTTATAATCGGGCATAAGTCAGACATTTATTATCCAATCTGGTTAAAATTGGCTTCATTACAAAGGCCTTTCTAAACTATATAACCCTGCCTATAAACATATTTATTTGTATTAACCCATTGAGGGCTAGTTAGAACAAACGATTTCTTAACCCCACTTAAAAATAAAAATTTATTTTTTTCCAAAAAAATTCCTTATTATATTAGACCAAACCTTAACCTCTTTTTTAAGGTTTAATATTCGCCAATAACTCTTAAAAGACCGGAGGTATTAAAGTTCAAAATTAAAGTACATAGCATTTGTGTGTTATAAAGCTTTCTGAGTGGCCGCCCTCGGCCGGGCTTAGGAATGTTCTCCTCTGGGGTTGGTGCAGCACCAGCTACGCAGCTTTTTTTTTAAATAATTTTTTTATTTTTATTTTATGTCAAAATATGTATTCCAAAACTTGTAAAGTAAACATCTCCGGTATTTGAGGGGTTAATATGTAGTATTACAGTTTAAAAAAAGGCTTGAAGTATTGTCTATTATCGGAGTCTAGCAAGAAAATAGGTACAGTAGGTTTTTTTGAAAATAATAGTTTTAACAAAAAAGTTAGTTAATTAAACAAATTAATTAAATAATTAAATTAGTTTTTTACATAAACCCCCAATGGGTTAATTAAGCGAAATATATTTACACAAAGGATTTACAGAGTAGAAAAATACCTTTGTACTGATATCCATTTGAACCATATCGGGTTATAAATTATTGAGATATGACCGATTATATGCTCTAGCTTTAAAGGTCTATATATCAAGAAGTTGGCCCGAGCGGAAGGAAAACCGCAACTTTTAAAAACTGAGCGCAGAAAACTCTGTCGGTATTGAAATTTTGGTGTAGATCACACAACTGCTCTTGAAGTAAATTTATGTCAATTTTTATATTTCACTAATTATTTTTTTATTTATTAATTGTCATGTCAGTAGGCATTTGGCTTTTAGACATAATTTAGTAGACATTTCTCAATATAAAGTGTTAATTTGGTAACCTTTTTATATTTTGTTAGCTTTTCACTATATTTTTTTACAACATATCCCCGATTCGCTTAACCGCTATAATTTTCCCCGGTAGCATGTACTGGATAGCATATGTATGGGGAAACGTAAATAAGTTACAAAAAAAAAACCCAACTACTATTGAATTTGTGGGAATTGTAGCTGGAAACGTTTTTTTGACATTTTGCTGTAGTTTATGTAGTTTTTCTATCAAATTTTGAACTCGACACATTTTCGGCAATTCAGCCACGATTTTTTTTAAACATATTTCTTTTCACCTTTGGTTTTCTAAAATTGTTTTAATAACCAGGGTAATAAAGGATACACTACGCCACCATAGTACTATAGCACCAGAAAGGTTTCTATACCTGATGTTTTGAATTTGTGAATTCCAGTGTGAGTTTTGCATTACATGTCGCCTGTACTACATTAAATGCAATTTGATTTTCCTGTGAACAGGGTATTAATCGTCAATAACTGCACCGATAGCGCAGGGGAATTTATATTTTTTATTCCAAACATCTGATATATAAAATCTTCGAGAATGTAGTAAAACTATCTTCGTTGTTTCAAACACAATTCTAATTTAAGAACTACATTTAATCTACGGACAAGGTGACTACATTTTCTTAGAAAACGCATATTTTGTTTGGTTGTATTATTAATTCAATTTTTACTTTTCCGAACAAAGTATTATCTTTGCTTAATTTTTTATAATTCAAAATTAAACAAACAAAAAAATTAGTGTTTATTCACAAAACGCAATATATGAATATATTTTGCACATTACTCTGTGCAAAATTTTTGAAGTCATCGTGTACAAACTTCTTCTCGTGTGAAATGTCTCGAAGTACTTATCGAAACTAACAAAACCGAATTTGCTGTTTGCTAGTTTAACTGCTGTTCGGATTTTATGGCCTCATGTATAAAAAAATAAATAAATGGTTTCCCATTACATCCCATGAAGGAACAGAGACCGACGCCGAAAGAAATTTTAAGGTTTTCAGAGCAGGGTTCCAACCCAGGATCTCATGTACAACAGCCGCGCACACTTACCAATGCACCACCAACGGCCACGGCCTCATGTATTTTTTGGCTAAAACTTAATTTTTCCGAAGAACATGCAATTTTTCTCACGGCTATATTTCGGAAACCAATTGGAATTTTGTTTTCCTGTCTTCGTCCCAATTATAGCTATAGACTTGATGGATAAAAAGTGTAAAATAAAATAACCCCAAAAATTGCATCTAGTGCCTCAAAATTACAAACATGTTGTTTTTCTATCTAACTCTATAATTTTTAACTAATATCTCGTAACCATCCACAATAACATTTTTTTAACTTGATTTCCATCAAAATAAAAAAAATTAATTTTCCAGCTGTATTTTACATCGAAAAATCGAGAAATGTAGCAAAAGTCAAAAACCATAAATTAGTCAATATCCATTGAAGCCTTTTGATTTTTGCGTTGGTGGTTCAGGTCCGTGGTTTGAATCATCATCATCATCTGAACTTTATAGCACATTCAATGGCATATCTCTTTCTTTGTGTCCTTCAAATCGATCGTCGTTCGCGATTTCTGTGCTTGCATCTTCATCTTCATATTGGGATTCCTTATGACTCCAACAAACTTCTGCAAGCAATGCATCCAGCTATTTTCCTTTGTATCGTTTTTCCACTGGCATGGTGACCTGATGGAATCGCTCTCCTTGTTCGTCCGATTCGCTGGGCAATTGGTGTAAGAACTCATCAAAGTGGTGATGCAGAAAATGTAATTTCAATGTCATAGATGCATTGATGTTATGAAAGTAAATGAACATTGTTTTCAGCAATTTCTTTGCTTCGTATGGCTGTAAACGAATCTTTCCGAAAACGCCCTCGATTAGAGCTTTTAGTGCATCTCAGGCTCTCCGGTGGTTGTTCGTGAATCTCTCGCTTTGCATTCATTTTTTTATATCAATCTTAAATCAATCACAAAATCATATTCAAACATAAATACTCTACTGTATCATAAATACTCTATTTTTTACTGAAGTACCTGGAAAAAATTGTATGGCAATTTTCCTGAAAAGGATTTCTGAATGGGTGCCATTGACAAGGGTGGTATATCTGCATGCTTCAGCTTCCTGATACAATACGATAATTTGGTTTTCACCCTTTGTGTGTGATTTTCATGAGATTTTCTACTGTTTATTACTTAATTTTGTTAATTCTAAGAATCAAAAAAAAGATTTATATTTTTCAAATGTATATTTAGTTTTCACCCTTTGTGCACAAATTTGACGAAAAACTAATTCATATAAATAGCCTACTGTATATTAAAAACTATTCATCAATTTCATATGATTTTCCGACGTACTATAATAAGATCACTATTGTTTTTCCAAATCCGTGTCATAAAATGCACGTGTATTACTGTGTACTCCATTATCAATCTGATATTTGGTACATAACATAGGGGGAAATTTGGAACGAAGTTCCTTATCGCACGTTGCGGGATGGGGGCTAAATGAAAACAAAATTAAACAACTTTATTACAACCCAGTATTATCAACTATATTGGGTGCTTTTGCTTTGGTTTGTATCTAGACTAACATATGTTGGAAAATTTCTTGTTCAATGAGAAGTTTTCTAGGTGGAGGCTGTAACCAATATCTACTTATATATGTATATAAAAATGAGTTTGTTTGTTGGTTGTTTGTTTGTTTGCAGTTTTTAGTACCGTATAGTCTCGAAAACGGTTGGACCAATCTTTTGAAATTTTAACAGAATGTCGTTGGTCGGTGGCATACAACTTGAAACTTTGTACGGCTGATTTGAGATTTGGTATATAAGTTGTTAGTACAGTATGAATTATAGTCAGGGTGGAAGTGAAATGTGCCACGACCCTTTTAAAAGGGGCCCCATTTAGCAGTCATAATAATAGTTTGATCGTTCTGAAAATGTCACAGTATGTTGCAGTTAGCCTACAAATACGAACAGGCTATTTGGAAGCAAGTTGGCAAAAAGGGCCGAGCGCCCCCCACGCACGTCTATATTTGACTATTACATATACTATATCAAACAATTGTCCGTACAGCAGGCGTTTGAGAACATATTTCAATGTATCTCAAAAAATATATGACCGATTCGTTTTAAATAATTTTTTTAAAGTTCAATGCTTCTAACTTTGAAAAAAAATATTTGAATCAAATCGGCCATATATCATTTGAGATACATTGAAATATATTTTCAACTGCCTGGTGTACGGACAATTATTTGATATGGTTCGGTACATAGACTACTGATATGATGCAAATTGCTATTTGGGGAAAACCAATGAAAATACGGCTACTAAAAAGGTCAGACTATGAATCTAAGAAAGTGACCGCAGGTACGAATGAATATGAATATCATTGAGGTCAGTTTCGAGAGCATCCTAAATATCATTACCCCAATAATGTTTTTTTTTTAAATGCAGAATAATCTTATAGAGGCTACTATAAGCACTGGAAATTATAAAGGAACCGATGACCTGATTCCACGCATTCCCATGATACCGATTTCAAAAGATTGCAGTTTCCGATTCGTTTGGCATTTGTGATGACCATTAATAAAGCGCAAGTGCAGTCGCTTCAAGTCTGTGGCTTAAATTTGACAAATCCGTGTTTTCCCCACGGACAATATTTTTTTTTTTTTTTTTTATCAAACCAACACTCAGGGGATGCCCCCTATAAATTCAGTGCATTGTGTAGGCGAAGGAAAATTGTGGTAATAGAGGGTGGAAAGAGGGAGTAGTGTCTGTTGATATTTGCCTTGAATGTTTGTATGTATATTTTGCATGTTCACGTGTGAGTAAACCTTCAGACTTATATACAGGGTGTTTCTTTTAAACTGAGACGATCAAATATCTCGAAAAATAGCCACTCTACGGAAAAAATGTCCATAATCAAAATTTAATCATACCGTGGGGGAAATACATTAGTGCAAAAACAATAGTCCCCCACCCGCGGCTTTGTAGGTGGGGCGGGGGTAACTTTTAAACTAAGATAGGAAGCCGTATTTTTTATTGCAGATACGGATACGGATTACTTGAAAATTTGAGCTTAGAATTGAGACGGAACATATGGTTTCAACATGATGGTTGTCCTGCACACTATTCGGTGGTGGCACGTGAAATACTTGATCGTGATTTCAATGGTCGCTGGATCGGTAGAGCTGGTCCGACAAATTGGCCCGCCAGATCACCAGATCTTACTGCGCCAGATTTCTTTTTGTGTGGCTATCTCAAAGACAAAGTTTACAAACAAGAACCAACAACACGTCAGAACATGATTGAGCGAATCAGAAATGCGTGTGCTGAAATTCAACCAGACACACTTCTCAGTTGTGTACAATCATTTGAAATGCGGATTAATAAGTGCATTGAAGTCGCAGGCCATCATTTTGAACACTTGTTTTAAGCTAAAATTATTGTATTCACATTAATAAATTGTTTTGATGATGAATTTCGAGTATTTCCAATGATTACGTGATGTTTTTTATTTCAAACGTATTGCACAATCGAATGCGTGTGTTCAAAGGAGAAATTGAAAAAATTGAATTTCGTCGATTACAACGCCCTATATCATGAACCGAACAAAATATTTCATTCAAATCATACGTACTTTTAGTCGTAGAATCCGTATCTGCAATAAAAAATATGGCTTCCTATCTTAGTTTAAAAGTTACCCCCGCCCCACCTACCAAGCCGCGGGTGGGGGACTATTTTTTTTGCACTAATGTATTTCCCCCGCGGTATGATTAAATTTTGATTATGGACATTTTTTCCGTAGAGTGGCTATTTTTCGAGATATTTGATCGTCTCAGTTTAAAAGAAATACCCTGTATATTTGCACCAGATGGCAAAACTAGAAATATTGTATATCCTAGAGAACTTGGATAAATAGAAAAAAATAACCAAATTGTATTTCATTAAAATTGCAATTCAGGGGTAGCGAAGCGCAATGGCTACAGCTATTATAGTATAATGAGAAGCTTTTTAAACAAATCAGCACACGATCGATATCTAAAGAAATACTTCTAACTCGTAGTAATTTTACATTCTTCTTCATAATATTCCATTCAACTACAGGTTTATCTCGTGTAGGAACGCCAGCAGATCTATTCAATTACTGCAATCATAAAGGAACAAAATAATTTTGTTCACCCTTTGGCATTAAGTAAACTTTGAAGGCAAAACGAAGTTTGCCGGGTCCAGTTAGTTTAGTATATATTGTAGTTTTGAACCCAATAAAAAGTAAATTAAGAAAAGCCAAAGTGAAAGAAGTTAAAAAAAATAACATCATCTTAAATAAGCACCTTTTCGTAAATTTGCTCAAAAATATACAAAGTAACTTTCCTTAAAAAAATAAATTTTCTTACAACAAATTGCATTTTCTTAAAGAACTACCTTGTCTTTAAAGAGTACAGTTTTTTAAAAAATGTACCTATTATTCAAAAAAGGACCAATTCTGAAAAAAAAACATTTCTTCAAAAAAATACATTCTCTTAAAAAAATACCTTAAAAATAAAATAATAACTTTTCTTTTCTTGAGATAAGTAGCCTTTCTGAAAATAACTTCATTTTCTCAAAAAAAAACTTTTCCTAAAAAGAGTAGCACTTAATTAAAAGGAACCTATTCTTAAAAAAAGTATTTCTTTGTAAAAAAAATCATACTCTTATGGCTTTTTCTTACAAAAAGTACTTCATCTTAAAAATAGTACCTTTTCTTAAAAAAATTAGCTTTTAATAAAAGAAGTACCTCTCTTTAAAAAGGACCTTTCGGAAAATATATAATACATATTCTTACAAAAAGGACCTAAAAATATACTTATCTAAAACCAATACATTCTATAAAAAAAATTCTTAAAAAAAGTTTATAATTTTACAGAAGCTATATTTTCTTAAAGGTCCATTTGAATTATCGTATTTTTCAACGGGCGCCTTAGGCGTGCTGGAACTAACTAGTACATAATAAATATATAGCGAAAGGAACTTCGTTCCATCCGGGTATCCCCTGACACCTCATATAATTTTTTACAATTGATTGAATTAAAATAAAAATATTAACTACTCATTATTATGCAACCCAAGCAAAACTCGCAATTCATGTCGAAAATATGGGCCGAAAATGGTGAAAAACGATAGTAAAAATTAAAAATTTTCCAATTTTGAGGCACTAGATGCAGTTTTTGGGGTTAGGTCATGTTACACTTTTTTCTCCTAGTCTGTAGCTACAATTGTGCCGAAGACAGGGAAATTCCAATTTGTTTCCGAGATATAGCCGTGAGAAAATTGCATGTTCTTCGGAAAAATTAAGTTTTAACCAAAATACTCGTATACATGAGGCCATAAAATCCGAACAGCAACTAAACTAGGAAAACCCAAATAGGGTTTTGTTATTTTCGATAAGAATGGTACTTCGAGAAATTTCATACGAAAAGGAGTTTGGGTTTTATGTGTTACACTGTGATATATACTTATAATACAATTTCTGATCACTGAATTCAGAGAACTGCTCACTGGGAAAAAGTCACATAGAACAACAGCTTAATTAAATGAAGCAGGAAAAATTTTGTTAAGATTAGTTTTTTGATGTGTTAACATCTATAGCCACGGGTAGGGCAATCTATCAAAGTGAACACATGCAAACAACACGCAGCGTTAGCATCACATATGTGGTTGTTGTACAACAATAGTCTCTGGCTGAAAATAAGTATGATGGTATTGATGTAGCGGCAGCGAACAAACAAGCAGGTCGTCGTCGCCATAGTGTATTGAATAGCAGCGTTGCCAACTTAGCGCATTTCGCGCTAGATTTAGCGCTTTTCAAGAACGCAAATGTTGCATTTTCCTCCATCGGCGCGTTTTTTAAATACCGCGCTAAATTAGCGCGTTTTACTGTAGGAGATAAATTATAGAATGCCGGCAATCTTACGTACGTTATTTACAATTATCAAAACTAAAGTTTAATATTTAATTTTAGTCAACAGCCATTTATTTAAACAACAAAGTTTTAACGAATTTCTTTTATATTTTGTTAATATATTCTATTAACTTTCTTAATGGAAATTTGTGTTCTATATTTAGGAATATGTAAATAAATTTAACTCAATTTTAGAAGAAGCTATATGTACAAAAGTACAGAAAATTCTGGGAGTCTGATGCATTATTTTAAAATGGGCGAAGCTATTACTAAACGGCGAAACAAGAGCCTTTACAGAAAAGCAAAACAATCGCGTTTGGATATAAATAGTTGACAACGCTGTTGAATAGTATAGAGAACTCGTGGAACGAATTGTATGATTCAAAAGCACTGGCGAATGATTCGAAACGTATTACTCTCTTTTTGTCGTACCTTGGTCCATTCATAATTTTGATGTTAAACATTGATGGCTTTTGAAACATTTATGCTTTTTGCATTGTTTTATGTAATAACTTATATATTGAAATATTCTATAAAGAGAATAAGACTCGTTTACGCTCATTTGCATAAAAAAAAGAGTGCAATAAGTTCTCTATACTATTCAATACTTTTCGTCGTCGCTCTGTTTATGACAAAACAAAAACAATTATTTCAGTGAGCTAAATTAGTTTTTATTTATTTTAACAATATTACATCTAATGTTAAAGCAGATGTAAGAAAAATTAAAGTGCAATTGCAAAAGAGCCTTCAGCACAAAAAGCAACGATTTCAAACCACAACAAAACAATTTTAAACTAAATGTTATGTTAATGGAAGTAAGTACATTTCGGATTAATGGTTTTTGGAATTGACAGCATTCTGGGCATCATATGAACCTTGATCAATACTTATTAAATGATTATTAATGTTTAAAAGAGTTTGAAATAATTTTTTATTTTCCAATGTAACATTTATTAATGTGTTCATAGAAATCGATGAGGTACCGTGTAACAAAAAGGTGTTACCACATCGAACACTCATTGATTTTTTTTTGTTATAAAATTTGGGATTTTATTTGTCATATTTTGGCTTGTAATTTTTGCCGTCGGTGGTGCAATGGTTAGTGTGCGCGGCTCTTGTACATGAGATCCTGGGTTCAAACCTGGCTCTGACCACCTTCAAATTTTCTTTCGGCGGCGGCCACCTCGCATAGTGACGGCGACACTATCGAGTATCTAGCCATGAAAAAAGCTTCTCAAATTACCGTTCGGAATCGGTGTAAAACTGTAGGTCCCAATCAGTGAGTGAAAACTGGAAAGCGCACAGCTCAGTGATTGTGAGAAGTTCTCCCCAGTCCCTTCGTGGGATGTAATGGGAAACCATTTATTTTTTTTTATTTAATTTTTGCTCCAAAAGTTCTGCCCAAAAACTGACCACTCTTTTGGCGAAAGTCACAAATATAGGGGAACAAGGGAAATACTTTGTGTGTCATTTCCCAACGCAGGATACTAATTATGCAAGAAACGATATTGAACTCAAATTCATTTTTTTGGCAATGGTGTTTTGTGTGAGCATATATTCCAAAAGGCTCTATAGGCTAAAAAGTTCTATGGACTCAACGATATCGTTTGGATGATTATCGCCATACACATGTACAGAATTTGGGCCCACGTAAAAGACAAAACAAATACATATACATACAGGAATTTATTCCCGATGATTGGAGCAGTGGCCGGCCATAATCCCAAATACAAACTTGGGTTAAGACCAAGCCACCAAAACGGCAATAATCCCAAATTTTCAAATTCATCTTAAGTCCGCTTGGAAAGAAGAAAGAGTTCTAATTGGGATTATATACGCGTTTTGACTGTTTTGAGTTAACGCCTACGTTGTAATATTCGATTTATTTAACTTTTTAAATAAATTATTAATATTTTTAATATTTACATTGAAACAGCGTAACTTAACCTTAACACGTTTTCTTCACGCTATTTTTAAAAATATCGAATTTTTTTTAAACCAATTTTTAGCTTACAGCGCTTTCTCAGCTTTTGCATGATAGTCGAATCACTGAAACATTGTACAGTTTCTTCATTGATTTTACTCTTATAAGGCAAAAGAAACAGTGTAGTGGTACAGATGCATCATTAGAACAAATCGTCAGCATCTGTAAAAAATTCGTGTATGATTCATAGACAAAGTGACTCATTGTGTGTTAATCATACAAAATATTTGCAAATCTTTTGTTTTACTCTTATTGTTTGACTAAACATACACTGGTTTACAGCCAAAAAATACCAAGAACGCCACATTCATAGATAAGTTAATTGAACGCCAAAAAATACCAAGAACGCCACATTCCTAGATAAGTTAATTGGGACCTCCTGAACACGAAAAACGATGTAATTTTTTTTTCCTAAGTCCGATTTTTAGATAACGGTACTTTTGTGTTTTTCGGTGTATCATCCCACTCAACCCCTTGTGGAGCTCAACCGAAAAGACCGATCGAGATATATGGCATATCGTTAAAAAGGTAATTGAATGCCCTTTCCGTCGGTATGCTGTACATTTCTCTCTGATAAGAAATGACCGAGTAGTGGCCCCTCAAAGTTCAAAATTTGGTTTTTTTTAACTTATTTTCAAAATTTTTCATTTTTATTTCGTTTTTCTTCTACTTTATAGTGAAGATCTGGAATGTTTTATTTTTTAACCATATAGTTTATTTAACTACCAACATTTTAAGCGTAATTTGAACAAAATCTGATGAAAAATAAAGGCTTTTTTTAAGCATTTTTTAGAAGAAAAACGAAACGCGTTTTTCGTGTTCAGGAGGTCCCAATTAACTTATCTAGGCATGTGGCGTTCTTGGTATTTTTCCAAAGTTAAAATTTGTAAAGCAGTGTTATTTTTGAGTTCCGGGTTTATAGACGTTTAATTTGCTCTAAAACTACAAACAAAACGTGGAAATCTGAGATACAATTCTGTTTATCATTCGCCATGGTCATTTCCTTCCGGTACTTTTCACTGATCGAACATACTGCCTGCAAAACTAAATTAAATCAAAACAAAGGTTCCTCCCAAACCTAAATATGTCCTCAGTGCAGGACAAAGATGAAGAGATCAACTACATAAATATATAAAAAACTGTTTACCATTACATCCCATGAAGACATGGGAAAGCTTCTAACAACCAATGAGCTGTGCGTTTTCTAATTTTATACTCACTCATTGGGACCTACAGATTGTGAGAAGCTGTTTCATGGTTAAATACTCGATAGGGTCGCCATGACCGCCGTCGAAAGAAATGTAAGGTCAGACCAGGGATCTCGTGCACAAGTGCCACGCACACTGTCATTGTACCACCGACGGCCAATACATAAATGTACATTCATAATTTTATACCCGATAATTTTAGAATATGTGGCTATAAGACAGGTCGGTTTGTATGACAGACTAAAGATCGGATTGTTCGCACCTAAAATTATCAATAAAAACAAATTATAGAAATATTTTGAAACGTATGTACATGCAGATTTACATCTATACATATGGGCATTTCCAAAATTTCGTTAGAATCAATGAAGCGGAGGTTTACTTATCGCTATTGTTTTTATTTTTGTAAATTCATTCAGATCAAAAACACTAAGAACAACAGAAAAGCGAGTCAAGTAAATTTAAAAATTCGGAAAAAGTGGCTTGAAGCAATCCGGGCCTTATTTCATTTATTTGATTTTTTGCTTACGTCTTTCAAGTGTTAAATAACAACTACACTAATTTCAAATAACAACACTTGGACAACAATTCCCCTCATAGTACATGCAAATGGTGTACTGTCAATAGGCAGAAATATATATGATGTTAAAAACTGGAGCAACATTTTTATCGATTTTGAATTTTTACTGATTTTTTTTAAATCGTTTGTGCACCCCACTAGTGACCGAAAATTGAAATACAGTAGTTGAAATCTGGTGTAATTATTCATCGTTTGAGGTGCTTAACATTCGTTTAGTTTCGCAACAGCTAAACAAGCGCCATCGAAAAATTTGATGGGAAAAACGTGATTTTTTTAAAAAAAAAAAACAATTTTTTTTTATTTAATTTGTGCAATCATTTCTTAAACTATACAGAGGTACGCGTGATTTGAGATTTATCACAATTAGCATCAGCATATAAAAGGGGACAATTAAATACTTAAAACCAGAAATGTTATGGGCATTTTCAAATATTGCAAAATATCGCAGTACTCGTTTTACATTTTTAAGTGGACAACGGTAGTTTTTGTGACGTCACACACTACAATAGAATGATTGTCATGAATTTAATCGATCAAATGCAAAAACCCACACAAAAACTAATTTTATTATTCCATTTTTTTAAACACTCTAGTACTGGGCAATTTTAATGCCAAATTGGGAAGGGAAAGTGTCTTTCGACCAACCATCGGTAATCACAGTCTATATGATACCACCTCCGATAATGGAATAGGACTGATAGACTTCGCCGCTACAAAGAACATGGTAGTTAGTAGCACACGATTCCAGCATAAGGACATACATGGGGCGACCTGGATATCTCCTGATCAGCGGACGAAGAACCAAATTAATCACTTGGTAATAGATGGCAGGCACTTTTTTAGTGTAATGGATGTAATTGTGATTCGAGGTGCCAATATCGACGCGGATCATTACCTGGTGGCTGCGAAAGTTCGCACAGGACTGAGCCGGGCCAAAAACGTACGAGGCCGAATACAAGAAAAGCTGGATATTGGAAGGCTACGAATACCGGAGGTATCAAGGTCCTATCGACAGAAGCTCACTCACCTGCTAAGGCAGAATACCCCGCCCCCTCTTGAGGATCCAGAAGCGTAGTGGGTCCCATTCTTTGGATCCCATTCCCATTATTTGGAATACGCCTCAAGGACTGTACTTGACTATCAAGGACCGCGGAAGGATAAGCCATGGTACGACGGAGAATGTCGCATAGCAACTGATGGAGAAGACGCTGCACGTATGGCAGCGGAACAGTCGGTTACAACTCGTGTTGCGAGTGAGCCGTACAAGGGGTTGAGAAGGGGGAAGACCAACTATTTAGGCGGGGAAAATGGCAGTGGGAGCAGAGAGAGAGAGAAAACCGAAATGTGCAGGATGAATGGTGAATACCGAAAGTTTTTCCAGAGGGTAAGAGGATCGAATGAGGGGCCTAATAATGGGCTGCCCTCCTGCAAAGATGAGAATGGTGATCTGGTGACTGATAGGCACTGTGTGCTCAAAATGTGGAGAGACCACTTTTTAGCACTACCCCACTCAGATTCTTCCACTGAAGATCAGGAGGTAATGATAGTGTAGATTGTTCGCCCGTTCGAATGGATGAAGATGAGCCAGCGCGAAAGGTTTTTGATAACGCACCCGATGGAAGCAGGAAAAGAGAACGACCAAGACACCGCTTGAAAGACCAGGCAGAAGAATCCCTCCGTATCCTTGGTGTTGCCAACTGTTGAAATTTGTTTAATTTGTTTGTTTAATTAATATGTGTAAGACGTCTGACCTCATGAGGTTGTAAAATAGTCAATAAAAGTAAAGTTGCACCGTCGGTGGTGCAATGGTTAGTGTGCGCGCCTCTTGTACATGAGATCCTGGGTTCGATCCCTGCTCTGACCACCTTAATTTTCTTTCGGCGGCGCTCACCTCGCATAGTGACGGCGACACTATCGAGTACTTAGCCATGAAAAAGCTTCTCAAAATACCGTTCGGAATTGGTGTAAAACTGTAGGTCCCAATCAGTGAGTTTAAAAACTAGAAAGCGCACAGCTCAGTGGTTGTGTGAAGCTCTCCCCAATTCCTTCATGGACTGTAATGGGAAACCATTTATTTATTATTTTTAAGTACAAACTGTAATGAACTTTCAAAAGATCGAGGCACACACTTATGTATATAGATGGAAATAAGAAGAGTCGCTTAAACATAAATATATGTATGTTTAGCAGAGGCTGAAATCGATGCCCCGCTTGCACCAACACACTTTTCGATAGAAACGTCAGTTCAATCCAATTTGAGTCGGTTGAAGTGATTGGTGTTTTTTAAGTTTCACCATCTATGTAGTCTAGGGTTCCGTTAGGTCTAAATCAGGCCCTGATAGCTGCAACGAAGCTTGGTTCTTTCAATGTAGAAGATTTCAAAAGACTTGTTATGTCCATACAAAATTAAAACACATATCAGATTAGTTCAGTCCAAAATCATACTATTAACTTGCTAATCACTCTTAATGCAGATTTAACATGTTGAAATCATTGCTTTCGGAAACTTCAATTTTGCAATAACCAAAAGCACGAACTTTCGCTCAAGTCGACTTAAGATGTTTCTCGATATTGTCACAGATATAAAGGATGATATATTTTAGAATCCCTAATGCTATGTTATAATCAAATTTGAATAGCAACTTTCGAATGACATAAATTATATAAAACATGATAGTAGATAATTTTATTATGTTGCTAATAATATGACCTTCACTTCCCATTTCAGATGAAGGGCATGGACGCCAATCGATATGCCACAAAGAAAACGATCGCGCAGGGGATGCTGGACATTGCCCTGCTAACAGCCAATGCATCTCAACTCAAGTACATCTTGCAAGTCGGGGAGCAGCATCAGTTCTACAAGCTGATGCTTATCCTAATCAGCCTATCGATTGTGCTGCAGGTGAGTGTAGATTTGCGTAAGCAATTCAGTTCGATTGCCATTGGTTTGTAAGTATATGTGTGTACGTCTATTGTCCCAGATCCTGGCCGGCGTCTTGAGTTTGTCACTGAGTCTAATGCGTGACTGTCGCATGGATAAACCGGAATTCCATCAGTCGGCGAACTTAATCAATCATATCCGCACCGGCTTCGCCTTCTTTGTAACAATGATTAATCTGTTTATATCGGCATTCGATTCACGCCTACCGCCGCCCCAAGGAGATTTCCTAAGTGGAATCAATTGATAACTTTATTTTTTGCTTGAATTTACTTGAAGTAACTCGATGTTTGCAAGATGTGTAATTGGAACTTTATTCTTTCCCCCATGTAGCTGTTGGTTGGTATTCTGTTTGTAATCATTGGAAGTCTGAATATAAATCGTAAACAAGATCAAACAGCCGCCATTATCTTGAATGACATTATTCTCGTTGTGGTCTTTGTAATATCAGTGGTAAATGTGATAATATCCGGTTTCGGCATAGAATACTCATCTCAACCCCTGCGACTTTTGGATCAACAAAAAAAGGAACCCTAAATGATAACCATCCCCAGAAATGATATTTAGACAAATATTCACTTTTACACCCCTTAAAAAAATATATACACTTAGTGTTAAGTTAAATAAATAAACAAAGAAAATTCGAATTTCGAGAAAAAAAAATGTAAAATATGTGTTTTATTTGTACTCGTAGATTGCCGCCGGTATATTACTGATGATTCAATCGGGGGTCAGTATCCATAAGGGGAAAACAGAACGTTCCAGAGCTGATGTCCTTAACCATGTGATAGGCGGCTTAATTTACCTTTCGGTGTTTTGTGATGTTGTCAAAATGAATTTCGGGCTAGATCCAGCAATACCAGATGTGCAAAAGCATATTGATTTATTAGATGTCAAAAATTAAAACTGATCACTAAATATTATACATTTTCAAATACATACACATATTTCTTCAGAATGTAAAAACGAGTAAAAAATTTAATTTTTTTTAAAGTCCAGTGACCGATAATGATTATCCCCCTATTTTTAATCAAAAAAATCACGCATATAGAGAAATCGAATATACATTTTTATTAAAATATTAAAAAAATTACAGCAGACAGTTGTCCGAGGCCTTCGGCCACGGACTGTCCCTGCAGGCTGTGTCAGAGACACGGCCATTAAGTTTAACGTAGAATACGCCATCCGATAAGACAGAAAACATATATAACAATAAATTCATTTGCTTATATTATTTATCATTTATTGTTATATATGTTTTCTGTCTTATCGGATGGCGTATTCTACGTTAAACTTAATGGCCGTGTCTCTGACACAGCCTGCAGGGACAGTCCGTGGCCGAAGGCCTCGGACAACTGTCTGCTGTAATTTTTATATTTACCAGCGGCATTTGATTCAAGTCCGTTTAAAAAAAAAATATTATGTTCAATTTTTTTAAACTTAATTTAATTTATGTATTTTAATTAATATTTTTATTGAAATAAGTTCTGCGAATGTTGAGAGGGCCGCCCTAATATTAAAAAAGGTTTACCTTATCGAGTCTTCGCATTAGCATTCGAGCGTTGTGTGAAAGCTTTACGCTTTACAATTCAAAATTAATGTTACAACAGCTTTATTGAAGCTTTCGCAAAAAAGCTTTATTACGTTAGCTTACTGTTTGTTTCACTTTTTACTAGATACATGTTCCTAAGCAATGTTGAGCAACCAAAAATACTCAACAAAACACCACACATATGTTTGAGTGTATGTGTTTAAACAATTTTCATTTGAGAAATTTAAATATTAGGAAGATATCAACCAATATGAAATGTATATCAAACGAAAGATAACATCTTCATTTACCTACAAAAAAAATTTTAAAAAAATTCATCTAGCCGTTTCCTCAAATTCAATGAAATAAAGATTACAACAATAAAAACCTGACATGACTCCTCATACCGTAAGGTAAGACTTATTCTACGTCAAAACATTATGATTATATCTTGACTTGTATCAATTACTTTAAAATTAATGATTATCATTCGAAATTTATTTATTGCTTGAACGATAATGGTATTTTTACTTTTATTTACGAGTATTTCTCAGATAATGATGATTACTCTTTAAGTTTTATAAATTTCTTAGAAAACAGCGATTATTTTTTGAGTTTTATATTTTTATCAAAAAATATAAAATATTCCCTAAGTTTTGTAATTTTATTCATTTATAAAACTCAGTTAATCATTTTGCATGACAAAGAAAAAACTCAAACTATTTGTATTGCTATTCCAACCATATAAGGACGAATATTTTAAATACTTACCTGGCGTTTACACGGGACAGTTTTGCTCCGACAGTAGCAATACATTCACACTATTTTACTACCACACTTACACTTCTGCCACTTGCCTCGCCCATAGAGTAAATTTATAGTAGAGCCGCCACTTGTCTCATCTGACGTTTCCTTTCACACTCTTCGTGATGCGGACGGTGTGATAGAGAGATGTTTGACGAAAAGTGATATACACCAGGTGGAATTACAATAACTTCTTGCTTTCATTTTTCATGCCATTTTGGTGAAAAACTGTGAAATTTAAATGTGTTTTAAACTTTTTTATTGACTGTTATTGTTAGCATACATTTGTGTTGTATTTAACACATTAATTTTAACACACAAAACGAAATGCCGTTGTTGTAATTTTGTTCGTTGTTTTGAACCATTGCCTCTATCTGGTATTAGTAAAGCAATTCTTTTCAACATCAAACGTATACATCACACGAGGACAAATGTCAGAAATTTGGTGAGTGAAAGATTTTATCTACCCATATTTACTCTATGGCCTCGCCACTGTCTCTGATTTTTCGACGACAGTAACTTCGGCAAGTGATTTGCCGTATTGGGTCAGATCGGTGACATTTCGTGGTAATTTGTGAAAAACAAAGCAAAACATCACATACATACATATAAACATGTATACATTTGAAATTTTCAGAGTACATCAGCTTCATTGTAATCTGGAGAAATAGGGAAAAACACATAGCAAACGATCGTAGAAATTGGGAAAATTTAGTTTTATTTGGTAGTTTGGAGTTTTATTGAAATATTATTTGGCAACACATACTAGATATAAACATGTATAAATAATATATGTATGTAGCAATCTTCTTTTAGTAAATTAAGATTTCAAGCAAATGTGAAGAAGAGAAAATCAAAATCAGAGCACGAAATTTACAAGAAACGACACTATCGACGGTTGCTTAAAACTGTTCTGTCTTTATAACTGGCTGGACACATACGTCACACAACAAATTTTTCGGCTTAAACCTAGAATAGTTCGGCAACTCGCTTCGGCTCCAAACTATTACCATTGGATAGAACTTTTAATTTTAAGTAAACAAATGAAATAAAAAATTCGGGGGCAACGCCTATTTTCGGAGTTGTGGGCCCCCAAAGTTCGGACATACAGGATGATACTACGAGTGTGGTGCCGTGTTATGGGACCGATTTCACAACTTTTTTGTGTAAAACGAGTCGAAATAAAAAAATAAATTTTTTCGATTACTGTCTTAGTTATCCACATATCGGATTTTTAAAATTATCCAGAAAATATTTATTTTTATAACAATCGAGTGATTTTTCGGATTTTGCCACACATAGACTTTAGGTACAGAGGGAAATTTAACCCCCGACTAGTTGCAATATAAATTTAACGATTTTCCAAAAGTTCTACCACACGGTACGAGCAACATAGGTCCCTGCGAGGGCTACTTGGCCCGTAACTCCCAAAATAGGGGTTCCCCCCGATATTTTTATTTTACTTTTTTTACTTAAAATAACGATCCCTACACCAAAAATTGGACATGCCGATCTATACTAAGTATGTTCCAATTTTTCTCTTTTTGACAACTAATACATATTATCAACTGTCCGGTCTCGAACTGTCCCGTGTAAACGCACCGTTAGGGTGGTATTCTATAAGTCTTGAATCAGTCACTTCGCGTTACTTTTGTCGCTTTGGTAGTTTATATAACGTTACAGCTGTTCGATGACTACTTGCGTTGAGTTACGTTATTTAATGGGTAGTTTATAAAACGCAGCGAAACGTTTTTGATCACTTCAGCTGTCAAATTGAACACGCCACAGTTCTTCGCGTTAGTTGAAGAAATTACAAATTTAAAGAAAAATATCGATCGAGAATAGGCAGATGGAAGTATTTTGCATTTCATTGCTTATAAGTAGTTGCCAATTTTGGCTGAAATGCATTCGACGAATAGAGCTCAAACTAAATACGTACATATTACAATATTTCAAATTGATACTGTTAACGCCCTGAAATTCTTATTTACAATAGTTAAATTAGAAATGGAACGTTCAAATAAATAATGCGTTGCAAAACTATTATAATTATATTTAAAAATTATAGACTTCAGTTGACGTTGACAATAATAAACAAAAGAACCTATACATTACAATCAATACATACCGCCAAATGGCACGTGTTTTTGAAAAGACATCTAATTTAATATAGATGGGGAAATTTATTGGACATCGAACCCCAAAATAACATAGGTTTTTTACACATTTTATGTGAATATTGTTGGTATTTGCAGTATTATAAATAATAAAAAAAATAAATGGTTTCCCATTACATCCCATGAAGGAATTGGGGAGAGCTTCTCACAACCAGTGGAGCTGTGCGCTTTATAGTTTTATACTCACTGATTGGGACCTACAGTTTTACACCGGTTCCGAACGGTATTTTGAGAAGCTTTTTCATGGCTAAGTGCTCGATAGTGTCGCCGTCACTAAGCGAGGTGACCGTCGTCGAACGAAATTTTAAGGTGGTCGGAGCAGGGATCGAACCCAGGATCTCCTGTACAAGAGGTGCACACACTAACCATTGCACACCGACGTCAATCTAATAGCAATCTTAAAATCTGTTGATCTACTGAAATAGAGCTAAATTTTTTAATATTTTTCATTCTGAGCATTTCACTCAAGATAACCTTTTCGGATCTATAAATGTTTAGTTTAGTTGGGCAACTCTATAAACCGCATATGTCAGTGACAGCTTTCGTAAACAAACGCAAGCGCGAAGTGATATATAAACTACCATTTATTGACTTTGGCGTTCGCGTTGGCTTCTGCGTTTACGTTAACTTTCGGGACTTTTAGAATACTACCCTTATAGTTATACCTCCACCAAATATTTCGACTTTTTTTCCAAACATGTTCACCTGAGTTTTATAAATGAACAAAATTATATAAATTGGGGTTGGATTTATAATCTACATTAATGGCCGGGTTTTAAGTGGGTAGTTAACTATCGGATTACTTAATCATAATTGGAAGTTAATTAGAGTTAAAGTTAATTGTTACCGATTATGGCAACCCTTACATTATTATTGGAAAAGACATCAGTTTTGAGCTAAATACCAAAACAACAAATAGGAACAGCCAAATAGAATTATGTCAAATATGAAATAAATGCATAAAGTCAAAGTCATGGAAAAATAAGTAAGGTATTAGAAGCAGAAGGAATTGAAGGCATTTTGTTTTTATTTCAGGAGCCGACCTTGTCAAATTCAGCTGATCAAATTGTGAAGAAGTATCTATTTCAGGTTATATCAGGAGGAATTGTTGTAATTTTCGGCAACAACCACATGGACAAGAAAACATTTAATCTGCTGTTTTATTCCTACCACCTGTACAAGATACATCTTGGAATTGATATAAACAAAATTTTACAAGGTCGTACCACAATGACAAGAGAAAAATTAAGTCAGCTGTTCTAACGCTTCCACATGTAATAGATACATATTGGTCAAAGTCATTTAAAAATCCAATGAGTGTTCGAACTCACGGGCGATGTGTTAACACCTTTTTGCTACACGGTACCTGTTCGATTGCTATGAACACATTCGTAAATGTTACATTGGAAAATAAAAAACAGCGTTCAATCATATGATGACGTTACAGTTAAATAATATTAATACTTAAAATTATTTAAAGACCCAGTGCAAGCACATGTGTCATTATATTCTTGCTCAATACTTTTTTTTTATTCCCACAAAAGCCAAAGAATGCAAAGCAACAGACACTTGTACATACATACATACATTGTTATATTCGTACGATATAACCGAAGATCAACATAAAATACTTTTTTAATATTACTCCAAATTAATACTCCAAATTAAAACACTTCAATCTCGGCTCGCCGATATCGGATCGCCTTAATTTTTGGCCTAAACTCTTCGTCGAAACCCGCACTAGCTTTTTAATCCAAAAATTAATAAAATCGGCTTTGAATTTCCGGAGAAAATCGCGTGGGAAAATTATATGAAAATCGTCCAATAATCACTTTCAATACAGACTGCCAAGCAACGAACAAACAAACGATGGTAAGACAAAACCGAAGATCAACAAAACGCTTTTTTAATATTACTCCAAATTAATACTCCAAATTAAAACACTTAAATCTCGGCTCGCCGATATCGGATCGCCTTAATGTTTGGCCTAAACTCTTCGTCGAAACCCGCACTAGCTTTTTAATCCAAAAATTAATAAAATCGGCTACGAATTTCCGGAGAAAATCGCGTGGGAAAATTATATGAAAATCGCCCAATAATCACTTTCAATACCGACTGCCAAGCAACGAACAAACAAACGATGAATTACTCTTACAAACCTAACACTTGCGTATGTATTAAATTTATAGTTTACTGCCCTAGAGGCGCGCGTATAGATGTTAACACATAAAAAAAAAATATAAAAACCTATGTAGGCGTATCAATTTAACTATCTAAGCTAAACGTATATGTACAAACACTCAAAATAGAACATGTATTTTATACCATAGATAAAGTAAACTAATTGATGAAGCACAAGTGTTGAGAAAATGCTAGTGTAATGGGTAATTTTCTAGATGCCGCTGAAAGCAATAAAAGGGATATTTTTTGTTAAAATATATGACATTAAAATTCAAAAATTTAATATCAAAAGAAAAAATTATTTTCAATAAAAATATCACTTCGAAACAAGAATACAACACGTTACTTAAAGTAGAATATCTGATGGCAATCGAATTGCAAAGCCATGACACCACCGACTAAGTCCTTATAAATTGGTTCTTCCTCTGGTTCAGCAACCAATCCTTGTCGAGAGTCCTCAGACACTCTAACGGTTTTGGCATCTGCTACCACAGAAGTTGATACAGTTTTTGTGCGGGTTAGTTTTTAGATTAAAAAGGCGTTCCGGCATGTTCATCTTTGGGCGGTGTTACGGGTTTTCTCTTATAGATATACCAACACCGGCTTCATGGCTTTGAAATTGTTTTCAAATGCTATTATATAAAATCTTTTAAATTTTGTCACATTTTCCCTTGTTTAAATTTCTTTAATAAAAATTTCCCACAATTTTGAATAAACGTCAATGAGAATTATGGGAAACTTCAGTGAAAGTGACACTAGTACAGGACAGCACCTAGTGAACAAATTCTTTATCTATGTCAATACAAATACAAGGTAGTAGCGTCAGCCCACATGATTTCCTTTGTTTACATTTCATCGTACCCAGTAAATGTCAAAGTTGTTTGTGTGAGTGGGTTCTCTTTTGATTTCATCTATCTATGTTCACAATTGTAAATGTTGTGTACATTTTAATCAGCTGATTTTGGCAATAACTGGGTACGGAAATTACAACAATGCTAAAGTAGCGTTCACAATGGCAGCAACGAATTTGTAATTCAAGCCTTCTCGTTCCCACTCACAGTATTGCATATAATGCCCTCTCATGTTTTTCGTGAAATTGGAATTCAAATTTGTCATAGAAGTAGGTTCTACTTCTACTTCAAATTGGAATTTGTTCGACTCAGTTTATTCTATTGACCGCTAGGGGCGCTCTACTTCGAATTTTGTTTTAAAACTTGAAAGTATGAATGAAAATGTAAACATTTTGCATCAAAATAAACATTTGAATAAATAATATTATCTGTAGAATCTGCCAATAACAATAATTTCACATATAATTAGAATTTTTTATTACGAAGAATACAACACTGTCGCTGGCTTTTGAACAAATCAGCTGATGCAAATGTGAAATATGTAGTTGTTTGTAGTAAGTGTAGTTCGCGCCAATTTTATTAATAAACAAAAGAAAAAAGTTTAAAAAAAAGCTGAAATTTTCAGGTTTATCGAAACCGACCAAGGCCGTGACTTATTATGGAACATAAGTTTCTAAAGATTTCTATAGAAAAATTTGAAAACATTTCTATAGAAAAATTTTAAAACTTTTCTATAGAAAAATTTTAAAACTTTTCTATAGAAAAATTTGAGCATATTTCTATAGAAAAATTTGAGAAGATTTCTATAGAAAAATTTGAAAACATTTCTATAGAACAATTTTAAAACTGTTCTAAAGAAAAATTTTAAAATATTTCTATAGAATAATTTGACAACTTTTCTATAGAAAAATTTTAAAACTCTTCTATAGAAAAATTTGAAAAGTTTTCTAAAGAAACACTCTTAATACTTTTTGCTCCGGGTAGTGGTACAAATCTGAGGTCCGTGTCTCATATTTAATTTTTCTATTTTTTACTGTTTGCTTTTTCGTTTGTATTGCAATTCTCCATGGTTTTCAATCCCCAAATATGTATAGTGCTGTATAACACTGTGTGTAATTTTTTAAGTCATGGCAAAATAACCATATACGGACACCACTACGTGATAAAAGACTAAAAAAAAAGACCCGTGTTTCCCAATTTTTCCCAAAGTCATGCACTTTTTTTTTATGGGCCGCCAAAGATTTGGGGCCTCGGTATCATTTTCGTAAAAATGTGATCATTTTCTCAGGCTCATATCTTGCAAACCGTGCAGAATTTCGATTTTTCTCTTAGGCAAAGTTGTAGCTCTTGTCATGAACAAAAATTGCGAACATATAAAATCAAAAAAACTTCACCTTCCAGATCAAAATCGCAAAAAACTTAAAAAAATTCGATTTTTTTTTACCTTTTTTCCCGTGTTCAGGTCCATAGGTAGCAAACCGTTCAAAATTCAAGGAAACAATCAACTACAAAAATTTACCTAAGATCTCAATAAACAAATTTCTAGAACATATAAACTTCCTACAGATGATTCTTAACACTGTTTAGGTAGCACGCAAAAGTGAAAAATTTGCCGAAAATTTTTTAATTTCATTTTTTTTACCGTTTTCTCTCATTTTTTTTACAGCATGTGCTGCTGCTGTCGGTGCATGATCGCGTGATACCTAAGCGCTACCTAAACGGTGTTAACCCTTGGACAAACACATGGTTCTTGCCAGGCATATTTCATTTTTTGCTACCTATGGACCTGAACAGGAGAAAAAGGTAAAAAAAATGAAATTAAAAAATTTTCGGCAAATTTTTCACTTTTGCGTGCTACCTAAACAGTGTTAAGAATCATATCTAGGAAGTTTATATGTTCTAGAAATTTGTTTATTGAGACCTTAGGTAAATTTTTGTAGTTGATTGTTTCCTTGAATTTTGAACGGTTTGCTACCTATGGACCTGAACACGGGAAAAAAGGTAAAAAAAATCGAATTTTTTTAAGTTTTTTGCGATTTTGATCTGGAAGGTGATTTTATATGTTCTTTATGACAAGAGCTACAACTTTGCCTCAGAGAGTAAATCGAAATTCTGAACGGTTTGCAAGATATGAGCCTGAGAAAATGATCACATTTTTACGCAAATGATACCGAGGCCCCAAATTTTGGCGGCCCATAAAAAAAAAGTGCATGACTTTGGGAAAAATTGGGAGACACGGGTCTTTTTTTTTAGTCTTTTATCACGTAGTGGTGTCCGTATATGGTTATTTTTTTCCGTGTTGCACTGTGTAATGTAAACAATGTTGCCAGTCAGCTGTTTTTTCAAACTTATTCGAACAAATTTGTTGCTTGCATTGTGAACGCCTGTTGAATTTGTTGCTATCATTGTGAACGAGCCTTAATGCTACTACTTTGTAGTTGTATCATGATCTATGATTTATACAATCTAACATTTCTTATTTTGACAACCGGTAATTTGATTGTCAAAGCCATATTGTTCATATGGTTTACCAACCAGCATTGAGTGGATAAACCATCATTAACCAATAACTGGAAAACACAGTTCCATGTTTAACCACAATTTACCTAACGACCAAGATGACCACTGACTGAAAAACTAGCCATACGTGGTAAATATTTAAATATTAAAATTGTGAATTACACGACTATACCACAGGATATTTTCATGGAATCACTGTCGTTTTGTATCAAGGATACACGATATTTTAAATATGAGGACAGATTTTATGAACAGAGAAAGGTCATGTCTATGGGTTCTCCAGCGTCACCGATAATGGAGGACATTATAATGGAAGGATTACTTGACGCGAAGCTCAATACATTGCCGAAGAGACCGAAAATTATGACTAAATAGGTGGACGATATATTTGTAGTCATTGGAAAATCTGAGGTTGAGGACATGATGAAGGCGCTTAATTCTTTCAATTGACACCTTGATTGAATGGTTATAAGACAAGATGGAAGTTTAAAAGTTGACTGGTATCAAAAGCCTACAGCGTCAGGACGACTAATTAATTATTATTCTAAGCATCCTAGAGGGACAATAATTAATACGGCCAAGAATTTGGTTAAAAGAAGCTAGCTAAAATATGCCAGAAGGTATATGTGGGTACTATGATGAGTAAACTGAGGACGAGATAAGCCTTTGGAAGGAAAAACAGCACTCGCAGCCCAATGTGCGTTAACTGGACAAGGGCCAAACTTTGACGAAGTGAAAATTCTAACTGAGGAAAAGATTTACTCACGACGTCTCTTTCAGGAAATGCTGCATATTATTTACGTTCCATCTGAGAAAAGATTCAACTGTAAGCACGATACGGATCAATGTGCACAAGTTTACAGACATACAATTGACAAATTTAGGCTGAAAAATCAAATTAGTTGACAAAAGCTTGCAGCGAAGACTAGTAGTTACTCTTTGTTATCTCACAATGTAATTATATGCATAAATACTATTGTGATTTCCTACTCAATAATCTCCAACAGACAATATTGTACTTAAAGAAAAATTTTATGTTTACCGATTCCACTATAAATAAATAAATAAATGGTTTCCTATTAGATCCCATGAAGGGACCGGGGAGAACTTCTCACAACCACTGAGCTGTGCGCTTTCCAGTATTCACTCACTGATTGGGACCTACAGTTTTACACCGATTCCGAACGGTATTTTGAGAAGCTTTTTCATGGCTATATACTCGATAGTGTCGCCGTCACTATGCGAGGTGACCGCCGCCGAAAGAAATTTGAAGGTGGTCAGAGCAGGGTTTGAACCCAGGATCTCATGTACAAGAGCCGCGCACACTAACCATTGCACCACCGACGGCCACTAATGTTTTATAAAATCCTTGTGTTTTTCTTATATTAGATCCTTGAAAATGATCAACGAAGTTGATCGAAATATTGGAAACTTATTAAATTGTGATAAAAGGAAAATTATACAACTTAGTTTTCTTTTTTCATAGCTATGACCTCGAGCTGATACTAAAATTGAAAATCATTTAAAAGTTTTATTTAATCTCCATAACCAATTTGGTTTTTATATACTTATAGAAAACATTCTTTTTATTTAAATTTCGTGTATTCATTCACGGTAATACGGTTATTACAGCTCATATTGTAAATAGCCAAATAACAATACTAAAGTAATAACAGAGTCCTGGTTCTTACAAATTAAACAGCTGATTTCAACTTTTTCTTGTCATTGTAGCCCGACCTTGTCAAATGTTGTTTATATCAATTCCAAGATGTATCTAGTACAGGTGGTAGCGTTAAAACAGCGGATTAAATTTTTTCTTGTCCTTGTGGTTGTTGCCGAAAATTACAACAATGCCTCCTGATATAACCTGAAATAAATATATCTTGTCAATTTGATCGGCTGAATTTGACAAGGTCGGCTCCTGAAATTGGTATTTTTTCTGATCAAAATATAAAACTCAAAATATTATCAATATTTTCTATGTAGTTTCGAAAACAAAATCATTATTTTCTGAGAAATAAATAAAAACCAAAAAATAGTCATTAATATCTGAACAATTAATAAACTTGGAATGATAATCGTTAGTTTTGGAGTAATTAATAAAATTCAAAACCAAGAATATTTTGTAAGCAAAATATAAAAATTAATTTGTGTAATATAATTCATAATCGCATTAGAATGAATCAGCCATCTAACACTGACACAGAATACACATTTTTTGAAGACACTTGACAGGCCTGTTAGAATAATTAAAGTAGTAATTGTCCTTCAGACCAGCGTATTTATGTGAAAATACTATTAGTCCTAGTTCAGCAATGACGTTCGTAGAGCTTTTGGAATTTCACAAAAGATATTTTTATCGAATGACAACATAAAGCGTACTACTAATATCGTTCACGTGAACATATTTTAAGCGAACCACAGACTTGTCATTCATGAGCATGAACATCAGCTATGTAACCTTAGTTGTTCGTATCATTATCATGCTCACAAATTTTTTTGCTAAAATTTAATTCAAATTCATTAGTTAGAGAAAAATGTATCGACCAAGCTCATGCTCGTGAATGACAAGTGTGTGGTTCACTTTACTCTATTTTTGTCTGTTTATAGTTTGTTTGCTACACAAAAAACAATTTTTATTTTGATAAATTGATTAAAAGTTGTCAACAATAATCATTTCCTCGTACAATTTCATTGGCCGTTGTATTTTTCTTAGAAACTATGAAACGTTGTTTGATACATTTTGCTGATATTTATAACAACTTAAATAGTACGAAAATATTTCGTCGATATTTCGCAGGCTTTTTTTTTGGTATGGGTTTTGTAAAATTCCACGTGAAATGTTGATGATATTTCGTGTGAACAACTTAAAAAGTAACATAAACAAACTTCTTTTGTATTTTATAAAACGGAAGAAGCAAACACCGATAGTCACTGGCAGTATCTCGTTTTATAAAAAACTTATAAAATGGCAGTCACTGGAGTGATGTGATGTAACTAGCCGCGTTTTAAAAATTGACACGGTTTATTTTTGTTTTATGAATTTTGTTATTAATTGTGACATAGACGGAGAACAATATGAAAGCGAAATTTGAGTGAAAGATTTGAAACCACAAAAGCTTAAAGAAATATAAATTGTATTCTCTTCTAATTTATAGTACATATGATTTAGTATTTGATCCAAATATAACATAGATTTCCTTAGGCCTCAACATTAATGCACACTTGGTGGAATGTTTTGGTTGTATGAATTTCACACAAAGCTCCATTCAAAGTTAAACCAATGAAAAATATGATAATTTTAAAATATTTTCAAGTTTTTTTTGTAACCGGCACATATGCGTGTTTTGGTTTAGGCAATCGCAAGTAGGATTTTGTATAAATCGATTTTCGAAATTTGTTTTATAATTTGTTAGAGTTCAGTTCAGTTTTCCAGTACGAATTTTTTTGTCAGGAAAATTTTAAAATTTTTCATTCAATTGAAAACTGGCTCTGGACGACATTGTGTAGGCTAAAGAAGAATTTGAATTTCGTTTTTTTATGAATAAATATATTGTGCAAAATCCAGATAATAATTATTTCGTATTCTTTTGGTTAAGTTGTACTATGTTATGTTATGGACATAACATTTAACATTTCTTTTTGGCTTAAGTGTTAAGATATTTAATTTTTACTTAACATACTGGAGTTTTTACTTTGATTTTGGACCTGAACTTCTTTACATTGTTGATTTTTTTCTTAAAGTACAAGTCATCAAGCCCTTGACGACGAGGGACAAAAGAAACTGTGAGTATTAAATATAATAAATATCATAAATCGAAGTGTTTAGAGGTACAGGTACCTACAACCTATAACTATGTAAACCGCACATATCGAACTTTTAAACCTACTGCGGGAATCACATCTTAAATCTAATAACATTAACATTATTTTTTGTTGTCACTACTATCACCTCTAATGCATTTTGGTTGTCAAACTATTATTTAATTTTTTTTAATTGACCAAATATTGTTCATCTTAACACTATATTCCAATCCTTGTTTGTAATAAACTTTTCATTTCATTTCATTTATTATTCAATGGAAATACAAATTCCATACAGACTACGATTTAGCATTTTATATAAAATTAAAACCAATAATGCCAATAACTATCGATGTACATATATACTTACACGAGTACAATGTATTGTTATAAAAATTCAATCAAAAATTTGAAGCAAACGTTTTTTGAAACAATATTTGGATATGCAAAACTCTATTTCTGGGTTTGATTTCTTCTGTTGATTAACATTAATAGCATTAAGATAGATTAAAGCTCGTGCCAATGTACTATTAAGCCCATAATTAGTATGGTGGCAAGGCACATTAAAAATGTCATTATATCTAAGACTTCTAGGAGGAACATTAAATGGAATTAAAGAAAGCAGATCTGGGCAGTCAATACCACCATTAATAATATCAAAAACAAGCATAACAGACTGGAATTTCCTCCGAAATTCTAAAGAAGCCAACCCCAACCATGAATATTTTATTTCATAAATATGTAATGGATTTATCGTCCGTACTAAAGAAGCAACAAACTTCATAAATTTTTTCTGAACCTTTTCCACACGAGCAACATGAATGTCACTATGTGGACACCAAATAACAGAAGCATATTCTAACTTCGATCTGACAAATGAGGCATAAATCAATTTAAGTGTGTTAGGATCGGAAAATTCAGAACAATTTATTCTGATGAATCCAAGCACTCTATATGCTTTAGGAATAATATAATCTATATGCTGAATGAAAGATAAGGATGAGTCAAAAACAACACCAAGATAGATTTTACAGATTTCAAAATATAGTTACCTATTTTGAAATCAAACTGAATTGGATAATGAGACCTAAAATAAGAAATATGTACACATTTACAGAGATTTAAAGGAAGGTCATTCAAAAGACACCACTCTTTAAGTGTTATAAGTCAATTTGCAGATCAAGAGCATCCCACAGTGAGTCCGTTTTTATAAATATTTTTAAATCATAAGCATATAAAAGAAATTCAGATTTGGTGAAACATGAAGAAATGTCGTTTATAAATAGGATGAAAAAGTGGTCCTAAAATGCTACCCTGAGGAACACCAGATGTTTGCAAATATGGAGTAGACTGGAACCCTTCAATAGCTACTCTACAGACCCTACCAGAAAAATATGACTTTAACCACAATAACAAAGTAGAATGAAAACCCATATGCTCTAATTTTGAAAATAGAATACTATGGGACACTTTGTCGAAAGCTTTAGCAAAATCCATGTAGACTGCCTCTACTTGGCTTCCTTGTTCAAAGGCCGAAATACAATATTCAGTAAATATAGTTAGATTTGTTAAAGTTGATCTACCAGTAAAAAAAAACCCATGCTGATTCGGGGAAATGAATGACTTTGTGACAAAATGCAAACGTTTATAAACAACACGTTCAAAAATTTTGGACACACAGGTTAACTTTGAGATCGGTCTGTAACAAGTTACATCATCCCTTCTCCCATCCTTAAAAATTGGTGTGATTGTAGCAGACTTCCATCGCTCAATAAAAACGCCTTCACTAAGGGATAAAGTAAAAATATACGAAGATGCGCACTTTTTCAACAAATATGCACACAGACCATCAGCATCTGATTTGAAACAATTTTTGACTTGCATTATTCCGTCAAAAACTTCGTCTTCAGTGACCATCATATTACCTATGTATGTATAAGTATGGTGAATGATTGAGCAAAATTTAATGCACTACCCGTTGAAGAGTTGAAGCTGAACTTAAAAAAGATTGCAAACTTATTCACAGCTTCATTACAAGATTTCGAAATGTCATCACCATATTCAACAACAGGCTGGATATCCGATACCCGTTTTATAGACTTGATAAAGGACCAAAATGCTGTAAGGTTATTTTATATTTCATCCTCTTTTTCAATTATAAATTGATTGTACAGAAATTTATTTACAAAATTGAATTCACACTGCTAATGAATAAATTTAGCTTCATCTTCAGGATTACCGGATTCAAGGAAACGGTTATGAAATTTATTTCGCATATATTTTCAGACCTTTTGTATACCAAGGCTTCTTATAAAGTTTGACTTGTTTGTATGGAATATTTTCCCTACAGATACTTAGGACAGTGTCTAGAAACTCACCATAATATAGCGATGTTAGTTTTCCCTTAAAAATGGAGTTCCAATCAACACTACCCAATATAGAGTTTAGCATATCAAAATTAAATGAACTGAAGTTAAAATTAGATGTATTTACATAATGCGACAATTTAAAGAAATTATACGAGCCTATTTCTACAATTAAAGGCATGTGATGAATAGTGGGCAATTATATCGGCAGTAAACTTTCATATAAAGAAAATTTACAATCATATGCCACAAAAATTAGATCCAAAAAACGTTTTAACTGATAGCCAATATGATTAATTTGAATTAGGTTCAAACTGAGCAAGCTGTCCACCAAATTAATTTCGTGGGATTTATTAACATTATGAGGTAATAATACATCATTATCAGAAAGCCGCGACTAGTTACCATTTTTAAGGTTAAAATCACCCAAAACACAAATACGAGAATCTACTGCCATTTTATCTTCTAAAGCCAATAAATTAGAAACATGCGCATCAGGTGGAATGTAAGATACACACACAAATAATACAATATCAAAGCCAAAAATAGAAATTATAAGCTGTTCCAATAAACTAGACTTGTGCCGAACTCGTTCACTAGTTCTCGAACTTGTTCATTTAAGGTGCCCGGACATAACAATCACGAACACAGTCGCGATATCGAACATGTGCATTATATACGTGGGGGTGATGTCTGGTCACCCTTAATGAACTAGGTAGTTCATGAACTACCCAACTTTAAACTTAATGCCAGATTTTTTCGAAGTTACCATAGATCTGCAGGCCTCGCCCTCCTTTGAAAATTTACAAAAGGGCGCACTCTAATGTCCGTGGGCCAAAATTTGGAATTGGTGATCTCGTCATAAAAGCATGGTGATACTCGTAGCTTAAAAGTAACTCTTTTAAGAAAGTTGACATCAGTATCCCTTTTCACTAATTTGTAGCATTCCATGTGCTGTCTTCCGAATTCCATATGTTTCTCAACATAATTTATTATCTGCTCAGATGTGACAGTTGATTTGAAGGAGGACAGATGAACCCATTTCTTCTGAACTACAACTTCAAGTTCATTGAAAGTATTTGTACCCAGTACAATGGTTACATAATACGCCTACGTCTCTTCACTCGAACCCAATCATTCGCCTTTTGCATAGGTTGTATGTTGACATCAAACGCGTTACAACAATTTACGACACCAGACTCAGCAGTAGGCAGTAGACTTGTGTCGAAATCGTTCACTAGTTCTCGAACTCGTTCATTTAAGGTGCCCGGACATAACAATCACGAACACAGTCGCGATATCGAACATGTGCATTATATACGTGGGGGTGATGTCTGGTCACCCTAAATGAACTAGGTAGTTCATGAACTACCCAACTCTACAATAAACCATCTTTGTTGTCTATTGGGCATAACTCCGATTTAAATTCAGATTTAACAGCTACTAAAACACCACCGCCTCCGGTACAGCCAGTAATATAAGCATTTCTGTCTTTACGATAGACTTTGTATTGCTTAGTATTGTAAACTTCGCCATCATAGAAGTCTGTATTCAGCCATGTTTCAACCAACACAATTACATCAAAGTCACTTTAAGATTGAAAATCAAAAACAATTTTGGATTTAGTGCGCATTCCTAATAAATTCTGATAGTACAACTTAATTAGACTTGTGTCGAACTCGTTCACTAGTTCTCGAACTCGTTCATTTAAGGTGCCCGGACATAACAATCACGAACACAGTCGCGATATCGAACATGTGCATTATATACGTGGGGGTGAAGTCTGGTCACCCTTAATGAACTAGGTAGTTCATGAACTACCCAACTCTAAACTTAATGCCAGATTTTTTCGAAGTTACCATAGATCTGCAGGCCTCGCCCTCCTTTGAAAATTTACAAAAGGGCGCACTCTAATGTCCGTGGGCCAAAGTTTGGAATTGGTGATCTCGTCATAAAAGCATGGTGATACTCCTAGCTTAAAATTAACTCTTTTAAGCAAGTTGACATCAGGATCTAATCAGTATCTAGTTCAGTATCTAGTTCATGAACTACCCAACTCTATTAGCATATATATGATAAAATTTTGCTCTGCATATATGACACTGAGATTTAAAAAATTTGAAACACTTCGCGCAAAGGGTATTAGGCGGATTATCCATAACACGACTTATCGGTTTGAGTGCCAGATGAAGACTTCCTAATATAACTTAACTTTATGTTTGTTTTATTAATATACTGAATTATAATGGCATTTTAAAGTGAGAGATTTATTCTTTTATCCACGAAAATTAAGGCATGATTACTTAGGGGCATTACGGGCTGACGAAATACCTAATGAGTCGGCATGGTGGGGTGGGGGAATTAGACTCCAAGGGAACATTAGTATCTCACATTTTCCCAATTTCCAAGTATTTTTCTCTCATGTTTTTTTTAAATGGGGTAAAATAGCTACCTAAAAGGTAAAGGTAACATTGGCCTGTAAGAAATATTAAGCGTGTTTTGGTTACACCGCTTGCTTATATAATCGCTTGTTTTGTATGAAGCACTTAGCGAAGACTTAGCGAGACGTTAGCGACGCGAATCATTTTCGCTAACGTTAAACAAAAATTTTTTTGGCATCTTTCTTCGCCTTCAACCCTGTTTCATGTTTTTGAATAAAATCACTTATCGCAAAATAACCGTTTTCGTTACAACTTAGCAAGCGATGATCGCTTGCTTGTAACCAAAACACGACTATTGTCTGAAGAAGGCGGGTCTTTACAAACTGTCCGTTATTTTCCAAGATGATTCCCATTTATATATGCCAGATAAACTTTCTTTATATCTAATGAAAATTACATTATTAGCGAGCAAAAGTCATTTTTATACAGGGCTCAACAGTGAAAATCATACACTTATAATATTTAGCTTCAAGATGATTATAAAATTAAATAGCTAATGTTTTTTTTAACATTTTTATTTATACGTTTACTTGGCTTAGAAAATAACAAACTAAGCATTAAAATATATTAATTTAAAATATACAAAATTACCACGTGTATTTGAAGATCACAGTGGAAATCAAACGTCAAATTTTTTTATTTTTATTTTTTCTTTTTTGAATTGTTGGATGCTTTTATCCACTGTGGAGGTGATTTTACCGTTGGTTTGGATCATTGCGGGATCTGCTTTGTGCGTGTTTTTTGTCATTTCGAAAATAGTGTGTTCCCAGATGCTAACTGGAACTTCCATTGGAAAGTCTGACATTTTTTTTCTATAAATATACATAGAACGTTTCCACTTACAAGTACTATTTTTTCTATTTACAGTGTGTTGAAAAATGGATCTCGGTCAAAAAATGGAATTAACACGTGAAAATTTTCATGCGATGATTATTTACGATTTTCGACGTGGATTATCGAGACAAGAGTGTCTCAATCAACTTGTTTCGACTTTTGGTGATGAAGCACAATCAAAAACCACTGTAAATCGCTGGTACCAAGAGTTCAGTCCCGGACGCCGTTCGCTCCAGGATGAATTTCGTGAAGGTCGTCCAAAATCGGTTGTTCTGCCACAAAATATCGATGCAAGATCGTCATGTGACATATCGTGATATAGAAGCATCCTTGCACGTGAAGCTCTCCCCAATCCCTTCATGGGATGTATAAGTAATGGGTAATGAATAAAACTTTGAAACAAAAAGAAAATAGAAAACATGGTAGAATGAGAAGGTAAACTCAGTAGACAGCTGATTTCAATCTTTTCTCGTTGTTTAGTTGGCCGCTTCTGTCAGATTCAAAGGTTTTGTTTCTGTTTACATTTATTTGTTGGTATACGTATGTGTTGATTTTGACATGAGGAGAGCCTAAAGAGAAACTAAATGCCTGTTGTTGTTGCCCACAATTGTTGTTGTATCTACTGCGACTACTTGGTATTTTTACTATTATAGAAAACAACATTTGAAATAGAAGTAGTTTTAGATTGAATAATTTTTGAAAAGGAGGGACTTTTGGCAACTTCAAAACTGAAAAGATTTAACATTTTCATGTTGTGAGAATTAAGATAATTACTTAAGAGACTAATTTTTAACTATGATTTATAGTTTCCGTTGTTGAGTGGACAGGGCAACAAGAAACTTATTGCCCCCGTTTTGGATAATTAGCCGTCAGATCTGGAAGAACGAACAGGAAATTAGTCCTATATCATCTGCTAAATGTAACCATAACACGTATAAAGGGAGCTCAAGGGCATTTTGAATTGGAGATGTTATTAGCAAGTATCCTGAATAAGAATTAATTAAAATAAGAATATAATATCATTTTCTAAAACGTTCCTAATTGGCCAAAAATATCTCTAATGGATCAATTAGTATCTAACCTGTTTTCAACGTATACTTATACTGATAATAAATGTTTGTGATTGCGCAGTGAAAAGCTAAGTTTTCAATATTTTAAGACGAGCCATGGCGTAAGTATAGTAAACATTATCATAAACCGTACCAATTCACTTAGTTCTCCTACCTATCTCCTCTATTCTATTCTATCTTAGTTGTGTAACTAGCCGTTCCAAAACTCTCCCAATTTCCCTAAGCAATACCGAATATGCATCCGAGAGGCGTGTTTCGTTGCAGACTATGAGGACGGAGATTTTGGCTTCTGAGGCATGTGGGTCTGATGGACGCGGTAATGTGTGGAAAAAATCGTCGAAGAACTTAAACTGAATTACATGAGGGCAATGGTTAAACACGGACACGTCGCTCAGTGTCGTGTTTTCATATAAACGGCGGCCAAAAACAGAAGGAGTTATATCCTCCCATATATCCTGGACGTAAAGAAACTTATATTTTCCAAAATTGTTGTTGGAATTGAACCAAATATGGCTTATGGAGTTATATGAAATTGTCTCAAAGGACACGCCTACCTCCCATATATCCTTGAATGAAAATATCAAAGAATTCTCCTGCCCACCACCGATATCCTTGAACGAAAAAATCATACATTTTCTGTGCTGAAATTCAGAAAAATATCTGAAAGAAAATGCTGAAATTTTGATTGTATTTTAACCAAATATAACAGAAAAAGTTTACAAATTAAATATACATAGTTGTCCACAACTTAATTCCTGCAAATCATAATACATTTTAACAAAAATGCGACAATGCAAAGCTTTTTATGTATTTAAAATAACATGTAATAAATAAATATCAAAATTATACTACTCGCTACCGCTGATACTATTACTTTCCCTTCCCACTACTAATTCATTATTCGAAGGTATTGTTGTAAAATTTTCGCTTTCAATTCCATTATTTTTTAAATCATCTAGATCAAACTTTATAATTTTTTTGACTGTGGATAGAAATCGATGTTTCTGATTGGGTAATAAGTTACACTATTAAGACCTTATTACAATTATAATTATAGAATATTTAATAGCATGTAGTACTAAGGACACAATTTGAAATATAAAAGAGCAGTTAAAAAATTTGCCACATTTACAGTGGTGTGCGATGAGATAGAGTCACACACTCGTCAAAACTTTTATTCTCTGCAAATCAGTGGTCCAAGATGTTTCATGTCAAGAAATTCTGAACCTGATTGTCCGGTCCTCTGCTGAATATAATGCCGTCATTTTTAATAAATTTTGTACACTACTGTTCTCCAGTTCAGTGTCAGTATTTAAAAGGCTGTGTAATGACGTGTGCTATAAAATAGAGTCAATTACAAAAAATTTTTTTTTTTTGAAATGGTTAATGGTAGTTTGGATTTGAATTTGAAAACAAAGTTTAGCTTCTAAATATGATTAAAGTTTATTAGTAGCATTAATAAATTGTCATTATTTTCGTTCCAAAATGGGCCGATCTAAGTATTGCAATCATAAGCGCCAAGAAAGAATAAAAGAGCTGAGAAAAGAATTCAGAAGCTACGTACAAATTACTAACATAATTGGATGCTCAAAGAAAATGTTGGAGACCGGAATAAAATATAACCCCAATCCAGGAAACAGACGGTAAACCCCTGAAAATTACAGAACATTTGGAACCAAAAATATTGCGCCACGTAGAGTTCGACTTTTGTTACCTCTTCCGCCCTTAAAAGGCAATACGATCGGCATGTTGACACCTCTACATTAAGAAAAATGTTAACTAAAAACAATTTAAAGGCAAAAAGTGTCCGAAAAGTTCCATTTCTATCCAAACGGAACGTTCAAAAAATGTTGCATTTTGCCAAGGAGCATGTGAAATAGTCCGTACGCAAATGGCGAAATATTTTGAGGACAGCTGAAACTAAAGTGAGATTGGGTAATTATGATAAGAGTAATCTTCCTGTACGACGACCGTCCAACACCGAATTCAGGCCCCAGAACACAATCCAAACAGTTAAACGTGGTAGCGGCAACATAATGGTACGGGGTTGTTACTCTTACATTGGGACAGAACCTTTATTCCAAATTGAACAGACAATGGACGCTGTATATTATACCACTGTATTAAAAAACATCATGATGCCTTGTGCTAAATGGGAAATGCCGCTTCGATGGGCGTTTCAACATAATATCGACCCCAAACACACATCGAAGCGAGCAAAAGGTTCGTTTGAAAATAATAGTGTCATAGTTTTAAGATGGTCTATGCAGTCGCCGGGCTTAAATTCTTTTGAGAATTTGTGGTGGGACATTAAAGTGTCTATCAAAGGAATAAACCAATTTAATAAAGATGAGCTTATGACACTGGTACAATCGGCGTGGAGAACATGACTTGTGGAGACTTGATGACTCAATGTCAAGGCGTTGCTTAGCTGTGATAAAAAATAATAGGAATAAAGGATTTTATTTGACACAGCTATTTATTCTAGATCAGATGATGAATCGCGATGACTCTATTTTAATTCACAGGCAAAACGGGGCATTTTGAAATATTTTAATTTATACCAAATGATTTAATTTTAAATTACCACATTAATGTTCTAAAATGTTATATCTAGTTCTTAATTGAACAATTAAAAATAAAAGTTATAAACAAAATTTAATTTTTCTACATTTGTTTTTGTTTTGAAAATGTTGATTAGTGTTGACTCTATTTCATCGCACACCACTGTATGTGCAGTCCAAACGAAATGGTTCTAAGATAATGGAAAAATTTTTATTATTTGTTTTGTCCAACCCTGTTATCCTAGCTCAACACTTGAAAAAAAAACGTCTCGCAGTATTTCCGTCATTTGACGTACCATATCCCGTTTTTACCATGTTCACTATCAGTCCTATTTCATTTGTAAATTTTTATTGTATGATCTTCTTATTTTCCTCTACTTCCTGTTTCATTTCTCATCCTGATATTCACCATGTTTTAATAGATTGTTTATATGCAATATGAAGAAACACTTTATCCACGCATGTACCGTAGACAATTCGTATTGGTAGCATTGTTCATTGATTGTTCCTTACGAATGTCTTATTACGAATGTCGTTCTCTTATTTCGACTACGACAGTTTTGTAAAAGATTAAAGATAACACACCAGCTTTGTATTTAATCTTTTACAAAACTTTCGTAGTCGAAATACGAAAACGACTGTCGTAATAAGGCTGCATGTGTCGTTCATTTCGGATGGCTTTGCTCCACATAAAACGCAAGTCGAATTACTTCTGCTTTCGTTAATTACGCTTAAAACTGTTCCATCTATCAGAGTTAATATCATTCTATAATGCACGGTAAGACTTTTGTTTTTAGAATTATAAAAATTGGTGACTAATGTTTCAATTTCATGTTGCAATTGCTCCCTAACAGTATTTATGGCATTACGATTTTCCTTTGTAAACTTTATTTTTATAGGTCTGCATAACCTCCAGGATGAGTGTTTATCGGTTTACCACACCACTTTCTCATCTCCCCAGTCTAATAAGCGAAGTGGAATAAGCGATGTAACAAACACAAATTCGTCTGTAGCATTATGATTTTCAAATTTTTGCTTATATTTATAAGTATACACTATGTCCACTACTGCCGTGAAATCCCCATTTACATTCTAGTAATAAATCATTTTTTGTTTGAAAATAATTCATATTGTTACGAATTTCCTTATTCGTCCTTTTTGCGTTGTTTTATTCCCAATAATATAACAAGGTTCGTTTTAAATTACGATAATTACAACGGTATAACTTCCTTTTATTTTACTTATTTTACTTATATAGTACAACAGTTTACTTTATTTATAACACTTTAACAAGTCTTATATTTTACTATCAATTCGCGTTGCTTACTTTACGGGGTTTAATCACAAACTGAACTCTCCATTCCAAAGACCTCCGCTATTTATACCAACTCACCATACTCAAATGAAGTTATATCTAGCGAATTCAAGAACCTTCTAGTCGTTGTTGTTGTTACTTATCTTTGTAGAATCATCTCGAATGGTGGAGAATTATCTTAACTGAGGCGAATTCATGCTACTGGTTTAGCGAGCTGGTACGTTGTTACAATGCATACTTTCAGCCGCAGCACTAACCGCCTGTTATTTACATAATGTTAGTAGAGTCATTAAGAGCAAGCAAAAGCTTTTACTTATTCGTAACACTGCCCCCCACTGAAGCCTGTTCGTCCCGAGCAGGTTCAACCCCCCGTTTTCCATACAGGGCTAGTCTTTCCAAATGCACGACTTTCATTTTAGCTCTTGGACTTTGGCTTTTCTGGATTCTATAAACCACGTCATTTATTCGTTTGACAACCTTGTAAGGGCCTTCCCAGTGAGTCTGAAGTTTTGGAGGTTAACCTTTCTTGCGCTGTGGGTAGAACAGTACAACTAGCTGGCCTTCATGGAATCCTTCTGAATTTGCCGCTCGGTCGTATCTGGCTTTCATTTTATTACTGACCATCTTTATTTTGTTGCGCACAAATTCATGGACATCATTAAGATCCCCCGTATCTTGGTAATTGACAACACTGTTCGCAGGGTCAGATGCTGGTTTTGTACCGAACTCCAAATCTCCAGGCAGCTTCAGCTCAGTTCCGAAAATTACTCTAGCGGGTGTACGCGATGTGGAGTCATGGATGGCTGACCTGTATGCCAAAAGCAACTTTGGTATGTGTTCATCCCAATCTCTTTGATCAGCGCCGACCACTTTTCTCAGGCATTCTTCAAGAGTCCGGTTGAATCTTTCAACCATGCCGTCAGACTGAGGATGCAATGGCGTAGTTCTTGTTTTTCGAATACCGTATGCCTCACACATTTCTTTGAAGATAGTGGATTCAAAATTCCTCCCCTGATTTGAGTGAAGTTCCGAGGGGACATCAAAATACCAGAACACTTTCATTATTGTCTTTGCTTCCTGATTTGGAACATCGTATACTTCAGGCCATTTACTGAAGTAATCCATAACAACTAAGACGTACTGGTTTCCTTAGCTACTGACTGGAAATGGACCAGCCACATCCATAGCTATACGCTCAAAGGGTGCACCTGAGTTGTATTGCTGCATATGGCCATGACTTCTACGCGTTGGTCCCTTAGCTGTCATGCATTGGGTGCAATTTGCTATCCAATCGGCTACCGCTTGTTGACAGCCAACCCAGTAGAACCGTTGCTTTAGCTTTTCAATGGTCTTGGTTATTCCTAGATGTCCTCCACTCGGGCCATTATGGAATTCTGTCATTATCTCTTTTCCTTAGAGGAAGGTACCACTATTAACTTTTTGAATATTTTAACATCCTCACTTTCCCATAACCGGTATAGGCAACCATCCAATAATTTTAGGCTGTTCCACTGGGCCCAATATGCTTTCATCACTGGGCTCTCTGAGGCGATGTCAATGCGTGTTGGTTTTTTACCGCCTTCTTTTGCAGAAATGATTTTTGCCAGTGTAGGGTCGCTTCTTTGTGCTGTTGACTAGTCTTCTTTGGATTCCAGTCGAAGCAGACGTACGTCAATGATGTTTTCTTTCACCTCTGCTTTTGAGCAGTGTTTGCATTCCCGCTTGTATGGACGATGTGAAAGGGCATCTGCATTACCGTGTTTTCCTCCTTTTCTATGCTCAATGCTGAAGTCATAGCTCTGCAGTCTTTCAATCCAACGAGCAAGTTGGCCTTCGGGGTTCTTAAATTGCAGTAGCCATCTTAGCGCTACATGATCGGTTCTTAACTGAAAAGGCTGGCCGTACAGATACTTGTGGTAGTGTTTGACACACTCTATGACTGCCAGTAGCTCCCGTCTCGTAACACAGTAGTTTTTCTCTGGCTTTGAGAGTATTCGGCTGTAGTACCCAATAACTTTTTCTTGGCCATTGATTTTCTACGAGAGCACGCCACCTATTCCGTAACCACTCACGTCAGTATCCAACACGAATTTCTCTCCAGCAACAGGATATGCAAGCAAAGGACGCACGCATAAATATTGCTTCAGTTGGTGGACTGACTCTTCTTCTTTTTCGCTCCAACAGTACGGCCGATTTTTCATTGTCAACTCGTGAAGACTTGCAGCAACTGTGGCGAAACCCGGCACAACCCGTCTGTAGTACGTACAGAGTCCTAGAATACTGCGTAATTCATGGAGATTCTGCGGTCGTGGCCAATCCTTCACTGTCAGAATTTTGTCTTCATCGGTGGAAATGCCATCTACTGTCACTCGATGTCCCAAGTATTTTACTTCTTTCTGGAATAGAGAACACTTCTTCGGGCTGAGTTTCAAGGAATTCATCGAATGTTTTCCCCATGACAATGATGTCGTCTAGGTACACCAAGCATGTTCGCCAATGAAGTCCTTCCAACATGCACTCCATTAATCGCTCGAAGGTGACTGGAGCGTTTCAGAGTCCAAATGGCATTACTTTGAACTGCCACAGACCATCCCCTACGCTGAATGCAGTTTTCTCCTTGTCTTTCTCGCTGATTTCTACTTGCCAATAACCACTTGTTGTCATGCTTTACCATTGATGTCCTACCTTGGCATTCTTTTTTTAGGGCGAAGGCAGACGCATGCATCCACAGTAATTGCTTTGCTTTGTTCCTATCAGATGGCTTTAGTTCTCGCACCCACTCACTGAGATGCGACTCCAGTACTTTCTGCTCCTTTTCTGATAGTTTGCTGCAGTCCGAATTAACTTCACAGTTGATGACCGCCACGGCTGGTGTACATTCTGCAATTTCTGTGCGGTCGCCGATCACCTCCTCGTTGTTGGACAAATTTAGAACTCGTGCAGGCAAGTATCCTTCATTATTAGTTTTTACTAGAGCTTTGGCAGTGATGATGTTACAGTTTTTTTATACTTACCGGTTCAACTACCCACAAACCGCCGATCTCAAATTCGGGCCCATACTATGGTTTCTGAGTTTGGTGGAAATTTTAAATCTTTGTGAGCGATCAGCCTTTTAATCTGTGTTGTATTGTCGTATCTCACATTGAGTGGAATTTCCACATTAGCCCACGTCAAAACTTACTGCTCCATATCTTACTTGAGGCCTTGGCCAATCATAAAATCTGCGCCAACTATAACTTCATGTACAATGCCGGCGACAATAAACACATGTTCGACGCTCATGTTGGCAATGGATAACTTCAATTTAACTTTACCATGTACAGTTGCTGGTTCACCCGTTGCTGTCCGGAGTCTTACACCATGTAACGACTCCATTGGTCAGTTTATCAAATCAGATCTGATGATAGATTGTGACGCGCCTGTGTCCATAGTCAATATGCGCTTCCGACCTCCGATAGCTCCGTAGACTGTGAGGTTTTTGTTTCCCTGTTGTATTATTGAGATGGAGATCGTGGGGCCCTCGGTTGTGGGAGCCAGTCCATGCCCCTCTGGGCTAGCTCGTTTTACTTTAACGGAGATTCATTTTGTATAGTAAAATTTGCCCGTTTATTGCCACGTTGGGGTGAGCTCGATCTTGATCGTTTTCGTGGCAGTTTCGTGCAATATGACCAGGTTTGTCGCAATTGTAGCACTTTGGTCTGGGCTTACATCCGCCTGATAATGCCTTGCTGAGGGTTTGGGTCATTTCTTTAAGATCGTTTATGGCACCCTTCAAATCTCCTTCCTCCGACTCCATTTCAATTTGTCTAACTCTTTGTATTTGAGGCTTGGATACAAATGTCGCTGTCTCCTGTGCCAATGCGAACGAAAGAGTTTCGGCGAATGTAGCTTTTTGTGTGGCACAAGTCACGTATTTTATGTCAAGATCACGGATGCCGTTATATTGTTACGAATAAGTAAAAGCTTTTGCTTGCTCTGAATGGCTCTACTAACATTATATAAATAACAGGCGGATAGTACTGCGCACGTACTACAGACGGACACGTACTACAGACGGTTTGTGCCGAGTTTCGTCACAGTGGCTGCAAGTCTTCACGAGTTGACAATGAAAAATCGGCCGTACTGTTGGAGTGAAAAAGAAGAAGAGTCATTCCACAATCTGAAGCAATATTTATGCACGGCTCCTTTGCTTGTATATCTTGTTGCTGGAGAGAAATTCGTGTTGGATACTGACGCGAGTGGTTATGGAATAGGTGGCGTGCTCTCGCAGGAAATCAATGGCCAAGAAAAAGTTACAGCCGAATACTCTCAAAGCCAGACAAAATTTACTGTATTACGAGACGAGAGCAGTCATAGAGTGTGTCAAACACTACCATAAGTATCTGCGGCGCTAAGGTGGCTACTGCAATTTAAGAACCCCGAAGGCCAACTTGCTCGTTGGGTTGAAAGGCTGCAGAGCTATGACTTCAGCATTGATCATAGAAAATGACGAAAACACGGTAATGCAGATGCCCCGTCACGTCGTCCATGCAAGCGGGAATGGAAACACTGCTCAAAAGCAGAGGTTAAAGAAAACATCATTGACGTCCGTCTGCTTCGACTAGAATCCAACGAAGACCCTACACTGGCAAAAATCATTTCTGCAAAAGAAGACGGTAAAAGACCAACAGGCAATGACATCGCCTCAGACAGCCCCCTGATGAAAGCATTTTGGGCCCAGTGGAACAGCCTAAAATTATTGAATGGTTGCCTACACCGGTTATGGGAAGTGAGGATGGTAAAATAGTCAAAAAGTTAATAGTGGTACCTTCCTCTAAGGGAAAAGAGATAATGACAGAATTCCATAATGGTCCGAGTGGAGGACATCTAGGAATAACCAAGACCATTGAAAAGCTAAAGCAACGGTTCTACTGGGTTGGCTGTCAACAAGCGGTGCCGATTGGATAGCAAATTGCACCCAATGCATGACAGCTAAGGGACCAACGCCAGTCAGTAGCTCAGGAAACCAGTACGTCTTAGTTGTTATGGATTACTTCAGTAAATGGCCTGAAGTATACGATGTTCCAAATCAGGAAGCAAAGACAATAATGAAAGTGTTCTGGTGTTTTGATGTCCCCTCGGAACTTCACTCAGATCAGGGGAGGAATTTTGAATCCACTATCTTCAAAAAAATGTGTGAGGCATACGGCATTCGAAAAACAAGAACTACGCCATTCCACCATCCTCAGTCTGACGGCATGGTTGAAAGATTCAACCGGACTCTTGAAGAATGCCTGAGAAAAGTGGTCGGCGCTGATTAAAGAGATTGGGATGAACACATACCAAAGTTGCTTTTGGCATACAGGTCAGCCATCCATGACTCCACATCGCGTACACCCGCTAGAGTAATTTTCGGAACTGAGCTGAAGCTGCCTGGAGATTTGGAGTTCGGTACAAAACCAGCATCTGACCCTGCGAACAGTGTTGTCAATTACCAAGATACGGGGGATCTTAATGATGTCCATGAATTTGTGCGCAACAAAATAAAGATGGTCAGTAATAAAATGAAAGCCAGATACGACCGAGCGGCAAATTCAGAAGGATTCCATGAAGGCCAGCTAGTTGTACTGTTCTACTCACAGCGCAAGAAAGGTTAATCTCCAAAACTTCAGACTCACTGGGAAGGCCCTTACAAGGTTGTCAAACGAATAAATGACGAGGTTTATAGAATCCAGAAAAGCCAAAGTCCAATAGCTAAAATGAAAGTCGTGCATTTGGAAAGACTAGCCCTGTATGGAAAACGGGGGGTTGAACCTGCTCGGGACGAACAGGCTTCAGTGGGGGGCAGTGTTACGAATAAGTAAAAGCTTTTGCTTGCTCTTAATGACTCTACTAACATTATGTAAATAACAGGCGGTTAGTGCTGCGGCTGAAAGTATGCATTGTAACAACGTACCAGCTCGCTAAACCAGTAGCATGAATTCGCCTCAGTTAAGATAATTCTCCACCAACTACATTCTCCATAACTACATTTGAGTATGGTGAGTTGGTATAAATAGCGGAGGTCTTCGGAATGGAGAGTTAAGTTTGTGATTAAACCCCGTAAAGTAACCAACGCGATTTGATAGTAAAATATAAGACTTATTAAAGTGGTGAAAATAAAGTAAACTGTTGTACTATATAATTAAAATAAAAGGAAGTTATACCGTTGTAATTATCGTAATTGAAAACGAACCTTGTTTAATTATTGGGAATAAAACAACGCAAAAAGGACGAATACGGAAATTTGTAACAATATTTAGACTAGAATTGGCTTTATTTTGCCTCAACTCCAGCCATTGCTCAAAAATATTTGCAACTAAAAACCATTCACAACTGTGCAGTTGAGATTTATATATGTTAAAATACATAACTCGCATATGATCAATAATTGTAAACAATAACAGTGATGCAATTGTAGTAAGATACTTAACCAAAAATTTGAATTTAACCTATTATGACTGCATGCAAAATGTCATTGTATTCCTTACCAAATATAATTTTACACACAAATCACCACTTTGAGCCACAATAACTCAAAAAATACTAAATATTTTGAATGAATAATAAAAACCCATAATTTTGTTTATTAAATTGTGCAAAATAAACCGACCATTCTTTCATCAGTTATCACAATTTATGGCCACGCTCGTGACACTGTGCGTCGTGGCTTGGGGTGCATGTCAGCGACAGGAGTTGGAAATCTTCATTTTAGCGGGAGAATAATGGGCAAATGATATGACGCAACCTACTTGAGGAGGATGTTGAGGAAATTGCCACAAATCTGGGGTTTCAGGGTACATTTCGATTCTACCGGGACAATGACCCAGGGCACACGTCACTTATGGTAGGGGAATGGTTTCTCTATAATTGTCAAGGGTTAATTGAAACACCACCCCTATCACTAGATTTAAATGGTTGCCAGAATTAATAGTATATTTTAGAGGTGGAAATTACCAATGGAGGCAATGGTCGAAAACGTTTTCTGCTATGAATGGGAAATCGTCTGTAGGATGTCTGTTGCTAAAACGGAATGTAAGTACTAACGTTATTATTAGGGATGGGATTTTCATGCATTTATTATTGAACAATATTCGCCTAAAACATGCTCGAAAAGCTCAAAATATGGCTCACAAATTAAAAAAAAGCATTTAAAAATGACACAGTGCAACACGAAAAAAATAACCATATACGGACACCACTACGTGATAAAAGACTAAAAAAAAAGACCAGTGTCTCCCAATTTTTCCCAAAGTCATGCACTTTTTTTTTATGGGCCGCCAAAGATTTGGGGCCTCGGTATCATTTTCGTAAAAATGTGATCATTTTCTCAAGCTCATATCTTGCAAACCGTTCAGAATTTCGATTTACTCTCTGAGGCAAAGTTGTAGCTCTTGTCATAAAGAACAAAAATTGCGAACATATAAAATCAAAAAAACTTCACCTTCCAGATCAAAATCGCAAAAAACTTATAAAAAAAATCGATTTTTTTACCTTTTTTCCCGTGTTCAGGTCCATAGGTAGCAACCCGTTCAAAATTCAAGGAAACAATCAACTACAAAAATTTACCTAAGATCTCAATAAACAAATTTCTAGAACATATAAACTTCCTAGAGATGATTCTTAACACTGTTTAGGTAGCACGCAAAAGTGAAAAATTTGCCGAAAATTTTTTAATTTCATTTTTTTTACCTTTTTCTCCTGTTCAGGTCCATAGGTAGCAAAAAATGAAATATGCCTGGCCAGAACCATGTGTTTGTCCAAGGGTTAACACCGTGAATTCAAAAGAGCATATACATTGTTTTTCGACGAAGTGGACTTGACCGGTGAAAATTACACACCTAATACAGTGTGTCGCCAATGTTATAACAATCTCATGGCATGGTTGAGTGGAGGCAGAGGTACTATGAAGTATTGTAAGCCGGTAAACTGGATTAATCGCCCAGGTGATCATGATGCAACCAGTTGCTATGCATGCGTAAATTACACATGTCGTCTAAATCGACATTCTGAGAAGAACAAAATTTATAAAGCAACTGCAACAGCCACACTAGCAGTGCTTGCACCTGAAAATTTTGTATCACCAAGGCCGCCAACTCCAGATCGTACTACAGAATTTACAGCAATGAGTACAGCAAGTGGTGTTACTTATGAAGATCCATTTGATACCGATTATGAGCCCCAACAGGGAAGAGATGGACCACAACTAATAACACAAATGGAAATGGATTTCATTGTGGCCATATTGGGATTATCGCAGCGACTTGCAATATTTTTGACAGCTTTTTTAAAGCAAAGAAAACTCACACATGCTAATGTTAACTCTACGGCGTACCGCAAACGACAAGCTGAATTTCAGATGATCTACACTCTAAATGATGACAATTCGTTCGCTTACTGCAACGATATAAAAGCTTTGGTGGTAAAAATGGGAATGAACTACATCGCTAGTGAGTGGAGATTATTTATTGATGGTTCTGTTTCAAGCTTGAAAGCAGTGTTGTTGCATGTGTCGAACCGAAAACCTTCCATTCCGCTAGCAATGGGTATCAACATGAAAGAAAGCTATGAAACATTGAAAGATATAATGGAAAAAATCAAATATTACGAAAATAAATGGAAGATTTGCTGTGATTTGAAGGTCATCAACATTTTGCAAGGGATCATCGATAAGGGCGGCTTCCCAAAATTCTTTTGTTTTCCTTGTAATTGGGATTCACGCTCACCTCTGAATCAATTCCAATGTAACTCGTGGAGGCCAAGAGGAAGTGTGGATGAACAAATACAACAACATAGACTGAAGAATGCACCTTTAATTGACAATACTCAAGACATCTTGCTGCCACCGCTCCACATAAAATTGGGAATTGTTAAAAAATTCATCGAAGTGGCCGTTGTAAATTGTCCAAACGCATTCGACTATTTGAAAAGCGTTTTCCCAAAGCGTAGCGATGACAAAATTAAAAAAGGTATTGTAGTAAATTTAAAACGAATTTTTGTTCACCTAATTGTACTGTTTACACTATGTTACTGTTTTCTTTTCTGTCTTTATTTTTTGTTTTCATTTAACAGGCGTACTTAATGGCCCTGACATTAGAAAGCTATTCAAGAGCAACTTTGATTCATCGCTTGATGAAAATCATTCAATGGCATGGATTTACCTTCAGCGTGTATGCACCAGAGTCTTGGGAGGGGATCGAGACGCGGAACCGGAAGCAAGATAATGGGTGAAACAAATGCTGCATTATTTTGAGATAATCGGCGCATCGATGACATTAAAGCTGCATTTTCTTCATTTTCATTTTGACGATTTTATCAAACAACTCCCTACCGAATCCGATGAGCAAGGAGAACGGTTTCACCAAACCACAATGCCCATGGAAAAACGGTACAAAGGCAAAAACGTCGACGCATTGCTTGCAGAGGTATGTTGGTGGAGTCACAAGATCACCCTGTATGATGTTAATGAAGTATTTGAAGAAGAAAGAGCTGATGATGGAGGGCAGTCTGGAAGCAACGTGCCTGTGGACACCATAATTGCTGAATCAGAGTCAGATTCGGACGATTCGGACGACGATTTGGATCCACAACTTAAGAGAGCGCGATTTGCAAGTCCAGGGCCATCAACATTATAAACATAATACGAATACTTTTTTTTAATATTTTTGTAATAGATAGCATAGTATCTCAATGTTGAAGTAAATAAAAAACAAATGAAATTAAAAAACGGTGTTAAGAATAATTCCCAGGAAGTTTATATGTTCTAGAAATTTGTTTATTCAGATCTTAGGTAAATTTTTGTAGTTGATTGTTTGATTGTAAAAAAAAATCGATTTTTTTTAAGTTTTTTGCGATTTTGATCTGGAAGGTGAAGTTTTTTTGATTTTATATTTTTGTTCTTTATGACAAGAGCTACAACTTTGCCTCAGAGAGTAAATCGAAATTCTGAACGGTTTGCAAGATATGAGCCTGAGAAAATGATCACATTTTTACGAAAATGATACCGAGGCCCCAAATCTTTGGCGGCCCATAAAAAAAAAAGTGCATGACTTTGGGAAAAATTGGGAAACACGGGTCTTTTTTTTAGTCTTTTATCACGTAGTGGTGTCCGTATATGGTTATTTTGCCATGACTTAAAAAATTACACACAGTGTGATTGTTTAACAGTTATTAGACTCGCGGCAACAAAAAAATTATTACGTTGAAAATTCAGCAACACATTGGCAATAACGTTGAATTGCTGGACTACGGACGAGGCTCAAAACATTTATAAATAAAACCGACATTTGGGAAAAATAAAGAACACGAAGAATTAGTTTTAGTACCGGTCGGATATATGAGGCTCACAGGGTCTTAAAAACGGGTCATTTAGCCGCGGCTAAAAACAGGAAAGTATGGTTACTGAAATAAAAGGCATTTCACATTTTTAATGGTGCCTTTATTTTTATGGTGAGTCATCTGGGGACTCAAATAACTCTAATTTACCACGATATATGTATAGGGTCTCGATAATCGGCAACCACCAAACACTCAACTTACTTAGGTACTCAAGTTAATGTGAGTGAATAAACCTTCAATACTACTGATTTTGTTTTAAAAAATCGCGTAAGAAATTTGCATACAGCTTCAGATTTTTATTACACAAAAAGTTTAGTTTATTAAAAATTGGAGCGTGCTCAATTAAACATGTCACGCGGGATGTTTTATTACAAAATAAACCTATTCCGAAGCAGCGATGCCGGACCCTCAGCAGGGGAGGAGAAACCTTAAAAAGTCTATACAACTATAGACTATGTTAAATCGGATTCTATAAAAAAAAAAATAAACATTCCCACTTTTTAAACTATGTGTAAGTCCCAAATTAATCAGAACAAAATAATATCAAAAGTATTTATCAAATTTATCGACTTTTTTGACAAATTTAATTTCCCGTCAATGTAAACGCCGCTTTAGGGTATAATCAACCAAGCTTTCCTACTTAATATTATAATTTCCAAAAAAGTTTAACATCCATACCATGGAAAACTGTGATGCAACTCTGTTGATTTATTTACAAGCGTTATATGGCGTTTTGATAGCTGGAGTTTAGAGCAATACAAGTATTATAAATGAAAATGTTCATACAAAACTGTCACTTGTTATGTCGATGTTGCATTAAACTTGTATGTAAACGCCGTATTATTTGCATACGACTCTTCTCACGGATAAAATGGTTGCGAATGACTAATGCTGTGTTCAGGTATACCGTGATTTCTCAGTTTTTCGGAATTCATTTAAATAAGCAGTTGATTTTTGTACGGCAAAACATATGTTTTGTGGTTTGATATCTCCAGAACTTCGAAATTGCGGTATACCTGAATAGTACACACATAAAATCTTAAGAGTGATTCCACTATCAACTCGGGTAATTCAATTTGTTTTTCGACAACTAATTAAGGTGCTGGTGCTATCGAGCATAGAAATTGTCAAACAAAATCTCAAGACCATCTCACTTCTTTAATGACATGCATAAAGCAACTATTGTATAGAGAAGAACATTTACTCGTGGAGTGGAATGCCAACAAATTCCACTCGTTGAATATTTAAATACACGAGCAGTTTTCTGATGAGGTTTTTCTATCTAACTATAGAAATTCCAACCATATTTAAATAAAATTACATAAAGTATGCAAAAAGTAAGAAATAATCAAGTTATGACGCGGGAAAGAAATGCGTTTGAGTGAATCGCGTCGACTTTTTTGGTTCTCTTCTACTAGAGTTGCCAAATTGCGGGTTTTTTTTCTTCTCTACCTGTACATCCTTTTTGACGCATGATTTGTAGTCATCCTTGTAAATATTTATATTCTTTCCCTTATCTTAGAACACACAATAAGTGTGTTTTTCCCCTCTGAAGTTAATTATAGCTTAACAGCTAAGCGATATTAAGTGGCATTTCAATTTTCCACTTAAATTCCGACTTGAGCAATGACACTGTTGCCACTTGTTCAATTTCAAGAAATTGTAACAAAGAGTTACCTTAGCTAAATTTTGTTATCATTTCTTGCGAATGAAAATGTTATCAAAGAGAGGCTCAAAAACATAAATTCGCAAAATGGCTTACACATTTTAAGTTCATTAAAATTATTTTATTTATTATTTAAGGAAGACTACGTATACTATTATATCTCTAATTTGAAGGATAGATTTCCGATTGAAAACAAAATTGGAATTAAATTATTCACAATAACACGCGGTAAATGTTATACATACTGATTATGGTAGAATTTTCCATCAGGAATAGTCGTTTAAACAGGCGATGCCATTTTTCCTGGTCATTTTTCATTTCACTTGTCAAAATCAAATGTATTTGGTTTTTATACTTTTTTGTATTGTTGGTATATATTTGTGTAGAGTTTGAAAACTGAAAAGAATGAACGAAAATAAAATGTCTGTTGTTACTGCTTACAACTCCAACAACATCTCCTGCTACCATGTATTTGTTGGCACTGTCTACAAACGTGTTACACTCCCCATTTAGATTATTCTTGTCAGACTGCAATTATCACGGTATTCTCTTTTAAAAAGCCGAAAAGCTTGGAAACACCCATTCAGTTGTTGACGTTTAATCGGCTGATCTCCCTCATTCTTACATTCGTAAAAAGTTGTAAAAGTGGTCTATTCTAATTAAATTTATCAAAAAAGGATATTCTCTGTGTTGAATTCGTTGTCTTACATAGTACGTAAAAGTTGTAAAAGTGGTGTATTCTGAGTTAATTTATTAAAAATGAATTGTTTGTACCGATTGATTACACCTTTTCACTTCGACATGAGAATTAACATGAAACAAAATGGCAGAAATACGAAAGTGAAGAGAAACGTCAAAACTCCCCACAAATTTTCGTATCGTGCGTGAAAGTGTACCCCGCCAGCAGCACCACACCTCCCATTCGAAAACGCGTTAGGCACTCGTCGAACACGCGCGTGAAAGCCATAGTGTAATGATGCTCAAAGTATCGCATTTTTTCACCCATAAAGGCAAATGTTGCCACCTTTCGTAGTATTAAGTGTGGATCGTTTTTTTTGGAAAGTCGTAAGAGGCAACAGCTTAATGAAATAAAAAAACAGCCTTAATATCGTTATCCAATTGAGCTGTTTTTATACCATTATAACGCATTTATGCCGCCGCTTAGCGCGGTTAGGTTAGCGATAACCTTGTTTTCTAACCTTTGCCGTTTACACCATAGATAAAGGAATTAATAGATATAGCGCGACCATTGTCAACTTTGTCCACTAGGTGCTGTCCTGTACTCCCATAATTCCCATTGACGTTTATTCAAAATTCTGTAAAAATTTTTTTTACATACTAGCATTTGTTTCTTATATAAAAAACTATTTCAAAGCCATGAGTCCGGTGTTGGGATATGAATAGGAGAAAATCCGTAAGACTGTCCAAAGATGAACATGCCGGAACGACTTTTTAATCTAAAAACTTCTCGCCCAAAAACTGTAGTAACTTCTGTAGTCGCAGATGCCAAAACCGTTAGAGTCTCTGAGGACTATCCACAATGAATAGTAGCTGAACCGGAGTAAGAACCAATTTATTAGGGCATAAACATGGCTTTGCAATTCCATGGCCATCAGATATTCTACTTTAAGTAACGTGTTGTATTCTTGTTTCCAAGTGATTTTTTTGTTGAAAATAATTGTTTCTTTTGATATGAAATTTTAGACTTGTAATGCCATATTTTTTGACTTGTTTTTGGGAACAAAAAATCCCATTTATTGCTTTCAACGACATCTAGAAAATTACCCATTCCACTAAAATTTTCCCACCACTTGCGCTTCATCTATTAGTTTACTTTATCTATGGTTTACACCACCCAATTTGAGATTAAATTCACATTTCAGGGGGCAACTCCGTGCTTAGAAAAACTCCACGCCGAAACAAAATTATCGAAGACGGCGGCGCAACAGAAGTTGGTTGCTATTGGTTTTGCCAGTTTTGTACAAATTTGGAAAGTTTTGGAAATAACTGAACCTTTAAAATGGATCAGTGGGTCAAATCAGGCTAGTCGATAAAATCGGCTCATAATTTAAAGCAATAAGAGCCATTTATATCGGTGGCGGTGTGAGCTTTAAAAAAGTTTTGGTGGTGCGACGCGACGGAAAATGTTGGATCGGCTGCCATCTGTCAAACACTTGATTTTAACACTTGAGGTTAAAAATTAAACTTCAGTTTCTACAGATTAAAATTGTATGATTAGTCTTCTGGGTTTGCTCGGGTATGCATTAATCTTCTTTGGTGTAAATACCGCATTAACCTATTGCCACTTGTGACTTTCCAGAAAAGACGATCCACACTTAATACTACGAAATGTCGTACAACTTAAGCTTTAATCAACTTTAGCGAGGTAAAAAAAAACACTTATGGCATAAATAACAGCGGCTGAATGCATGAAGCAAACGTGAAAGCCGAGAACTTTTGCTCAGCGCAAGTTTCCCTCGCACCGTTGCATGAGGCACCAAGTAAAGTTGCTCAGCGTAGTTGTGCTCAAAACCATATCATCTGACCACGATGGATACATAAGGTGGTAGCAGTAGCAATTGCATGTATTATGTATGTGTACTTTTTCTACTGTTCTAGTGCTATCACCTTATTTATCCATCCTAGTCAGATGACAACGAAATGTCAAAAGTTTTCACGTTTCTCCATCCCACGTTTGCGCAGCAAATCTGACTTGAAGACTTTCCACTTTTGTGCAAGTCGCTTTGTATGGGAAATTTCTTTGTTTTGACGATTGCCGCGTAAGTTTGCGAGGTTTCGAGTTTGCATGAGGACCACTAACATTTCACTTGCAAGTGTGTTCAATAGAGTTGCTAGAAGCCGTGAAATAACTATGCTAAATGATCAAACAAATTGTGCAAATGGAAAGAAATTATGCTAAAAACATCAAAACTATTTTGCAAAATGCATAAAAATTATGCTAAGATTAAAGAAATTAATTTGTTATATTATTTAGTAACTACTATAGGAATATTACACAGCTTTAATCGTTTCCAAGCATGATTTCTGTTCCCAAATTCGTATAAACTTTATAAACACGGAAAAAAATGTAAATTCAGAGATGTGTATTTTTGATTCAAAAATGCAAGTAATTAAGGGTCATATCACATAAAAAGATTCACCTCACTTTCACATCATTTTCCAATTTTTTAAACACATAAAACGTAGAAGTGTTCACCTGCGTTGAAAAACTAACCGCGTTGAATCACTGTATCACATTTCAAAAACGATGTACAAGTAGATAGTCAAAATTTCTCTTCACTCAAATGCCGACAAACAAAACGAGTGAAACCCTAGTATTTCTAATTACATTTAACGCAGCCGTGACTAAATCGTCATATCTACTTTCATAATTCAACGCTGAAAAATTTGATGTGAATGTATTAGAAATACAAGTGGTGGTTACTAAAATTAATAAATAATGAAAGAAATATGTTTTAAGTGTACCGTTGGCAAATATTTATAAATTTATGTATTATTTGGGTATAAATACCAACAACAACTCATCAATTCAAACCTCAGGGAAGAATCAAACAACAGATTATGTGGATTTTGTGTATTCATGTGTACTTTTATGCATTTATGTGTATGTTGGTGTGTGTGTTTTTTTTTTACAAATGTTGACACTGCAACACGTGTTGCCGCAAAAAAGTATGAAAATCCCAAAGCCAGCCGATTGTATAACGCCGGTGAAAACAATTCTAACTCGAGCGCGGAGTGATACCATTTTTCACCTCCGGTGACTGAGTGTGCGTCTGAGTTAGATTCACTCACTCAGAGTTATGTGATAAGACCCTAAATTAAAAAATCAGTTTTGTTTTGATTTTTACGACCCTTTCCATTTATGCTTTTTATTTTGTATGTATATACACCTGTTAGTAGTATGTCCTGAAATTTTAATCTGGGAGACCTATAACTTTTGAGAAACAATGCAAAACTTACCTACGGGTTTGATCTTTTTATATTAAAAATTCCACACAAAATTACTCTATGATAATGATTTTTTTTTGGCACTAATGAAAGCTAAATTCCATTTCTTACATATATTTTAATGCAGGGGTACATTAAGCTACAGTTTTCTTTGATTATCCTGAAAAACGTTTCCTAAATTTTTTATTTAATTTTTTCTAAAGTGTTAACTGCTTGTTAGTACTAACTGTAAGCAATTTAGGGTAGTATTCTAAACGTACCGAAAGTGAACGTAAACGCCAACGCAAATTCCAAAGTCAACAAATGGTAGCTTATATAGCACTTCGCGCTGTTTCTGACGTTTGTGGCTTATCGAGTTGCTAACTAAAATAAAAAATTATGGGTTAGAAAAAGTTATCTTGGGTGTGCAATGAAAAATAGATTAAAAAGTTACCTCTATTTAAATAGAAATATAATTTAAGAATAATATTGTTTATAATACTGCAAATATCAACAATATTTAAGGAAATGCCATGAGCTATAAATAACTAGGTTATTTTGGGGTGCAATGTCAGAAAAGTTTTGAAGTCTATGTTAAATTAGTATTTAATATTGTTTAAATAACGTCTTAACATCAACTAAATTTTTATAAATATAATTAAAATAGTTTCGCAACCCATTTCTGCTTCTGGTTGTCACTAAATGGACTGTGTGAGCCCCATAGGTCCGTTCGAAAAGAAAAAAATATTTTTCGTGTTTTTATATTTTTCTATAATTTCGGTTTTTGTTTTAATAAATTTTTGAGCCCCGCTCGAACTCTGGCAACTCAGCCAAAATTTGTCTCCATCTCCGCCAGTAACAAGTCAAATCATGAGCTGTTGTTTGATTTTTATTCCTAATTAAATAAAAATTAAACAAAACAAAATACTTCCATCCGCCAATCCACGTCTTTCAATTTGATATTTCTTCAGCCAACGCAAGAAATTATGGCGCAATAAATTTGACAGCTGAAGTGATTAAAGGTGATCGTTGCGCTACATTTTATGAACCACCCATTAAATATCGCGAATCAACGCAGGTTGTCACGGAACAGCTGCAACGTTTTATAAATTACCAAAACGACAAAAGTGACGCGAAGTGACTGATTCACAACTTATAAAATAACATTCTTAATTTTTCCAAATAATTAGATTATGAATTAGTTTTAACTTTTTACCTTAAAGGAAACAAATTTTGTTTTTAATTAAAGAAGTATTTATTGCATTGTTGCTTACAATAATAACATAAATAAATGCAGTAGTACCTCTCGTTTGTCACTGCCGAAGAATCCAGTCACGTTTCCTGTGAAGAAATAAATTAATGATTAGAATAATGTATCAAAATTGTTCATTTCTAAAAATATCACACATTTCTGCTATTAGGCCTAATTTTTGAGTGGAAAATCATCTTTGATCAACTATCAAACATAATTTAAACTCTGAATTCAATTTTTTTATTAATAGTTAATTGCTTTTTAAACAGCCAAAGTTGGACATTTAAACTGTGATCAAGTGACCATATGATGTTGACAAAAAACAACAAGAAGAACAAACGCAAAGCTTCTTTAACTATTAATCTGAACAATTATAATCCCCATCCTGCAGTTAGAATAATATTTCTGCTCAAATATTTTCCAATTTAATTAAATATTTTGTATTTTATCACTTCACTTTTCTTTTGCAAATGGCGTCAGATTGATTCATTGTAACGATTAGCCGATAAATGTATGAATACCGGCTATTTTTTGTAGCATTTGCCACTGTTGCCACATGGTAGTAAGATTATTTGACAAAGCACTGAAAAACTCTTTTCGTATTTAAAGTTAGATCAAACATAAATCAAAATCAACTGATTTCCAATTTAAATAACCAGTCAAGAATTAGTGGCTAAGGTGTGTAAATTTTCCTGTCGCTTATTAAAACACTTTCGGCACTTTTCCATTGATCAATACACAAGCAACACAAATCTATAATATAGACTTTTGGCCAATAGAAATGTATTCTTTGTTAAAAGCACTTGCAGAATACATTTTTACTTACATTTGTTTATAAAATTGTAAATTTTCACATCTTTTTTAAGGAATTGAATACAAATTACTCTTAGAAAATTGGGCAAAACTCCTTTCTGTTTTCTTTTCACAAATTAATGGTTACATACATACATATGTAGCGACACAGAAGTATTACAAATTCTTAGTGGTTTATATTCATCTCGCTCTAACACAGGGTGTATAGTCAGGATGCTGCTGTCTGACATTCAATTAAGATACAGGGAATTTGCCAACATTGCACTTTTATTTATGCAATCATGCCACCTTTTCTTGTCTTCATACAAAAAAATCGACAAACCAAAACTAGGCAATATTACCGATGGTTATTTTTTCTGTGTACTGCAGGAAGTTCTTCGAGAATTCAAATTTTTTTGTTTATAATTAGGGGTTTCACAAGCTTTCGTTCTTGGTCGTATTGTCGTATACAACCGTTGTACAATTTTTGCTGTTGGCTTCCAAATAAAACTAATATACTACAATACATTCGCGAATGATATGTTTGCTGCTTGTCCGTGGTAAAATAAGTAAGGTAAACGCAGTAGGAATTGTTACAACAAAAACAGGCATTTTGTTTTTGTTTGGTGTCCATAATCTGTAAGATTTTCTACATGTGTGTATCTACTCTAAAGGAAACAAAAAAGTACAAAATCAAAATACATGTTAATTTGTCATAAGAGAAACACCTAAGTCCCCTTTTCGACTAGCAAATATTTCTTTGCAAATTCTTGAGTTTGTGGGCGAGAGGGGTGGGAGGAAGAGAAACAAATCTTTGCCATTCTCGCAAATTCTGCTTTGTTCTTTTCGCTGAAACAAATTTATTTGACATATCGTTTTTAACCCATTCGTTTTTACTGACACAGTCGGTTTTTGTTTACAAATCTGTTGGTTGTAGTGATTGTTTGAAGTAAACAAATGAAATTTAATTTATAAATTACCATTTTTACACCGATTTTAAATTATTTATACAACGTCTTCTTTCGTTCTTTTGTATTTTGATTCGCAAAATTTGGCAAAGAAAAATTTGTGAGTGGGAAAGCATTCGAAAATACCAAAGGAGAATAGAAAAAATTTGGCAAATAAATATTTGCCAGTGGAAAAGGGGACTAAGCAAGAAAAATATTTAAATCAGCTGTTCTAACGAGTTTACCTTACTTATTTTACCATGTGCTTGTCTTATATTATTAGTGCTGTTCTTGTACCGAGTTTGTTATTACCGAATACATTTGATAAGTAACATCACCACCATAGGACCAGTTGTTGTTATTTATTATTACTTATTTTGTGAGGTTATTATTATTATCATATGTTATTATGTTATCGATGTTATTATTTTGTCCTTTTCGTTTAGTTTATGCATTTTAGTTGTAAAAAAGTTTTTCTTCAATCAACTGTTTCCTGAATCAGCTGGATAAATACGACATACAACAAAAAAATCAATAATGGTGTGTTCACAACTGTTGTACTTATTTACGACAATGCAATACAATGTACGACAATACGAGAGCTTGTGAAAACCCTAATAGCTCATTCGCACTGCAAAATATTTTCCTGATTTCGTATCAAATGTCCTAACAAAATCTGAAGTATTCACATTGGTTTCTTTGGATTTGATTGAAAGTCAAGGCCCATTAATGAGGTAGTGTTACTACGACAACAAACACACCAAGCCTTCAACAATAACCATTTTGATATGTCTGGTATTTTTCACCAATCAAATTCAGCACAAATGTATTCCGGGAATAAAACTAACAAAACAATATAAAAAATAAATGTTTGGTATACCGAGACTTCGCAATTTTTGAGATTTCGGCCGAAATGGCAACGAAATCCCCAGATTCTGCATATATGTTCACAGTGCTGCAATCTCCATAATTTTTTTAGAATTCGATCACATGAGCCAGAGTCTGTTATGCCGGTCTGATGCAACGCTGTTATTTTACATCCAGTTATCATTAAGTACTATTTCTTACAATGCTGTGTGTAACACCCAAAAACGATAACACCCATAAAGCAACTATGGTATAGAGAAGAAAATTTACTCATTGAGTGGTTTCTCTGCTCTCTCTCTTACTCTCTGCGTTGAATGAGCAGTTTTCTGATGATGTTATTTAAATAATATTTAAATAAAATTACAAAAACTATGTAAAAGGTATGAAATAATTGTGTGAATCGCTTCGACTTTTTTGGTTATCTTCTACTTCTACAAATTGCGGTGGTTGTTTCTTCTTTACTTGTACATCCTTTCTATAACACCAAGATAATTTGCTTATATAGATTGGAAAAAACTTTTCTTGAGTGGACTACATACAACAAAAGGGATGATAAAAGTTAGGTTTATTTTAATAGATCACCAGTTTTTGAGAATGTTATTGTTTATAATACTTTAAATGCAAACAATATTTAAGAAAATGTCCATCAAATCTGTAATTAACCAAGTATATTTTTGGTTGCAATGTCTAACAAATTTTACAATCTACTTACATACTAAATATGTTGTCTTTGCAAACCCACGTGCATTTTGCTAATTTTATGATGTATTGCTAATTTTATTTAAACTTTAACCGTGGATTAGAATATAATAATAACAGTTTTGCAACTCATTGTTTTTTTTTTAATTTTCCATTTCTAAATAAGAATTTCAATGAGTAAACAAAAAAATGTTTGTAAACAGGTTGTTCTGAAATTGAAGCGAAATCTCCTCGAATGTCAAAATATGTATGTATACCTGAAACCTTTAAATTTCGAAGGCGATTCTAGAATCTTTTGATCTTAAATGATGTATACATGAACAGGGTTTAAGAATTGAGGAAAATAACAAACGTACTAGTCGTTCGTTCATAGTGTGAGATTAAACAGCGTTGCATATAGCAAATTAATAAAAAAGTTCCTGATTCCTAGACAAATAAGAAAAAAATGCCCGATTTGTCGTCTGTCAAAACGTATGGGAAATCAAGCAAATTTTCTTGATTTCTGCTTAAAATCAACAAAAGTAGCAAAATCAAGAAAAATCGATGCCAGTACGAATGCTGTATAATACAGCATTTACGCGAAACAAGATTAACGCATTTCGAAGGTTAACTCCGTTAACCCGCACTAGCCCAGAAGATTACTCATACAATTTTAATCTATAGAAACTGAAGTTTAATTGTTAACGTCATTTTAAACTGGTGTACATTTTGATGCAACACTGTTAATTACTAAAAAAAATGCAACCATAAGAAAATCATACACAAAATCTCAACTGTTTGACAAACAGAAGCCGATCGAAAATATTTCGGTGTGTCGCCGCCACCAAAAACTTTTATGAAGCTTTCGCCGCCGCCTATATAAATGTCTCTTATTGGTTTAAACTGTGAACCGATTTATTTTTAAGGTTCAGTTATTTCAAAAACATCCCAAATTTGTACAAAATTTACAACACTAATAGCCGCCAACTTAATTTTTCTGTTGTGTCGCCGTCTTCGATAATTTGGTCTCGGCGCGGAGTTACCACCTGAAATGTAAATTTAATCTCAAATTGGGTGTTGTAAACGGCAAAGATTAGGGAACAAGGTTATGGAAGTGATTACTTTCATATGTGGCTGCTGGGTATGATATACCTCGTTTACACGATGAGATAATTCGTGTTATTTAGGTATACACGTATAGACGCATCCTTAACACGAATCGAATCTGTTAAGGGTGCCTTCATACATCGCATTTATAATGCGAGCTAAGTTTTGCTGAGTCGTGCTAAGTATACCTATAAATACGACCTACTTTAACACGGGTTTGATCAACTGTTATAAGCATATCATTGCTGAGCCAGTGTTGCCAGTTCAAATATGAAAGAATTTGTTAACAAGGATAATTTAATTAAGTGACGGACTAAAAGGATTTTGTTTGTGAACTTTAAATATACTTTCTTTTAAATTATCATTTTTTGTGGCATTCAATTCGTTAACAACAGCTTCACATGGTATGCATAATATATTAATTAATCAAATTAAGGGGCAACTTTGAGTTTATATCACGATTTAAATGCGTGTACACTAGATACATATTTTGTTGAGGTACAATAATGCCTTGTTCACGCCGCCACGAAATTAACAATTTCGGATTGAAATTGTTGAACGAAATTGAAATCGTTCACACTGGTTTTGAGCAATTTCGTTGAAAAATGACAACTGTTTGTTTACAAATATTGCCATTAGTAAAATTTTAGTGCCTGGGCACAATAACCAAAATTCTGTTTGGAAATGAATGAAAACAATAAAATAAATGAATGGTACGTGAACTTTAACATGAATCACTGATTCGCCACGGCTTATAGTTTATTTTCACTAGCCTATTTCGATGTAAACATAAAATTTCAATCTGATGAATGAGGCGGCATACAATTGTTTTGTTTTTTGTTGTAATTTTAGTAACCACGTGTTCGGTGAATGAAGTCGACTCATAATGATGGACGGCGTTGAAGCTACAAAAAAAAATTAATCGACGGCGGCAACTGAGTTTTTATTAAATGTAATTTTTCGGCAGACGTTACTTTTAGGTTCATCTCGTTGGTTGTGTAGTAACTTTAGATATTTGTTTTAGTAATTCGGGCCTGTAAATGCAGCCTAATTGATAATATCGGCTAACATTTTAAGTCGAAGCACGCTTTAAAGACGGCGGCGTGAACTTCAATAAAAATATCTACGACGGCGGCACACCAGAAAATTTTCTGTCGGCTTCGTTCTAAGTACTAAGTTAATTTTGCTGAGTAAAAACAGCGTTGGATACGACAATTTCAACGAAATTGTCGTAAATATCTCAATTTCGTAGTTGTCAAAATATATGCGAAATTGGGCAATTTCAACTCAATTTCGGCCCAAATTGCGAAAGACCTCAATTTCGCGGCAGCGTGAACAAGGCATAACATATTTAGTGCCGTATAAACTAGATAATAAAATCACAAAATTTATCGAACAATTGACATTTTAAACCGTTTTCAAATTTTCTGTTACTGTACTGGTTTTTCAGTATTTTTCTCAGATAGAATATCTGTATATTTTCTATTTTACTAGTTTTAATATCAGAAAAGTACGGGAACAAATCATTTGGCTTAATTGTTCCAAAATTTAGTTTGTAATCGTCACACTTTCTTTAATAAAAGTTAAATTTATGCACTAGCACCATCTAGACAACATAGCTAGTTTATGACCGCAGACAGAAATAAACCGCTGTCGCCGTTTCTGACAGCAATAGTACCATCTGGTAACATTGAGGTACCTAACCTAACTTATAAAAGTCAAAGCAGAAAAATTTATGGCGAAAAAGGAGTTGAAAGAGACGTAAAAATAAATTCATCTTGTGCGTTTATTTTAGACGTGAAAATATAATAAATTAAATCAAATTCTTTAGTTAATATCATTAGAAAAACGAAGTAAAACCTCTTGTTAAACAGTGATTCCGTTCATTTACATTTAAGTTCTCTTTTACGTTGTAAACGCAAATTAAATTCATATCAAGTTCGAACGTCCAATAACTAAAGTTTATTACAATTCAGTTAGCATTAACACAACAACAGCAACAACAAAAAATACCTGCAAACTCGGAAAAAATTATAGTAGTAGAAGAAGAAGAACAAAAAAAGCAGACGAAGAAATGAAAAACCAGAAGTCACAGTAAAAGTAAAGAATACAATAACAAAAGAGAATACACAACAATTCGTGGAAAACTCGAAAATACACAAAAATCAAATGAAATGTGAAAGAATGAAAGAAAAAAGCCCTGTGTGTTGTGTTAATTACCAATTAAATAAATTATTTTCGGGTGTGAGAGGAAAATGAAAAAGAAGAGACCACGGATTTAAATCAACAACACACACACACGGCACGGCAATCATAGTGAAAAAACAAGACAAAAGTGTTAAAAATTCTATCAATCTCAATCAATCCCCTCCGATTAATGGTGCTAAAACTACAACAACAACTACACCTGCTAAGTCACATACAACTGCAGCAGGGCGTCCTTGGCTGGTAAAAATCATCAAATTAAGTAAAAATTCATGTTTTTGATTTTCGGCTGCCGACAGCAGGAAAATGCACAGATATGAATGCCATTGGGTCCAGCAATACTAACGTAATTCGTGTCCCAAAATTCAACTCCCATCAATTGCATTTCTGAGAAAGGCAATCCAGCATACCTTTACAAGAGCAAGGCACACACACACGCACTTGAATGGTCTTACAGCTTTCAGGCAAGTCCGTGTTTGTGTGAAACCAACAAATTGTCATTTATTTTGGATGACTGCTTTTCGGCTGTCTCAATTTGTTGAAAAATCTATAACTGAAACGAAAGGACAATGGTGGTGCATCATCAACGTCCCAGCACAACGAGGCAAACCCTTTTTCTAACGAGCATTTAAATCAAAATGAGAATGTTATTTCTTCCTTGTGTTCCATCATCAATGTTGATATCGACGTTACAACAATTTTCCGTTTTCCCTGCCCCTTCAACAGTTGCAAATGAAAACTTGTTAAGCCATATCAGAGTGTCATCTGAAGCAATTTTCAACCCGTCCACACCCACACAACAACATCAGCAACAACAACGCGAACATTTACTACTACAACAATCCTCTTATTATATCCTCGCACTCATTGAAAAAGTTCTGTGTATTTATTTGGCTTTCTTGATGTTTTGTTGCCAGCAGCAGCAAGAGCAACAGCAGCCACACACCTACGTTTAATTGTCGTCTGTCCCTAACACGCAGTGATTTCGGCAACAACAACAAAGGTAACTACAATTCAACATTGATGTCGTCGTTGTTTTTTTTTTCTCAATTCATTACTTTATACATACATACCGAAATTTACTTTAAGGTACTACCACTACCGACCGTAATAGTAGCCGTCAGCATCTATTGTCATCATCATGAGATACTTTGCCATCGACTGTTTTTGAGCTTTATTTATGTCGTCTCCCATATGACAGTTATGCCAAATATCTCTATTGGTCTTTTTGTGACAATCGTAGGATTTATTTTTTTAATTTTTGTCTGGTCTACAATTGTACGTACTTGTCTAGGCTCCAGTTATTTGGGAGCATTTTAATAATTAAAACAAAGTTTTGGACCACCTTTTAGACGTAACACATTCTATAATACAAATATGACCTTAGAAAATATCCTAAAATGGGAGGCTATTCCTCCACTATAACAAAACTAATCATTGGGAGAGGGTTTATAATGATTTAAGAACATAAAGTTCAAGCATCCTAAGTACATATTCCTAAACTAAGTAAATAATGCCCTCTTACGCTTGTAAGTTGAGCAGAGGATTTTAATACCGATTATCAAGAGGGCCGACATTTTTGAAAGTGCGAATTTGTTGCTTTGTTATCAAATTAATTTTAAGAAAGATAATAACAGTTTCTAAATCCCCTGTAATATGTTTTTTATTGAGTCTATTTATCAATCAGCCGGATCAACAGACTGAAATTTCGGTACCGAATATCGAATAACTTTGTTTGTTAATAGATTATTGTTATTATTGTGAATAATTCAAGTATTTGAAATACTAATAAAGTAATAATTATAATAATACATAATAAAATAATAATAATAATTACGTGGACACCCATGAAATAGTCCTTATTTTGTGTGGTGGTATAATGATGATTGTTTAGCAATAGATTGACCTATGGGCCAAATGGGTCTCATATGCGTAAGCCAGTCATTGACAAGTTAAAATGATAGTTCGCAGTGTTCGAATATTACATTCTATCTGTCTTTTATAATAACAGAAGCAGAATAGGAAAATAGGGAAGAATATAGAAATTTGGATATGTTTTGATTGATTTGATAAATTCTTCTCTATTTCCTATTTTTAATTCTATAGAGGACAGCCTGAATGGAATATGCACCGTTAAAAGTGTCTGACAATTATAACAGATTTTAAACTTCTTATTCTTTGATTTCGTGCAAGATACTTTGTGTGTAGTGACAATTTGTTTCCTGTAAATTTGTTTGATGAGCTGGATATCATTTTCTAAGACATGTATTTTTAAATTTCCATGTATATTCTCATTTCGCTGCTACCATGTTTTGCCGGTAATTACAATTAGTGTTTTTGAACGAACTCTTTGTATAACATGGATGGTGCCTATACTAACTTTGTCCCATAATTGACAGCCGTATACCAAAATTTGCTTAATTATACTGTTGTATATTTGAACTTTGTAGTCCAGTTTAAGGTTTGAGTTCGATTTGGGCAGCGAATACAGCTGATGTGTCTTAATTTTGATCTGTGTTTTCTTAGGCTCAATTTGTGCTCTTCACGTCATCTTGGTCTTATATAAAGGATGGTCCAAATACAAGTATATTATTAAAAATTAAATAAAATTAACTAAACTTCATTTCTTATCGTATATTATGGCTTTATTGGGAATAACAAATATCCCCATTATTTATGAAACACGATTTCATTAATGTGGCTGCCGCTTCGCAGTAGCTCATCCTGTCAGTCCAATTTTCCAAAAATGTTGTTGAAGGTTTCTGGTTCTATCTCACGAATGGCTCGGGCGGTATTAGTCTAAAGAATATGGATCGTTTCTAGAGTATTCGCATTGCATCGGTCTTTAACGGCAACCCAAAAGAAAAAAATATAAAGAGGCCAAATCAAAGCTCTGAGGCGGTCAATTAGCATGAAGCCGTTCAAGCCTAAAGTGACTTATTTTGGTCCGCGGAGGAATGATACAATGATGATCAATAATTAATACTCTATAAGTGTCAAAGTAACATATGATTTAAAAAGATATTTGACCCTCCTGAAAATTGGTTCAGCTACAACTAAAAATAACGCACAGATATAATGCGGTTCCTCAATGAGTTTTCTAATCTGGTTGGTCGGACAGTTTACCTGTTGTGTACTGTCACCCGCCCCACACCCAAATTAATGGTCAGTAATGCAATTATGGCACGTGGTAAAACTGAGTTTCAATCGTAAAACTCTTTCAGAGAGTTTTAATACACAACGCACTAATTTTAAGACAATGGGAGCATTCTATCTACAAATATAATATACACAATAATACATAAATGTAATACACAGACAATTTTCGGATCTTTAGGTAGATAATAATAATTTATTACGTGATTTAGTACATTCATGAGAATCTGTACACCTACGAGCGGGTTCAAATCAGATACATGGGCTGATCTGCTCCTCACAGCCAACTGATCCGAGCCGTCGACAAATTTTCGTAGCCGCCGCCGCTTAAAACTGTTCGGCTTAAAATAAATAATTTCGGTTTGAACAAATCTACTTTACAGACGTAGCTTTTTAGTCAAAGGATGTAGGGAGACATACAAATAAGGCAAATTATTGAACCAAGTCCTTATTTTCCGAGTCATAGGCCTCCAAAATTCGGATATAACTACATATTCTTTTGTATATTGACATATTTTTAGTTTCTGACTACGAATTGGAATAATATACAGTTTGTTGGAAAGCATTTCTGAATTTGCAACCCTATGTTTCAAGAAAACAACTTTGAATATCTTAAAATGCGCTCGATATTAAATGTATGTGAAGATAAATTCGAATATAACTTCCGGAGCTCTGCCGGCAGAGCAATTGGCAGCGGTCTGTTAATTAGTTAACAGACCTATGTTAAACAGCTCTAATATATTGACTATATCGATGGTGTTGCGTAAAAAGGGCCAATCTGTATTTTTTACGAAGGCCGATCTGATTTTGTTTACCTTGTCACGACAAGTCAAAAGGGCGAAACTGCTTGGGTCTATCTGGAACGAAATAGGTAGATAATTATACTGCTCGAAGAACCCAACCATAACTTTCTATAGCCATTGCAGATTGGCCCTTTTTATGCAACACCATCGATATATAAAATCACTAAGTTTTACAAATGTAAAAGGAATTTTAATGCGATATTATTAAAATTGGTAGAGATTGTCCATACACATCGAATTACCAATTTGGGTTTAAAAGGGAACATTCGACAACAGATGCTCTTTTGAAATTTCACAACGATATAGTATGCAATTTACGCATTAAACAATGTACGGTTGCAGTTTCTTTGGACATTGAAAAAGCTTTTGACCATGCTTCACATAGGGGCATTCTCTTCAAGATGATTCAATTGGGGTTTAGACCAAGTATAGTTAAATTGTTTCATAGTTTCTTTTCAAACCGTTTATTTTGTGTACAGTTTGATGAGCTTTTTTCAAATCTTGGAAATGCCTACTCCGGTGTTCCTCAAGGGTCTGTTTTGGCACCACATTTATATAACATATTCATGAATGACTTTCCTCACAATGATGATAATTCTTGCGGATTGCTTTATGCAGATGACTCTCTTCTTTATTCTCATGACGAGTCTCCCCTTATAGCTTTAGATAACGTTAAACAACATTTAACGAAGGTAAAACACTTTAATGAAACTTGGGGTATCAAAATTAATATTTCCAAATCTGAGGCCATTTGTATTAGAAATGCCTCCGGAAAGTGCAGGTCATTTGTTGTTCCGGAAAGTAAAAGATTGAAATTGAACATTGACGGTACGGAAATTCCATTCAAAAATAGCTTTAAATACTTGGGCATTGAATTTGACAAATTAATGAAATTTAATAAACATGCACGATGTGTGATGAACAAAGCGTACAGAATATCAAATATATTTTCAAGAATTCTTCTAAATAAAAATTTACCCAAAACAAGTATTAGACCAATATTCCTCTACGGATTTCCAATTTGGTTTAGCTTTTCCCCAATAATTATGAAAGAATTGGGTATTTTAGAACGTAAAGTTTTGCGTCACTGTGTAGGCAAATACTTTGAATCTGAGAATAAACGATACTCAAATAATGTAATTTATAGAGAGTCGCGAATAACGCCAATAGGTCTATATGTCTGCGATATTTTAAATAGATTCATTTCTAGACTTCGTGACCACCCAAATCAGATAATAGTTGATATTTTCAATAGGCAACAACTTTATAGTTGGACGAATACGAACTACTTATCACCAATTTTGATACAAATGTGAATATTTGTTACAATTTCTATTCAAAATCAATAGCGGGAACCCATAGAGGCTAATATAATATTTTTCCATTTGTTTTTATACGTCCCTATATATTTGTTAAGTTTAATTTGTACATTTTATATATTTTTATATCTGCATTATTTTTATATACATTTATTTATATTCGAGATAATACAAACTCTCACGTTATAGTAGTCCCGGGAGCAAGGGCGTTCTCATACATCATACTGTTCTAAAACATTTTTTGACACAAAACCTGCAAAGTATGTAACTGTTCCAAATTTATGTTTTTAAGATAATACACGATTCTTAAATATTGTCTTCTAACACGATTCAAAATCATTCAATGTTCTTAAAAAGGCTCAATAAATTGATTAAATTAAATTAAATTAAAATTGGTAGAAAACTCTATAAACTTCTCATGTCAGGAGTTTTGTGAAAGCTGTATGTCTGCAATATATAATATTTCCAAGCATTGGCAAAACTATGTTTTCAAAAGGATTCAGGATCAGGATTCAGGTTCCAAGCATTGGCAAAACTATGTTTTCAAAAGGATTCAGGATCAGGATTCAGGTTCCGTCAATGGGACTAGTATCAAATAATAGGTAGTAGTGTCTAGTTTCATAATTTCAGACACATATTTCCCAACAACTTTCGGAGTATCATATTCTTCGACGACTATAACTTTTTCATATGGAGGACGGATTAAGTGCGTGCATGGTGGCCAAACGGGGAAGGTTGCGTCAATGGGACTAGTATCAAATAATAGGTATTGGTGTCTAGTTTAATTATTTCAGACCCAGATTTCCCAAAAATCTTTCGGAATAGCATATTCTTCGACGAATATAACTTTTTCATATGGAGGACGGGCTCAGTGCGTCCATGGTGGCCAAACGGGGAAGGTTGCGTCAATGGGACTATTATCAAATAATAGGTATTGGTGTCTAGTTTAATAATTTCAGACCCTGATTTCCCAAAAAAACTTTCGGAATATCATATTCTTTGACGAATATAACTTTTTCATATGGAGGACGGATTAAGTGCGTCCATGGTGGCCAAACGGGGAAGGTTGCGTCAATGGGACTAGTATCAAATAATAGCTATTGGTGTCTAATTTAACAATTTCAGACCCAGATTGCCCAAAAAACTTCAGACCCAGATTTCCCAAAAAACTTCCCCGTTTGGCCACCATGGACGCACTTAATCCGTCCTCCATATGAAAAAGTTATATTCGTCGAAGAATATGATATTCCGATAGTTATATTTGTCGAAGAATATGATATTCCGAAAGTTGTTTGGGAAATATGTGTCTGAAATTATGAAACTAGACACTACTATCTATTATTTGATACTAGTCCCATTGACGGAATCTGAATCCTTTTGAAAACATAGTTTTGTCAATGGTTGGAAATATTATATATTGCAGTCATACGCTTTCACAAAACTCCTGACATGAGAAGTTTATAGAGTTTTCTACCTATTTTAATAATATCGCATTAAAATTCCTTTTATATTTGTAAAACTTAGTGATTTTATATATAATCAATATATTAGAGCTGTTTAACATAGGTCTGTTAACTAATTAACAGACCGCTGCCAATTCCTCTGCCGGCAGAGCTCTGGAAGTTATATACGAATTTATCTTCTCATATTACTATTGCATATTTCATGTTAGTTTATATACATCAACTTTATTTTAATTTTGTTAAATTTTTATTTGAGTAGAAATGTGTTGCAGAAATTTTATAACCAAATAAGGCCTTATTGGCTCGGTTATTGAACTGTATAAAATAAAATAAAAAGAATAAAATATGTATCTACTCAGAGAGCCAGGCCATGTTTGCTACGTCCCTGACGGTGAAAGAAAACCACTCATCACTTAGGGTGATGGCAGAGTATTTTGACATCAGACTCATCTGGGTACCGGGACACAGCGACATTCCAGGCAATTGCGTAGCGGATGCGTTACCTAGACAGGGTACTACGGCACATGTTCTTCCGGCAAAAGAAGTTGTTTGTATGCCAATCTCTACCTGCCGTTTGCAGATCAGGCAGTGGACCGATAATATGTTCAAGGACAAGTGGAGACTTACTTCAACTTGAGTCCTCTGGCCACAGGTTGACAGGAAGAGGACTAGGCACCTACTTAACTTGCCGAGATGATAGGAACTCCACGATGATAGGAACACTTACGGGACATTGTCTTGTAAGAAACACGACCTAAGATTGGGACATAGAAACTCCACTCTCTGTAGATGCTGCATGGAAGAGGACGAACGAAAAAACACCATATCTTGGATTGCCCTGCTCCGGCAGGACTGAGAAGCAGGATATTCGGAATATTCCTGTATTGCTATTCGGATATTCCTGTAGGTCTTATAGACAAATTCATTGAAAGGGCAAATTGGCTAGACGACTAGTAAATAGTGACTATAGAGGAAACTGCAGGTATCACAATGGGCTTCTTTAGCATAAGTGTTCTAGACTACGTGCTGTCTTGCAGCATTTTCAACCAACCAACCAACCCTGCGTTTACACGAGGCATGTCAGTGAGAATATGTATTAGTAGTAGTAAAAATATTTGTGTAACGTAGGCATCCAGACGAATTATAAACTAGTTTTTTGTGTTTTTATGATAACAACAATTGTTTTAAGCCTCCTAAGTCGATTTTTTGTATGAGCCGATAAAAAGTCGGCTAGCTGTGCAGATTTCGGCTCACATCCGGCTTTGAGTTGCCGCCGTTATTTTTTCCGTTATTTTTTTAATTTGGTCGGCCCAGGTCACTGGTTCAGATACCATTTATTCCATTATAATGTCAACAACTTCGTCCATCGTTATGTCCACTGTAGTTATAGAAGAAGTCTTATTACTACATGCTATGATTGAGAGATCAAAACTGTTAGTACACGTATTGGGACGGTAATCCAGACTAAGAAGATACACATAAAGTTTAGCTTTATATCCTGCTGTTGTCAATCTCTTCATTCGGTAAAGAAAAGTCTGTCTCAACGAGCATACATACATTCCTAACGGGCGCACCTATAACGAACAATTGGTGGATTTTGTAGGAGTTGTTAGACTGTCAACATAATGAACATGAACATCGTCTTTTCTGAAGGCAGCTCTTAGCTCAGCCGTATCAGTGGTAAGTCGAAGACATGCACTTGGTAATATATACTTATACCTTTCCCAATCCCTGTTCGTGTGAGTTCACATGTCTGCCGCTGTTCCGGAGATGATATTGCGTGACAATACTGCATCTTATATTGCATTTTATAAAGCATCCAATTTCTACTTTGGCCTCCTAGGCGCTTCTGTGTCGTTATTATCATTAATTGAAAATGAGGCAAGGAAATGGTGCGATTTTAAAAACATCCATACAATTCAAATCAATCTTCCAAATCAAATCACAAAAATTTTTTTTTGATCATCTATAATTTTTTGAATTAAACATACAGCTTACAATTTCTTTAACTGTGTAACGCGTAAAATTGATTTGTTCTTTATCAAATTAAACCATAGGAAATTAAAAATTTCAGCAATTCTTAAGGTGTGTTGGCCATTTTATTGGTGGTCCCTGCTCTGACCACCCTAAATTACTTTTGACGACGGCCATCTCGCTTAGTGATGGCGACACTAGGTCTGTCTGTTTACTGCAATATTGTACAAAATGTTACAAAATGTTGTCTGTTTACTGCAAAACTTTTGCAACGAGAGAGCCAAAGAGAGAATTTTTTGACAGTTGGATGATAGAGAACTTGCAAAATGTTACTGGAGGAATTTCTTCTATCAAGATAAGATTTTGCAAGTTCGATCAGCTGTTTTTTATTTACATTTTGATTGCAATATTTTTGTGTGAAAAAGAAGAATAAAGTTGAAATTTAACAATGGCAGAGGTAAGTGTTTAAAATTGTATTGTTTTTTAACGTCTATTGTAAATTAGAATATAAAAACATTTGTTTTTGTGCTAGAAACGTGCATACATACAGTGCGACCGTAATGCAAGTGGCTTGGAGACGGAACCAGCAGAACTTTGTTTACACTTGTTGCTGTTTTCTTGCAATATTTCACAAAATGTTGTCTGTTTACTTTTTGGAATAGAGAAAAAAAAAGAGCGTAAAATTTTTTTTACTCTCTGCAAAAAGTTACTGGATAAATCTTGCTGAAAAGTAAACAGACAAAGCTACTATCGAGTACTTACATAGTCACGAAAATAACAAACGAACCTGAAATTCATGTTGTGTTTTGAAATTTACTTTGTATGGGGACCTGAATTTGAGTATTATTTAAGTACTGGGTTTTTAAAAACAGTACATAGATTCGTAAATCTAATGTGATAGTTATTTATTCGACACTTTAATAAGGCATTGAGAAAATTCCCATTAGTTTTGTAAAAGAACAAGAGATAACTCTGTACAACATGTTGGTGTGTTGTAGCAAATCGTAGCAAAAAGCGCTAGGTTTGTACGATTTACAAGGCTAAGAACCCACATTTGAAACACCATATCTGCTATCATTTTTAATTCATAAAGCTCGGTATTCAGTTTTTATGACATTTTCGTTGCCATAAGAAGTACGTGTATAAAAAATAACGAAAATTTCGTGTACCGAAATCTATAGATTAAATTTGAGTTTGTTTAGGTTAGGTTAGGTTTAGGATACGTGACAATAAGAAGCAGAGTATAACTTATCGTCGCTACACTCGGAGGTCAGTCGATCCATTGTGATTGCCCATATATATGAGAAGAAAAGAGAGAAGAGAGGGGGGCGAGCCCCACTAATAGTGAAGAGTTTCCGAAAGGTGGATAGACGTAGGACAGGCAGAGGAACCACTCAATTATATTCCCAGTGTATATACATATATACTTATACATATGTACATCACCCGATAGGCCCTGATTAATACATATGTATGTACATCCACATGTGCTGGTCAAGGTTTATGATTCCAGATTTCCAGTGGGGTAGAAAGAACCAATAGACAAATTATCAGATGATGGTATCGCCTACCTGGATCCGTGGTAGACCCCGCGAGAATTCCATCAGATTCTCAATGGCTACGTCGCGTAAAGAGGCCAGCGCCACATCGGGCGAATTCGTCATCTGCGTTGATAGTAAGCCAGCCCTCAGTGCGATCAGGTCACACATATGTAAATCCAAATTGGTTAGGGATTGCAAGAGGATCTTGGACAGTGTAGTGCCCGGCAAGCTAAGACTGCTGGGTTCCGGGACATAGTGATGTCATAGGAAATGTTGAATGAGACTGTCTTGCTAGAGCAGGATGAACTTCTGCTTTGCAAATCCAGCGATCTGTTACTTGTACGGCTTGATCGATCGCTGGTCGCTAGACGAGATCAACGCTGCCTGGCAGGCCAGAGTGGATTTCAAGAGACATGGCCGGCAGTGAACTCAAGGTGAATTAAGTCGCTTACTTGCGGCTCCTCATTGGGGTGATCGCGGGTCACTGTGATGCCGGAGGCTTCACTCGCAACTGGATTGTGAAAGGGGTTGATTACTGCCGTGCTTGTGGTGATGAAGAAGAGGTGGAAACAATTGAGCACCTTCGTATGAACTCAACATATGAACTCAAAAGATAAATAACTTTCTCTACAATGTTCGTTTTATGGCCTGTTTTCATAAAACGAAATCCAACGTGCGAACGAATCGGCCAACATTAAAACGTAAATAATATGAATACTAGAGGTGAGGTGAGTTATTTATTTGGGATATTCTTTCTTCACATGTTTCTTTATCATATTTCTTAAAGAATTACCTCATTTGGCCCATGAAATCATACTTATTTACGTTTTAGTTTTGGCCGATTTTTTCGTTCGTTTAATTTCGTTTTCAGGAAACAGGCCATTAATAGTTATTTATTTATTTATTTATAAAATTTATGATCATAATAAATTATGAGGATAAATACATATTTTATTAGGTGCTAACAACTAAGGTTTTTGACCTAGCTTTTTCTCTTCAGTTTATGAAGTTTTATATTAGGTGGTATATATTACAATGTTTTAAAATATTTTGTACAGTATTTATATTTTCAATGTTGATGTTGCGAAGCAACTCTGGTAAGCATATTTTGCCCAGTAGGGTTATTTGAGCTTCTTTTATAGAGGTGCAATTGAAGATTAGATGATGAATGTTTATTACTTCTGTGTTGCATAGTGGACAAATCTCTGAAATTGAGCGGTTGAAAAGATGACGGTGTGTAATGTAGGTGTGGCCTAATCGGAGTCTGATGTACTTCTGAAGGTGTAGTCTTGATAATGTTGGTGGATATGTTGGTGTTATTTTGTTGGGGTTAAATGTTTTGTAATGGTGTTGGTAATTGAACCATTCTTCAATTTCTGTTTGTTTTATAGTAGTATGAATAATTTTAATTATATCATTTTTGTTAAAAGATGGGTATTGGATGATCGGAGCGTTTGTGGCGTATTTTGCTGCTTCGTCAGCTAATTCGTTTCCCAATATCCCAATGTGGCTGGGAATCCACATGACTTTAAATTTGGTGTGGTATTTTATTAGAATATCTCTGATTTTTGAGATGGTTATGTTTTTATTTTTAATGTTTTGTATAGATGTTATTGTAGATTTAGAGTCTGAGCAAATCAAGAATTTGCCTCGAATATTTTTGTATTTGTTTAATGCGTAATATATAGCTGTTGATTCAGCAGTAAAAATTGACGATTTTTGGTCAAGGGTAGCCAAAAAGTCAGTTTGTTGGTGCTCGTTTATTAACGCTATTGAAGTTGAAGTGTCAGTTTTTGACCCGTCGGTGTAGAGTAGTTTCCAATTATTATTTGTATATGATGTGGAAATTTCGTTGAAAATGGATGTATACGAAATATTAGGTGTTGAGTTTTTGGGTAGTCGCATCAGATCTTCTACGAAACTGTATTTGCTCAGCTTCCACGGTGGTTCCGAAGGAAAATATATTTTTTGAGGTTTAGTGTTGATGTCCATGTCTTTGGCACGTTTAAGAGCTATACATATGGTGGATGGGTATTTTAATGGCAGTTGTGCAGGAATATGCGCAATTCGTTTGAGAAGCTGTTGTTCCGCTGGGAAAATTACTCTTAAAACCAGTTTTGAAGTCAGACTGTCAAATCTTTGTTTCAAAGTAGGTAGACCAGACTCAGCCATTAGGTTTTTTATTGGTGTCGTCTTAAGAGCACCAAACGCAAGTCGAATAGATGAGTTGTAGATGGGTTCAATTTTTTTAAGTTGAGATATCGGAGCTTTTCCATATATTGCTAATCCATAATCTAATTTTGAAAGAATAAGACTTCGGGCAGCGCTTAAGACAGTAGTTGGGTGGGAGTTGCTTTTTTTTGCAGCTAGACATTTTACTATGTTTAAACGAGATTGTAGCGATTTTTTTAAAAAGTCTATGTGGTAGGACCATGAGAAGTTCTTGTTGAAAATTACCCCAAGAATTCTAAGTGACTCTACGGTTTCTATTTGGTTGCCTTGTATGGTTATGTTTGCATTAACGCAAGAGTGTTTTTTACATATGTGTAGGCATTTTGTTTTGGAATATGATATTTTGACACCGTTAACATTGCACCACCTATTTAAGGTTACAAAAAGTACATCAATTTCTTGTTGTAAGTCAGAATTGTTGCAGTATTTTGTAATAATATATAGATCATCAGCGTAGATGACGTGTTTGAAGAAGTTGTTGTTGGAGATGATTTTGTTAAGTCTGTCTGTTGCTATTTGAAAGAGTACCACAGATAGTGGGGACCCTTGGGGTATCCCGTTATGTAAAGGCTTTGTGAATGAGTAATTATTGTTCACTTTGATTCTGATTTTTCTGTTTGTTAGGAAAGCATATATAAAGTTAATTATTTTTTGCCCAAATTTCCACTCTTTTAATTGCGATATTATTGTATGTATGCCTACGCGATCAAAGGCCTTTTCAAAATCTATGGATATAATAGATAAATGATTCTTGTGAGATAGAGTGGATGCAATGATGTGATCCATATATGTGTGAGCATCGATTGTTCCTTTGTTAGGCTTGAAGGCAACTTGGTGAGTGCTTAAAAGTTTATTTTTCAGAAGGATCCATGTTATCCTCGTTGCAACAATTTTTTCCAATAGTTTTGAAGTACAAGGGACCAGTGATATTGGCCGGTATCCCTCTATAGATGTTTTATCTTTGTTTGGTTTTGGAATAGGTATAATTGTTGACGTTTTCCATTGTTGGGGTATGATGCCGGTGGTAAAAATCAAATTAAAAAGCTGGAGTAAATATTGAGTCATGTTAGATGGTAATTTTTTTAACATAGGGTAAGATATTTTGTCAAACCCTGGAGTTTTTCCCTTAAGCGAAGCTAGCGTTGACTGAATTTCAAATAGGGTAATATCTTCCTCTAAAAGTTTCGTTGTATTACTTAGCTGGTAGTTTATTGTTTTATTTATATTAATTTTGTTATATTTGAAGGATTCGTTGAAGTTATCATCGCTAGATTGTTGTGACCATGTATTCGCAAATAGGTTTGCAATATCATATGGATTATTCAATATCTGGGTGTTATATTCAATATGGCGAATGAAATTAAACGTTTTAATACCATTAAGTTTTTGTATGTTTTTCCAGATTATGGAAATTGGGGTAGTTGGGTTTATTTCGCTAGTAAAAGCGAAAAAGGAATCCCTCTTGGCTATTTTGCTTTTAAATTTGAATAGGGCGTTGGCTTTTTTATATGCTAGTAAGTTTTCCGTTGTTGGGTGTTTTTTAAATTTGTTAAATAGTTTTTGTTTCGAGTCTCGGAGGACCTGAAGTTCAGTATTCCACCAGCATGTGTATTTGTTTTTAAAATTTTTGTAGATTGGAATAGTATCATTGGCAGCAGCTTTTATAATTTTTTGCAACCTAGCAGCTTCTTTGTTTATGTTATATGACAGTTCTCTCATATGTATATTGCTTAGGATTTCTTGAAATTTTTTCCAGTCTGCTTTACCGACGTTAAAGCTGGTTTGTATGTGGTTAGAGGAAACGGTTGTGCGGTTCGGTTGTTCAATACGGATATATATAGGGAAGTGATCACTTCCGTTTAGTTGTGAATCGATGTGCCAGGATGAGAGAGGTGCTATGTCTGCTGAGACCAAAGAAAGATCGATGTGTCTGGTTGAAAAGTGTGTCGCAGTTCCGTCGTTGAGGAGTATCATGTTAGATTCATTAAGAAGGTCTTCAATTATGCGGCCTCTAGATAGAGTAGTTGGTGAACCCCATATAGTAGAGTGAGCGTTAAAGTCACCTAAAATTAGTGTACGTTGGTTGTCGTTTTTAAAAAAGGGCGACAGCTCTGTTGTTAGAATAGGTTCTGAGGGATTTAAGTAAATAGATACTATTTTCAGCTTGAATCCGACGAAAACATCGGCGGTGACTGAAAAATTGTTGGACGACGTTATAAAGTTATATTTTATGTTGTTTTTTATGAAAAGTGCAGCGCCGCCTCGACTGGATCCGTTGGTGTCCGATAGGCACGAAACATAGCCATTGAGACGTAATGTTTTATCCGAGTGGTGAGTTTCTTGTAGTGCAATAATATCGGGCGAGTTATCACAGATTAGGATTTGAAGCTGATGGAGGTTGTTATAAAATCCGTTTATATTCCACTGTAGAATAGTGACTGACATAAGAGGTTAAAAAGAAAAGTGTGAAAATATATGTTGTTATTTTAGTGTTCCATGTCTTCAGTGGGTGAATCAATTTCACTCCGTCTGTGCAGTATTCTGCCAGGATTTGTTTGTTGTTGAGGCTTTTTAGATTTGTCAACAGAGCTATCTCTGGACCTGGAGGGGTTGTCTTTAGTAATTTTAGTTGTAGTTTTAGTACTATTTTTTGAGAAGGAGCTACTTTTGTCATTTGTAGGTTTGGTTACATTTAATGCTTGCGTTTTTTGTAGATTTTGATGTTGTGTTAAGAGGTTGTTGATTGATGTTGATAGATTTTTCAAATTTTCTGTAGTTGTGTTTGTTGTTGATAGATTTTTCAAATTTTCTGAAATTGGGTTTGTTGTTGTTTGTTGGGTATTCTTTGTTTCGTGTTCGGTAATATTAGAATCAGTAGAGGTATTGAGTGTTATTGTTTTGTTTAACTTCTTTTTCCTTTCTTCTATAGCTGTTTGTAAATTTTCAGTAGGTATGTTATATGTTTGTGTGTCTGGTATTTGAAGTGAGGCTTCTTTGTATGAGCAGTTGTTTACCGTTTTTATTTTTAATATTTCTTGTCTTTTTTTTTATTACAGGGCAGTTTTTGTTGTTGGAACGATGCTCGTTATTACAATTAACACATTGTATTTTCGTACAAGGTGTAGGATCATGAATTATGGCTGCGCAGATGTCGCAGATTTCATTGCTTTTACAGTATTTTCTTGTATGTCCTAGTTTGAAACAGTTTTTGCATTGAATAGGGTTTGGAATATAGGGCTCAATTTTGCAGTTAAGAAAGCCGATTTTAATTTCTTTTGGTAGCTGATAGAGGTTAAAGTGGAGGATATGTAGTGGTGTATTACACGTAGTGTTATCGACGAATTTGGTAATTTTTTTACAGTCAACCACGCCTTGGGTCTTTAATCCGTCTTTTATTTCTTCCTCACTAAGATCTCGAAGTGTTGTAGCGAATACGACGCCTTTTATTATATTTAGAGTTGGATGAAAAAAACTTTCTATTGGGCAAACTCCTGGAAGTTGTGTTGCTTTCAAGAATCTATTTGCTTGGGCTTCATTTTTTGTGAGGATTAGGAGGTTTCCATCTCTTGTAAATGTTATTTTTTGAGTTGGCTCACTTGAGATTCCTTCTAATGCTTTAGAAACGAGAAATATGTTAAAATTTTGTATTGGCTTTTCTGGTATTTTGCTTTTCAATACTATGAATTTTGGGCACTGATTTTTATTGTTAATGACATTTTGTTTGTTTTGTAAAGTTGGAAAGTCGAAAGTATTGTTCGCGTTCAATTGAATGTTATTGCTGTTATTCTTTTTCCTTTTTGGCGATGGATCTAAGATCGCGTAATAGTTGCCTCCCGAGGAGGACGCCATGGTTTTGCTTCACCAGTCCGGCCGGAAAATAAAAATTAAAATACTATATTAGAATAATAACAGAGGGAGAGAGAGTGTATGTAACAGTTATGTTCAAGAACGAAGGAAACAGAGCAATGCGCGCAGCAGATTAACTAAGGCAACCGAATACGACGAGCACTTGTTGTAGACTGGCCATTAATAGTTATCGATCAAGTTCAATATAATAAAGTACTTTCCCAAATACTTTTCGTTAATATTGAAAAAACATAACATTTAGTTTGGTCTTCAACTTGTACCTAAATGAATAAAACGTTTTCAAGTTTTGAAAGAATCTTTATTTTGTTAATAGAAAACGTTTTCAAGTGCCATATAGATAAATAATTTTAATCTGAAATATACGGTACCAAAATACGTTTTTAAATAAATTTGATTTGCATTAATCCGTGATTTGCTATTGATTTGCTAGCACTGCTATTTGGGTATTTCCAATATGGGCCGCATAAACCATTTTGATCATGAATAAATATAAATTACCATTTTACCGTGAATCGGCAAATGAAAATAATGGAGTGTCTTAAATGTGATAAATCGTTGGCTATTTAAACGAAGTCAATATACCATCATCACCTTAAACGATGCTTTAACCAACACTGACGATTACGGATTCATGCCTCAATATTTACAACAGTTGCAGTGTGGCGAAAGTCTGCGATTCCACTGTGGATTACTGCAGTTTGGGAAAACAAGAGTTACAAGTGTGGAAATTGCTGAAGTTGAACTAGATGTTTCTGCGACAATGAGCCTTCAGTGCACTTTCAATTGTTTTGACCCTGAATAAAATACATTTAAGAACATAAAATCTCGTTAACATTAAACTTCTTAGCAATTATTGACACAATTTAACAAGACGGTCACTGGGCTAGAACTCTAAGGCGCTGATGAGAACACTGACAATCTTCGAAACGATCGTACGTCAATGTGAGTTCAAATCCCAGTTCCGACTGTTTAATTTTTTCATTAATTGCAGAAAAACCTTCTAATACTTATGTTCCCCATATTCTACTGAACTAACTAACCTAAGAAAACAAATTTATATAACATTTAATGCTAATGCGATGAGTTTATTGAAAATACAAACAGAAGTCATTTTCATTAGTACAAAAAGTAAGAAACAAAAAAAAGTAAAGTAATTCATAGTATTAGGGTCAAAGTAATAATGGGACACGAATTAAAAAATAAGTAAATAAGGTATCATATTCAAAACTTCAATATTTTGTTGGGAGGCCCATTTGTTGTATTACCGCTTTCAAACGTTGCGGCATCGATTCAACCAGCTTTCTGCAATAGTTAGGTGATGGTTTTTCTCATTCTTCCTTAAGAGCAAGTGTAAGTGTGTTTTTGTTGTTATTGTGGTGATTTTTTAATTTTTGTTCCAAATAACTCCACACGTGCTCAATCCGGTTTAAATCCGGCAATTGTGGTGGTGTTTCGAGTACACGTGGGCAATTATAGAGCAACCAATTCCGAACATAATAAGCCTTATGCTTTGGATCATTGTCCTGGTAGAAATAGTACTCGTTGGAAAGGCCTAATTTTTCAGATGTTTCTGAAAGGTTACATCGCAAAATGTTTATGTAGTAAGTACTTGTGGTCCATAATTCCTTCAATAATATGAAGATTCCCAGGAACAGCTGCCGAAATTGCACCCCATACCATTACTGACCCTGACCCGTGCTTCACAGTCGGTCGTAAATTTCTTTCGCGCAGCTCTTCGTTCGGCTTTCTCCATACGTATGACTGCCCATCTGACCGGAAAATATTAAATTTACTTTCATCGGAAAAATCACTTTGCTCCTAAACGAAAAATCTTTTCCTCTGTGCTCTTTTGCAAATGATAGTCGTTTCAGCTTGTTGACTTTACTGATATGAGGCTTCTTCCTTATGGTTTGGGATTAGCATTTTTCCCCAAAAATATTTCTGCTTCAGCCGCCAGTTTAGGTGCGCTAAGATGTGGGAGTTTCTTTATTTGCTGTAAGAGCCAATGTTTTCAAAATTTATTTTTATATCTTTTAATAATATTAAACACTGTAGATTTTGGTCGGTTTACTATTTCCGCGATATCTCGCACAGATTTTCCAGATTTTGAGTGGGTAATTATTAATCTCCTCAGCTCTGGCGATGTTTGGGAACAACGTGGCGCCATGATGAATATTTATAACACAACTGACTGAAATATTCTATATAGAGTTCTCTTAAAAGTGCCAGTCAAAAAAAAAAAAAACATTTAGCACCCGTTATCTAAAGCTAAACTGAAAATGGTTGCCATCTGTCCCATTATTACTTTGAGGGTCGTGCTCTGTATTATTGTGAATGAATGCTTAAAATTTATTTCAATTGAATATAAGGCAGCAATTATTTCCTTAAATAATAAACACTAACGTGGCAATATGAAATCATAAAAATAAAGTCAAAATTCCGTTACCATATTTTAAAAATAATATATATTTTATTATGTGGGTTAGTGTCCCATTATAATGTTGAGCCACTGTAGCATTAGTTTCAAAACCTTCAGCACAAATGTTTGTAAGTAGGAAAGAAAAACGTGTTTGTAACGAAAAAAAATTGGTTAACGCGTGGGAGATAAAGAGGAGAGAAACATCGAAAAACGGAAAACTACAATTAGTGACACAATTGAACAAGACGTTCACTGGCCTAGAACCCCAAGTGAGAAGACTTACAATCATCGGAACGATCGTCGGCCAACGTGAGTTCAAATCCCAGTACCGACTGTTTCATTTTTTCATTAATTGCAGAGAAACCTGATCTGTTAGCTCGTAGGAAAACTAAAAAACTTCTTACACTCAACCCAAGTCGTTGTCATTAAAAGATGTCATCTTGTGACGACGGTGGAAAATTGGTATTCCCGTAGTCGTTATCGATAACTACCGACGACTGTCCACACATATTTGGTATTCTTCAAGTAGAACTGACGTCGTTGTTTAACTGAAGCGACACTTATTTCTGTCGACACAATTTTTGAAAACGACTTAAAGAAAATTTGGAAGTAAATATTTGTAAAAATGTATATTTGTAAAATTAAAGTTTAAAGTGTGCAACTTTTGAAGCAGTATGAACAACTCCAAGCAGGACGTGCAGTACTGCCCCAGGACAGGAGCCTCTTTATGCATATGGCGAGTGGAGAGTTTATTGAATAAGTAAATGCGATTGGAATGCAATGAACAGTTGGTTTCTTTTTAATGCTAATCTATAGTAATAATTAAAATTTATACAAATAGTAGAATGAAACAGAATATTGGGTATTTGAATGTTTTATTGTCATTTGAATGACCTCGGCTAATGAAAAATCCAGAGCCCCTCCTGCTGTAATTGTTTTTAACATTGTTTTTTTTTGTAACTGCCGGTTCCTTAATACAACAACTAAGCCCTGAACACGATCACTGCCTGAGTTCAATTTAGCTGCTGGTACACGAGGGATCGTTCCAATTCATCGTTTCCATGTAGAAGACATCTAAAGCTAACAACTTCCGTGTCAGGCCCCATATAGTTGCGAAAATTAAATACTTTTCGGGCAATTCAATAACTTTTACCAAATTAAAGAAAATACTTTTTGTATAAACGGAAAATGTTTTTCTTACTGCTGTCATTCATTAAGAATGATAAATTTTTTTTTTTTGGCAAGCTATCGATAAACAGTCGACGACGTCTCAAGACAGTTAGAAAATGCCTATCTAGCGTAGATGTGATGTTGACGTTGAAACGAAGTGATGCTAATTTAAAAAAAAACTACGACGACAACCAGTATTGTGGGTTACGGGGATCATAGCATATTTTAAAACGTTAGCGAACAAAAAAATGGGTTTCCATGAAGGAATTGGGGATAGCTTCTCACAACCAACGATCTGTGCGGTTCCTAATTTTAAACACACTGATTGGCACCTACAGTTTAGACCGGATCCGAGCCTGAATGAATAAATCTTGCTACAAAGAGTGATGTTGTTTTTAAGGTCATTGCAAATATCGCAATATCAGTTGTTTATTGTTTATCTTTTCGGAGATTCGTCTCTATGTTGGTGCGGACCGTCGCAAACACTGCAGCTGCTTAAAACCATAAAATGTGATAAAATCACATGAAATACGAATTCTATTAGATTTAAAGTCAACCATTTCGTATTTGATAACCTTCTTTTACTTTTCTATCCTTACAATATACTTTACTTCATTTACAGCCATTTTAGATTTTGAAAACCCAACAAACCAGCATTTTGATAAACATTTTAGTCGTCTTGTAAATGGGATGCATAAGTCGTAGCAAAAAGTAACACTGCAATTTGTTTTTGTGGTGTAGCAAATCGAAGCAAGCCCGCTATTTAGAATGTGAAACGAATATTTTATTATAAAAATATCACACCCTAAATGATTTGAACAGCCTATGGTGTGCACATGCCTGTAACCATAGATGGACTAACAAAAAATTGTATTGTGTAACAATGAAAAATTCATAATGAAAATTAGTCCGTGGAACGAGATATTTACCTTGCGTTTGCACTAGACAAGGCAATGAGAATATGAATTCGTTGACAAAGAAGAGAAAAAAAGTTTTAAGGAACCGCCGTCACTGTCGTCTACAAATCAAAATAAATTCTTCCTAATTATGCGGTCTTTTTCGATTATGTTTTGATTTTTTTCGCAAATTTCAACGAAACCTCACCGAATTCGTCGCTTACATCAAATCATTTCCCGAATTTACTGTCTTTGAAATTTCAGAGACAGTGACGGAGACAATGAGAGAAGTGTGAGTGGATTAGTACAAAAGTTTGAATGTATTGCTATTGTCTCCACAAAACTGCCTCGTGTAAACGCCAAGTTACTAGTATGTTTTTAGACTTAGACAGTCGTTAGTCAATAGTCGATTCATAACAGATCCCTATCTACGGTCTGACTCTGATATGAACATGTGCCAAAATCAACCCTGCTAGTCATCATTGTTGTTATTAAAATGACATGTGTTATTCAAATGTTAGCTTGTTATTTGCTCTCTTGATGATAGCCGGTATCTATTACTTCGTTATAAATACGGGGATAAAAAAATTCTCCAAACCCGAAATTATTGGTAGTCAAACAATTTCAAAAAAGTTTTCCATTAATATCCACAAACCAGATGTATTCCTCTAATTCATTTCGATTTATATCCGGTGTCAACGCAAAAATGTTCACATACAAATGTGAACAATTGTATACCTTTTTGCGTTTGCAGTAGAAATTAAAATCCAATGAAATCTAAAATTAGGTACATTAAAATTGTGATCTGCGAGTAATGATTATGATAAAAATGAACTTGATTGAAATATTCTTTTATTTTTTAATAAATTAATGCCTATGAGGTCGTAGAAAATGCGACAACCAAGCTAATTTTTGATAAATTGCTACGCATGTTTCCTTAATATGCAATTGCTATTTTTTTAATTTTCATTGCATTTGTAAAATATAAGTATAATCAACGACAAAATGGTAATGTATATCAGGGTTGATTACAGCCTTCAGTTTATTTACCGACACTTTGGGTAAGGATTTAAAAGTTAAAGCCACTGACGCGTAAACTCTAATCCCTAATTTTCTCAGATTTGTGTAATCCGTCCTTTTGGTGACACCTTTAATTGGTGGTGGAAAACAAATGTGTATTTTAAGGTTAGTGTATACAATTTCAGTATCTTTTCGTTTGATCTTCACGTAGAATATATACGTATTTGTAATAACGAAGAAAAAACGACAAAAGGACGATCTTTGCGCTGTGGAAGAATATGTACTATATTTTGTAGCGAACAGTTTATGTTTATTTGTGAACTGTGGAGCCGATAGTATCATGTTTGATACAATTTGTATGGTGGCTATATCAAATCGTGCACCCATTTAACCCATTTTCAAAAAATATTATCCGTGACGGAAGGTGGGAATATGAATTACTAGGATAATTAGTGTAAATGTGTTCTCTTTTGCAACGAATGATTTAATTTGCATAGGTCTGATGAAAAATTATGGAAATGTGGTTGGATTTCAAATGTTTTGAACATCACCGTAGTTTCACTTTATATGTAGGTGTACATTAGAGATCTGCGTGAATACATTCAAAACGAGAGTTTGAGAGTTTCTTGTGAAAAACGAATGAGTGAGTTCGTACCTCTCTCTCAAATGAATTAAATGAATGTGAGTGATTATAGTATGAGTGATACATTCATCTAATTCAAATGAAGAGGCAATAAAGTGAATGTATACGAATGCGACGCACAACGTGTATAGTTATCAGAAATTTGTTTCTAATAAATTGCTTTGTATGTGCGCATTTTTACCCAGTTAATAGCAAATAGCATATGAGGGCGGATCGAAAAGTCCGTGACTTTTCGAACTTCCCTCGTAATTATATGAAATGCAACACTGTTCCCATCAAGTACCACCTGTTAATAGACTACAAATTATGAGCAAGTAAAATAAATAAATATAAATGGTTTCCCGTTACATCCCATGTAGGGATTAGGGAGAGCTTCTCACAACCAGCGAGCTGTGCGCGTTCTAGTTTTACACTCACTGATTGGGACTTACAATTTTACACCGATTCCGAGCGGTATTTTGAGAAGCCTTTTCATGGCTAAATACTCGATAGTGTCGCCCGTCACTAAGCGAGGTGACCGCCGTCGAAAGAAATTTAAGGTGGTCAGAGCAGGGATCGAACCCACGTTCCCATGCACAAGAGCCGCGCACACTACCATTGCACCACCGACGTTAATATTATTGCAATATTCTAGAAAAAATTTGGGGTTCCTACAAGGTATTCTCCGGGAAGAGTTCTGTCGGATAAATTACTTTCAATATATAAAACCTGTATAATTTCGGAGGGGAAAAATGCATATATGCCTTGAAATTTTCAAAATCATTTTATTCGAAACTATGTTTTTTGAGTTGTGGTACTTACTGGTCTTGCACGAAACGGGCGATATCTTGTCGTTTATTTTTTTTTTTATTATTTTTATTTCTAAATTATTGAATCGCTCGACTGGTGTGACTCTAACAATAAGGTTGCATTTTAATTTATTTATTTTCATATATGTATATCATTTTCTCCATTGGAGTACAAAGAATGCGGACTTCCGAGTATTCGATATCATGGTATTACCTCGAAGTTAGTCCGACTTGTGCCAGAACCAATTGGTACCAATTTTCAAGAGAGGGTGATTTGGCCATGAGAGTATGCTGTTCCTTCTCGTGTTCAAATGAGCCAATATGGATGGCCCCTTTGATGCACGTTGGGCAGCACCATCGCTCAGGATATTGTGGGTCTAGTCGCACCGATGATGCTGCAAACGTGGGTGGAATAAATCATTTTATATCTTGAAAGATGACTTGTTTCTTATCTGAACTTTCCAAAACATTTAAATGTTTAACAAGAAATTTTAAATTTTAAATTAGGTATTTCAAAAAGTTTTCAATGATATATATGTACATTAGAGCGACTCACGGAAAAAATTCTAAAAGTTACCTCCTAGAAATGAACCCTGATAGTTTCTATGGCGGTTCTGAAAATATTGCTGATCTGGGGAACACCTCCAGTGAGCTTAACGGTTTTAAAGACACATATAAAATTTGAGGTTTTGACAATTTCTTTGTTTCTTACCAAACATTTCGGTAAAAAAGTGTCCCATATTTTGCAAGTACTAAATGTTTTGGGTTCTGCATCATAAAATCCGGGAAAGCTTTTTTGCTATATTTTAATACTAATTTTGCTTAATTGTATTTAACTCCATTTTTCTTAGTCGAGTTGTGGTATCAAATGACTATACGAAAGGCCGTTAAGGGCAGGGCCGGATTTAGGGGAGGGCAAACGGGGCAACTGCCCGGGGCCTCCACAATAGAGACTTCGGAAAAAATTCAATTTCTGACTAGTAAACAACTTTTCCTTTGATATTTTTGATAAATACGAGGAAGCTGCCAAAAAATATCTCAGACTGACGACTATGTAGAATCACGCTCGAGAACCAGAACAAGAATCGTGAGGTTGAATCCGCTCGATTACGGGAAAGCACAAGACGCAAATCTGTCACCGAGGGAAACATACCAAAGTATCCGCCTTCACCCCAGTGGTCGACCAGCAATGTGTTTCTGTTTCTCTTACCGAAAGATTGCATGCCTATGAAGCTGTACATTCGAGATTTGGATTCACATCGAGAAGATAGATGCAGAAAATTTGCACGCTACAGCAGAGGAATTGGTGGAAGTTTATCACGATGATTTAGAACCTAGTCTTGGTAATGAGTTGTTTCAATTTGCGTCTTTGATCGACTCATAAAAAAAGGACTATGGAAAAGACCAATTTCCGGAACTATTTTACTACCAAATTCTCGAAGATCAAAATTTCAGAGCTACATTCCCAAACATTGAAATTGCATTGAGAATGTATTTGGTTTTGATGGTATCAAATTGCACTGGAGAGCGCTCATTTTCAAAAATGAAAATTATAAAAAATAGGCTTCGAACCACGATGAGATAAAACCGTCTATCAAAGCTTTCTCTCGTGAGCATTGAAAGTGATTTACTTCGGGAACTGGATTTCAGCGAAATCATTAACGATTTTTCGGCGAAAAAAGCTCGGAAGGTTCCGAACGTTAAATTAAAGTTAATTTAATTTCAGATAATTCTTGTTTCCGATTATATTCAGATGTTTGTTAAATAATAAAATAATCTATAGTTGGTTTCACAATAAATTATTTATTGGAAAACTCGACTGAAATATGTTGTCCAATTTAATTGGAAAATAATTTGGGGCAAGGGGGCCTCCACTCCTTTGTTGCCCCGGGGCCTCCACATCCCTAAATTCGGCCCTGCTTAGGGGTGCTATTCAAATCTATGACTAATTATGCAGTCCTTTTAAATGACCCTTTACTTTTTGGTAAGATAACATACTTGGTTTTATGCGTGAAAATTTGTTGTTTAATACACCCCCGTAAGTATGCAATACATTTGAAGGGCACACTAATTGGAAGCTTTTGTTGCAAAAAGGATAGTAAACATAAATTGTTTTGCATGAAATTTTGCTTAAGTACGTTTTAGAATTGCATACATATCATACTTAAACTTGGGTATTATGGTCACCTTAGAAAGTTATGCTGTCATTCAAATTTTGCGAAAAACTTGGTGTGTTTGCAAAATATTTGAAAACAAATTATAACTCGTACTGATTTTGTTCATTAAACTGTAAAGGCTATTCTGGAAAGTTTATTGTACGAAATCACTTATTAAAATGCAGTTCACTTGCTAAAAATTGAACAGAGAACCCAAAATCACAAGATGACCAAGAAATTGCGAGGTGAGCCAAGATTTAATGTTTTTGAGAAAAATAACATAAAGCCGAATACGTATATGGTTATTTTTTTTCGTGTTGCACTGTGTTACTGTATGAGAATTAAACAGTTATTTTTGTGTGAGTGTATACCCTCAAAGTATGCAATATATTTTGAGTGGATAACAAATCAAGGTTCCAAAAAACTGCACAAAAATCTCAGGTGTTTTCCAAGATCTCAGGTGTTGTCCATATGTGTTCACATTTGTTGCTTGTATATAAAGACAGTGTGCTGTGTGTCATTGGACAATTGAAGTGACTCAATAATTTGCTGGTTTAATCAACATCACTAATAGATTTCGATATGTTTGGTGTGAAAGTTAGGTAAATTTCACTGAAATTATGCAGCCAAATTTAAAATAGAATTTCATCCTAGTCAGTATTGGATGCGTGCACGTTACTTAAGAAGTTTGTACTATTTTGTGGTAATGAATTTATATTTCTCGCTTTCCCGGGAAATGAAATAGTACGGAAATTTGCATTCCCTATTACAAACAGATCGTCAGGGTTTAGGTTATCTAATTCATAAATGTAAACTAAGTACAATATTAGTTGAAATTGACAGATTAGAGGTACATTTTACTTTAACAATTAATTTATTTATGTCTCGAGTTCCAAATTCACGCAGAATTTTGCAGGTCCCACACAATTATTTCTTGTTTGATTTTATAACTAAACTTAATTATTAATCTATGCCACGATTGATGTAACTGATTGTATTTTATTTTTCATCTCGTTACAGATATTTGCTTTTGGATATGAAAACAAAAAGTAAAATAATAATTAAAAATAACCAGTGATTGATTAAACTCTAAATATCGAACATAAAATATATAACGAGCAAAATAACTAAAATGAATGCAGCCAAAGTGCTAAGTGATTTATTCTCTGTATGAGGAAAACAGAAGGAGCCCGACTACTAGCAGCAAACCCTCTTTTAGAAGTGATAGACAGGCAGATAAAAAAAATCGAAATTGAATTATTTACACCTCAAGAAGAATCGTTACATACTTTTTCCAAAATTTGTGTTTTTGGCATTTTCCACTTTACGTTCTTATGGTAAGTATTGCACAGAATGTGAAAATATTCAATATCGATATGTACATACAAACATAGCTAACTGTGTGTTGTTTGCAAATTCAATAAAGGGTTTCCTTTGTGTAATCAAGTGTCAAAATATGCGTCCGCATATGGTATTCATTCATATGTACATACATACAAAGTTTGTCAAATATTCAGATATTGAAATACATACATATATGTGTATGATGATGATAACATGTAGATATCGTCTATATACGGATGTATTATTGTGAGATAAAAAGGAACATTTTACATATGAAATTCATGCATAGTATCGATTAACACATATTACTTTAAAAATGTAAGGGGATATCTGATTGAATATTGAGTTACGGTAAAGTCAAAATTACCACGGTTTGGTTGTAGAACGTTTTTACATTTAAGATTGTAAATAAACAAGTTTTTAAAAAATATGATTTGAATTGTTTAAGTGCATACCATAGAGTAATTCTTTAAAGAGAGTATATTTGACTCATCTGACGTTTACTTTCACACTCTTCGCGCGGTGCAGTCGGTGTGATAGAGAGATGTTTGACGAAAAGTGACTTACATCAGGTGGAATTACAAGAACTTCTGACTTTAATTTTCCATGTCGTTTTGGTGAAAAACTGTGAAATTTAAATTTGTTTTACACTTTTTTATTGACTGTTATTGTTAGCATACATAATTATTATATTTAACACAATAATTTTAACACACAATACGAAATATCGTTGTTGTAATTTTATTGGTTGTTTTGAACCATTGCATCTAGCTGGTATTATTGAAGCAAGTCTTTTCAACATCCAATGTTCATATCACACCAGGCCAAATGTCAGCAATTTTCTGAGAGAAATGTTAATTCTAGTACAAGAATTAGTCTATACAGTGTCACTTAATGGTCATATTGGACCTCAGCTTTGTCCTAAAACAAAAAAACAAAACAAATTGATAAGTATGCATCTAATATTTCTGATCCAAAATAAATTCTTGTATTGTACCAACCATGAATGGTATTATCGGATGATTTACCGATTTCAACGAAATTTGGACATCAGACAATAAGGCCGGGAATGATGGGTTATGAAATTTTCGCGATTCACGATTTGATACAGCTGACATACAAATGCTTAATACTATCGATTTCCATTATGACACATACGGACACAAGGTGCTATTGGATATTATACTGTCGGTTTTGGTTATTTTCAAATTACAGCTTGTCCATTTTTGTCATTTAAAGTTAGTGCCGCTCATTTGAATTACATAGCTTACAGAACGACTTAAAAGAGCGACAAATTTTAGTGTTAAACATATGATCCTGGCTACGCCCTGTTTTGTGCCAACTCCATACTATATAAAACACGGCCAAACTCTTACTCTTGTTCCTCCATGTTTTCCAGTTTTGGAAGTATGCCTGAGGAGGTATTCTGTATTCGTCTTATAAATTGTCGAGACCCTGCATCACCATTGGAGTGTTCAAAACCAAACCATTTTTTTTATGTACAATCGAATGCTGGTTTATAATTTTGTATTTTACCGGTTACCGATTTAACCGGTTTTTTGATTTAATAAAACCTAGTTTTCCGAGTTTTTAACTTAAATTACAATTATGTACTCTAAACAACTTCCGTAAAACGCATACTTAAAACAGTATCAATCTGAACTCTTCCCAATCAAATCTGCAAAAACTCTTCAATTTCAGTGTTGCCTTTTAAATTACAACTGATGTCTAATTGATGTCTTTTAGATTACAATTCATGTCTTTTAAAATTCGATTGATGTCTTTTGAATTTCAATTTATTTTAAAATGTAATTAATCTCTTAAATTTCAACTGATGTTTTAAATTTCAATTGAATTGTTTTTAATTACAATGGATATATTTTAAAATTCAATTGATGTATTTTCAACTTCATTTGATGTCTTCTAAATTTCATTTGATATATTTTATTTTTTAATTGCTGTCTTAAATCATAAATGGTGTGTTTTCAAATTCAATGGATGTCTTAAAATGGATGTCTTTTAAATGTAACTTGAGTTCCTTTAAATTTCAATTTATGTGAATTAAATTTCAATTAATTAGTTTTAAACTACAATTTATGTATTTTAAATTTCAATTAATGTTTTAAATTTCTATTGATGCCTTTTAAAATTCAATTGTTGTCTTTTAAATTGCAATTGATATCTTTGAAGTTTTAATTAAATCGTTTTAAATTTCAAGTGATATTAAATTTCAATTAATGTCTCTTAAATTAAAATTGATATATCAAACTTTAAATTTCCAATTGATATCTTTCAACTTTTAATTGGAATTTTTTAAATTTTTATCGTGAAATAGTGTTGCACATTTGAAACCAATAACTACACTTTTCGATGAAGTTTATGAAATTTTTCTTAAAAGAACTGAAAGGATAATGGACATTTAATCCCACACGATAATCCATTTTCCTATTTTTAGAAATTTTAAATGTCGATTATTTATATTGTTTGGACCATAGCAGCTTCTGGATCACAGTCTTTTTAGAATGGTAAAAAAGTTTAAACTTACTAAATCTTAACTATCTGTGTATATCTTTACATTTGTGTAGCCACCTTTACCGTTCAGCCATTTTACACATTCAGTTCGGAATAACAATAAAGCATTCGTGCCATTAAAATCGGTGTATTGAGTATAAATAAATAAATTGTTTCCCATTACATCCCATGAAGGGACAGAGGAGAGCTTCTCACAAACACTGAGCTGTGCGCTTTCCAGTTTTAACTCACTGATTGGGACTTACAGTTTTACACCGATTCCGAACGGTATTTTGAGAAGCTTTTTCATGGCTAAATACTCGATAGTATCGCCGTCACTATGCGAGGTGAATTTTTTTTTAAGGTGGTCAGAGCAGGGATCGAACCCAGGTTCTCATCTACAAGAGGCGCGCACACTACCCATTGCACCACCGATGGCCATTGAGTATATTTTGTATAAATGGTCTTTATTTTATATAATATACATGTAACTGTCTCAATGCTCTAAAATATTCATATTAACTTAGTATTTTCCACAAAATAATCTGAAGTATCAACAAGAAAAATATTCTTTATTTGCCGGATCCGATGATGAATTAAATATGAATTTTGAGACATCTTTGAACACTTGAGTTTATTAAATAATCTGTATTACTTGACATCTCCGTTTGTGGATTCTTGCGCTTCTTCCGTGTGTTCGCGTAATGGAAGTATACTGTTTTCGACAATTTCTTTCTCATGACATAGGACCTTATGGACTGTAGGTGTTACTGGTTACTTATATATTTTGGGTTATAAAACAAAAACTAATGAACGTTTTTGAACCATATGTTTTTTTTATATATTTATTGATATGTATTGTATACAAAAAGCTAGGTTTCATTCAAAATATCCGCCCTTGGCCTTCACGCAAGACTTAAGTCGCATTGGCCAATCATCAAAAGCTGCACGCACCTCATCTGTTGGAAAATTGGCTACAACACGAACCAGAGCGGTCTTAAGAGAATCAATGTTGGGGTATCTTTTGTGGTAGACCATGTCCTATAAAACGGTCCACAATTTGTAATCCATAGGGTTCAGATCAGGGCTTCAGAGGGCCATTCTTCTGAGAAAATAAAAGCTGGAAAATGGTTTCGATGAAAGGTTTGTGTCATTAAGCGGCTTTACAACTGTTTCCAAAACGGTTTCTTTGGCCTATGTTTTGACCCCTTGTTCACAGAAATGCAAGTCAGTTACCCTAGCATAAGCGACACCCCACCAAACCATGACTGCAGCTGGATGATGACCCTTTTTCGACCCGTGGAATGAGCTCAGATGCTTCTTTAGATGATCGTGCAAAAACCCTGTCATTTTGTTTGTTAAATTTTTCCTGTACGGTAAAAATTTGTTCATCCGTAAACAAGATTTTTCTATGGAAGTTATCAGCGTACTTCACCAAAAGACGTTTCGATTTTTCTATCCTGTTTTTTAAAGTTGCGGTCAACAAAAGTCCTGTACGCCGTTTGAAAGCTCCAAGTCCCAAGTCTTTTTTAATAATTCGACTCATGGACTCTTGCGTGATTTTCATCTCACGGACCATGATTTTGTGTTTCCGTAGAGCATTTCGTTGAATTCTTGCTTTGACGGCTTTGATTACTTGCTGTGTCCGAACGGTACTTGAGCGTCCCGACCGAGGGCGGTCTTCTATATCTCCAGTCTCATCGAACAATTGTATGCACCTGTAGACGAACATGCGACTAATGCCGAGCGGGCGGAGCGTTTTGAAAATGTCGTTTTTTTTCTTTCCACACTTAAAACGTGCTATAACTGCGATACGGGTTTCCTTATATGACCACTCCATGGTGAAAGTTGACACAATTTCAAATTCCCGTAACTGACTAACGCTATAGAGGTTAACTTTCAAAAGCCATATGATAATAAAAGGGTATGTTCAATTTTACTATTCTAATGGGTATGTTCAATTTAGTAACAATATTTATGTCCCTACACAGAATAAAGTAGATATTATATTCTGCGTATCGTTAGCATATTCGTCAAAATTTGTTAGCATTAATCATTGTTTTGCATCTTAAATTGTCCGTATATTCGATCCTTTTCTTCCCTTCTCATATTGTGCAGAATTGTATTACCGTTGACAAAAACAGTTTGATTTCGTGGTTCTGTATTTAAGATCGTAAGCCAAGTGTAAGCAGTATTCCATAAATCATGTTCGTGAATGAAGCGGTGATATTCCAAATTAATGAGCATTTTTATTACTTGCGGCTTCACAAGAGACGTCGCCAAAATTTGAATTTGTTGCCCACATATATTACATCTCCAGTAGGACCTTACGTTAGTTACAGCATGGCTACATTTCCATCGATCGCAGTCAAATGTAATTGAAAGGACATTTTTATTTCTCTTCCACATATTTCCATATAGATGGTACTCAGACTGTAATTTGCTCATTGATACGAGGGCGGATCAATAAGTTGGAGCTAAATCTCTTTAGGTTTGGAAATAGGAAATATGTAGTCACCGGGAGCTAAATCCGGAGAATATGGCGGATGAGGTACCAATTCGTAGCCCAATTCATGGAATTTCGCCATTGAGACTACACACGTGCATTATCTTGATGAAAAATAACTTTTTACTTGGCCATATGGGCCGTTTCTTTTTAAATCCTCGTTAAATCGGTCCAATAAGTTGTCATAATATTCGCCGTTTATTGTTTTCCCTTTTGAAGGTAATCGATGTGAATTATCCCGCGTGCATCCCAAAAAACTGTTGCCATCACCTTATTGGCCGACAAACTTACCTTGGACTTTTTCGAAGCCGGTTCACCCTGAGAAACCCACTGTTTATACTGCTGCTTCGTCTCCGGAGTGTTGTAATGGATCCATGATTCATCCACAGTTACAAAACGCCGCAAAAACTCCTTCGAATTGCGGTTAAACAACTCCAAACAATCCTTTGAAGTTGTCACACGATTACGTTTATGGTCAATTGAGAGCAAACGCGGCACCCATCTTGCAGACAGCTTTCTTAAACCCAACTGATCATTTAAAATCGAAATCACACTGCCATATGAAATGCCTATTATGGCATCAACAATCTCATGCACTTTACTCTTCGATCGGCCAACACCATATCGTGGATTTTTTCGACATTTTCGGGTGTATTGACATCAATTGGCCGTCCAGCGACCCCGAGCGAAAGTCAGTAAACCACTTTTTTACCATTGGAATCGTGTTGCCAGTTTAGCATTTTAAGTGAAATTCTCGTTCTATTTTTTGGCTTCTGCACTTTTTTTGACCAAGTTTTGCAAACTTTGAGTCTTTTGGCTTCATTTTTAGCATTTTTTGTCGATAAATTGCATTATTTTTATAATGTATATCTTTGTTTTGGAAGAGAACTCTGAAATAATGCTTATTTCCAACCAGGAATTTTAACATATGGGCATTTCCACAGAAAGTGCCACCCTATGTCGCATCACGTCACTATAGTAAATTGTTTATATTTTACGACCATGAAGTTCGATTGTTTTCTATTCTTTTACTAGATACAGAATGTAAGAAGCTCTATATTTAATAACAGATGAGAAAACAACCTAACTAACTGGTCTTAAAATATAAGCAATTAACGAGAGTGACGTGATGTGACAAAAGGTGGACTTTTCTGTGGAAATGTCCGTATATAGAATTATCACGGATGTCGATGTTAAATATGTACGTTAGTTGGCATTTAAAAAATCCCTTACTGCAAAAGTATTCTTCTACTTATTCTCGACTTCTTATTAATTTCATTAATTTTGATGTAGGGATAACAGGACTCTAAAAACTCGGTTTGTGAATTTTGCCTCAAGTTTAGTACTGGTCAAAAATGGAATAGACGATTCAACCGCCTAATTACTTTAATGAGTTTGAAAAACGAAAACAGCTTTTATTAAAGCGGTTACTTGGTTAACCGCTTTTGAGTTTATATGGTTGAGTATCCCAATTCTGAATTAAGTATGGATTTCGTATATGAAATTTTATACAAAAATGTGTCACTTAATCTAAATTATTAATTTTACATATGAATTTAAAAGTTGTATTTTACAAAATTTGATAAAATAATTTATTTTAAATAAATATAATTTTAAAATAAAGATAAAGTTTGAGTGCGAGTTTAAAATTATAATACACATACCGTATATATTAGCCGATACCGTTTCTATAAGCCAATTCCAGAAACGAAATTTAAGAAAAAAATTAACGTACTGAAACTATAATGGTTGCTAAACCTAACTCGAAACAAGTACAGAAATTTCAGTAGGGTGAACCGACTTAAACATAGTCTCATCTCACTCTTAGTTATCCTTTCGGTCCGAGTTCCACTAGAACGGTTCATACTTTTGTTTTGGAAGCCGATCAACCTTCAGTTACCCGTGGCAAATTTGCCCATATTCATATCTGCAAAATATCATCTTATTAGCAACTTAATTATGATGTTTTGTGTATTTGAGGTATTTATCATGACTACTAATTCTCCGCTCAAAATGTGTATGGGAGGTTCGAAAATGGTTACCAAATTTCATTAAGATCGATTTTGGTTTACGCAAGATATCGTGTCGGTCATCCTGAAACCCGCCAATATTTTGTATGGGAGGCACATAAATGTATGTAATAAAATCATCATTGTTTTGGTGAGTGAGAGGCAGTTTACGAAATGAAGCCTAACGCAAATTATTTTTTACATGAGTTATCATGTCGTCGGTGGTGCAATGGTTAGTGTGTGCGGCTCTTGTTCATGAGATCTTGGATTCGAACCCTGCTCTGACCACCTTGAAAATTTCTTTCGGCGGCGGTCACCTCGCATAGTGACGGCGACACTATCGAGTATATAGCCATGAAAAAGCTTCTCAAAATACCGTTCGGAAACGGTGTAAAACAGTAGGTCCCAATCAGTGAGTGAAAACTGGAAAGCGCACAGTTCAGTGATTGTGAGATGTTTCCCCCCTGTCCCTTCATGGGATGTAATGGGAAACCATTTACTTATTTATTTATCATGTCGATAACCCGGACGGCCGCCCAGCTTTTGTATGGGAGGGCGTAGTGACCTCGCCAATTTTCTTCAGTTGAGTACAATTTACAGATTATTAAGCAATATCTGATTTGAAGCTAATCGCATACACTAAATACTACATACAGTGTTGGAAAAAATAATAGGGACACCGATGTTTTTCAAATATTTTTTTTATTTTTTCTATAATATTTAAATATTTAAATTAATTAAATTAAAAGCGTTAAGTACTTCATATACGCTAACAAAAAATATCAAACTCCAATATGATTTTCAAATAAATAATTAAAAAATTGAATTTTTTGTTATATGGTCTTGGAAAAAATAATAGGGACAAGAATTAAAACGTTGCTATTTCTATAGAGTACTGTTCTATTTTAAATTATTAGAGTAAAATATTAATATTTAGTGGTAGATCCTTTTGCATTAATCACTGCTTGGCATCTGCGAGGCATAGATTCTACAAGATGTAGGCACGTTTCCATCGGTATGGAGTACCAAGCGTTCTTAACTTTTTCCCACAATTCCTTTAAACTTGTGGAATTCTGGAGTCCAATATTGCTTTTTAAGACGCCCCAGAGGTGTTCAATGGGGTTAAGGTCCGGAGATTGTGAGGGCCATTCCAAAATTGTTACGCTTTTCTGTTGGAGCCAGGTTTTAACCAGTCTGGAAGAGTGCTTTGGGTCGTTATCATGCATGAACTGCCAACTAAGTGGCATTTCTTCCTCGGAAACGGAAGCATTTCATTATTTAGAATGCCAACATAATCGACAGCACACATCTTATTCTTAATCCAAAAAATAGGACCCACTCCGGATGCAGAAAAACAGTCCCATACCATTATTGACCCGCCACCATGTTTCACAGTCTTTTTGGTGTACTTGGGATCATATTCTTTGTTCTTCGGTCGATGGACGTAAGTCTTCCCGTCAGAACCAAACAAATTAATTTTTGTTTCGTCTGACCAAAGTACATTTTTCCAGTTTGAACGGTGTTGGTGTTGCTTGGCGAAAATTAATCTCTTTTGTATATTTTTTTGCTCAGCAACGGTACTTTCCTTGGGCTTCTTCCCATTAATCCTGCGTCCATAAGTCTGTTTCTTACTGTCCGACTGGTAACTGGTGCATTTAAACTCAGTTGTAGTTCCTTGGAAGACATAAAAGGGTAGTTTCTTGATAGGCGCACTAAATGTTGATCGAAACGGGATGATGTTTTCCGCTTTCTTCCTCTCGTTTCCATAGTGCGTTTTGAATGGATAGCATTAAAAACTTTGTTCCTCGAAAAGTTCATGATACTTGCTATTTCTCTAATAGATTTTCCCGCATTGTTTAATTTTTTAATCACTTTTTTCTCCTCTTCGGTTGTATGAACTCCGCGACCCATTTTTAAACACTAATTTGTCAATTTACAAAGCACATGTTGCAACAAAGCAAGCAAACGATTATTAACCGTTATTTTTTCTCTCCTCTCAGAGATTGAGCTAAAACTAAAATAGTATTCTATAGAAATAGCAACGTTTTGATTCTTGTCCCTATTATTTTTTCCAAGGCCATATTACAAAAAATTCAATTTTTTAATTATTTATTTGAAAATCATATTGGAGTTTGATATTTTTTGTTAGCGTATATGAAGTACTTAACGCTTTTAATTTAATTAATTTAAATATTTAAATATTATAGAAAAAATAAAAAAAATATTAGAAAAACATCGGTGTCCCTATTATTTTTTCCACCACTGTATATCGATTTGTATGGGATGTACCAGAAGGAGTGTGGTCAAAACACCTATTTTTCATCCCTAACTAAGTTTGGTTATATAATTGTCAATGACAAAGTTTCATTGTGATCGTTGAAGAGGTTTACGGCATTTACCGTGTTGACCAATCTAGTCAGATAGACAGACGGACGTGGCTCAAAAATCTTAAAAAGTCCCAAAACGAATTTGGTCCATATAATATGGCTCATTCTATGCGTTACACTTGTCCGTATCAAATGACATATGCCCCCATCCCTAGGAGTGAAGGTCCTGTAAAATGTATGGTCTACGAAATTTAGTTTTTTTTAATCGAATATAAAGACTAAAGTGCCCGCAGTGCTACAATCTTTGATTGTTTCAGTTTTAGCACTTTTTTTTTGCAAATTGCAATTGTTTTGCATGTTTTTTTAATAGCCTCTGGCAACACTGGTGCAGAGTCTCCATAGCATTTATCAAGTTTTTCCTTGGTTTGATTGACGGGTTTTTTTTCGCAAAAAATAATGTTTACTGATCACTCGAAATTCACTTTTCTCCATTTTTAAAAAAATGCACGAGGTTGTATGTTTTGAACAGCTGTTAAACGCAAAGTAGGTGACGGAACTTGCTCAAAGACGGTAGTCTATTAACAGGTGGCGCTTGATACTAGTAGGGTTGCATTTCATATAACTACGAGGGAAGTTCGAAAAGTTACGGACTTATTGATTCGTCCTTACCATCCTCCAGTCTTTGGGTTGTATTTCGATCTTCCCTTATATGTTCAAAGAGGATTGGACAGCATAAAAACTTGGATACAGTTTTAAATGATGATTCAGTCGAAGATATTGGTGAGTCATTATATAACCGCATTCCTAATGGTACAAGTGACACCAAAATTTTTTTTTGAGAAATCTGCATCAGATCCACTTAGTTCTTTACAGTCTGAAAACCGAGAACCCCATTTACATATTAAAGTCAGCTCAGAGTTATGACATTTTTTCAAATATAATCCTTGAAGCAGTATTTTCAAGAAGATATGAGAGTTTAGTTCTTGCACTAGTATCATCAACAAATACGTATTTCGGACGGCAAAATTTTGGCTCTGGTAGCTTGCAATACTTTCGTGGATGGCAAAAAGACCCAACGTTTTTCAATAAGCGCCTTGCTTAGAATTTCATATTTGTTCCTCAAGAGTCCTAAGTTTAGAACTAGCGCCAGCGAGTCTTGCTCGGTGAAGTCAGTAGTAGATTTTGGAGTTGGCATACCATTCGTTTTAATCTTTTCGGTGAGACTATTGGTAACGCGTCCACTATTCGATCTGCATCTGTAGAGTGAGTTTTCAATTTCCATTCAACAATCCATTGACAGCTCCAACTTACCAATCTTCGTATTTTTTTAGAGACTTCTGTTATATAATAATCATCCACTCTTCTTTTTATACACTTTGAAAAAGTTTGTAATTTTCGAGGTAACATTATTTTGTTCAACCTTATACCATAAATTGTGTCAATGGGAAATACGAGTATAAGGGTTTTCAACTTCTCTTATGAGCACTTGATATCCCAAATAGCATTGCAACGAATATTGTATTTAATTACGACTTCCATGACGATATTGCTGTAATTAAAATTGTCACACTTCACGTTTTCAGAAAGGTCTTCTCGATAGCATAAACAACCCCTTTAGAAATGATTATATAGACTACCGGGTAATTAACAAATTAAGTGTTTATATCACAAGAAATGTGGCCGTCGGTGTGGCAATGGTTCGTGTGCGCGCCTCTTGTAAAGGAGATCCTGGGTTCAATCCCTGCTCCGACCACCTTAAAAATTTCTTTCGACGACGGCCACCTCGCTTAGTGACGGCGACACTATCGAGTATTTAGCCATGAAAAAGCCTCTCAAAGTACCGTTCGGAACCGGAGTAAAACTGTAGGTCCCAATCAGTGAGTATAAGACTATAAAGCGCACAGCTCACTGGTTGTGAGAAGCTCTCCCCAATTCCTTCATGGAATGTAATGGGAAACCATATATTTTTTTTTATCACAAAATATAGTTTTCTGATAAATTTATGACTTAGTACTGCTTTGGGACACTTAGAATAATTCGCAGGTAGCGTGAGGTACACAGAAGGATTAGTATACTTTTGGGACACTTACGAGAAGTGTAAAGAATGTGCCACTACAGGTAGAATTTGAAGACGACTTCACCAAAATTAGGCAAGTTCGACGTATTTTCTGATTCCAAACCATAGTTTCATCAAACAATGACATCAGGTCAAAATATGTGAAGTGTTTGCCAATGCCATAGTGTAGTTGTCCCCCTGAACGATGCAATCGGCAGGATACAGAAATGGCACAATCAGGTCAAACTATTAGGTTTGCGAGTGATACCTACACTTGTTGTAACATCGGACGTAGGCATATTGTATACCGTTGGAAAGGTAGATTTCTCTTCTATAAAACAACACTCAGAAACATTCACACTTCAAAAGTTTATTAGGGTGGTATTCTATAAGTCGTGAATCAGTCACTTCGCGTTACTTTTGTCGTTTTGGTAGTTTATAAAACGTTACAGCAGTTCGGTGACTACCTGCGTTGAGTTGCGTTCACCGAACAGCCGTAACATTTTATAAACTACCAAAACGACAAAAGTAACGCGAAGTGACTGATTCACGACTTATAAAACGTTACAGATGTTCGGTGACTACCTGCGTTGAGTTATGTTATTTAATGGGTAGTTTATAAAACTCAGCGCAACGTTTTTGACCACTTCAGCTGTCAAATTGAACACGCTACCGTTCTTCGCGCTAGTTGAAGAAATTACAAATTTAAAGAAAAATGTCGATCGAGAATAGGCAGATGGAAGTATTTTGCATTTCATTGCTTATAAGTAGTTGCCAATTTTGGCTGAAATGCATTCGACGGATAGAGCTCAAACTTTTTTTTTAAATAATTCAAAATTATATTGTTTACGCACTGAAATTCTTATTTACAATAATAAATTCGAAATGGAACGTTCAAATAAATAATGCGTTGCAAAACTATTATAATTATATTTAAAAATTATAGACATCAGTTCAGAAGAAAATACAACTGATTTAATAAAGATGGGGAAATTTATTGGACATTGAACCCCAAAATAAGATAGGTTTTTACACATTTTATGTGAATATTGTTGGTATTTGCAGTATTATTTATTTATTTATTTATTTATTCATTCTTCATCAATAGAGGCAAAACCTCTTATAGACTACACAGAATTATAGTAATAATCAAAAAAAATAAATATATTAAAAACATTCTTAATTATGATTTAAAGCCTTAAATAATTGTTGCTTAAAACTAATTCTAGAAATGTTATTAAAAATGTCACAATCAATTAGGACAGAATTACATATTTCAGAGCAATGAGTTAGAGGTTCTTTTTGAGCATATTTTGAGCTATTCAGAAAATTCCGAAAATGAAAATTCTCGCGTAATGATCTTGATCTATTATAAATAATAGCAATAACATTTATTATTTATAATGTTGATCTACTGAAATAGAGCTAAATTTTGTAATCTTTTTTATTCTGAGCATTTCACTCAAGATAACTTTTTCTGATCTATAATTGTTTATTTTAGTTTGGCAACTCTATAAACCGCATATGTCAGTGACAGCTTTCGTAAACAAACGCAAGCGCGAAGTGATATATAAACTAAAATTTTTTGACTTCGGCGTTCGCGTTGGCTTTTGCGTTTACGTTCACTTTCGGGACTTCTAGAAGACTACCCTTAAACACTTTTGGAAAAAATACGAAAAAAAAACTCGAAATAAATAATTTTGGGAAAATGTTTTAAAAATTTAATTTCAAGTATATAACAGCTGCGGTCAAAATAATAGTAGTGCACATACTGGTTTGTTTGGAAAGTTTGGAAAAACACTTGTATTACTATTCGATAGTTTTTATTTAGTTTTTTTTAAGTCATATTATAATTGTTTTCAAAAAAAATAACAAAATTAAATCACTCCATTAAATGAAATGGCCGGTCAAAATAATATTAGTTTTGACCACTTCACCCTGAAATATAGATCAAAAATAATTTTTGTCTGGATATTTTTATCCTGAATGACTAATTAATGTATTTTCTACTTACTAGTATTTGGTTGAAGGCACCTTGTTCGCAATAACCGCAGTGCAACGCCGCTGCATTGAGTCTACCAGGTTTTCACATATTTCAGCAGGTATTGACATCCATGCACGCTGAATCGCCTCCCAAAGTTGGGAATTGTTGGCCGGCAATGAGCAACCGCCTTCTTAACATTACACCACGAATTTTCTATTGGATTCAGGTCTGGTGACTGCGGGGGCCATTCTAGGGCATTAATCCTGTTATTTCGCTACTTTGCTAGTATGCTTGGTGTGGAATTTCATCACTGGCATATGGGAGCATCACTTCCTATATTATTTTTACATATACAGTGTTGGAAAAAATAATAGGGACACCGATGTTTTTCTAATATTTTTTTTATTTTTTCTATAATATTTAAATATTTAAATTAATTAAATTAAAAGCGTTAAGTACTTCATATACGCTAACAAAAAATATCAAACTCCAATATGATTTTCAAATAAATAAATTAAAAAATTGAATTTTTTGTTATATGGTCTTGGAAACAATAATAGGGACAAGAATTAAAACGTTGCTATTTCTATAGAGTACTGTTCTATTTTAAATTATTAAAGTAAAATATTAATATTTAGTGGTAGATCCTTTTGCATTAATCACTGCTTGGCATCTGCGAGGCATAGATTCTACAAGATGTAGGCACGTTTCCATCGGTATGGAGTACCAAGCGTTCTTAACTTTTTCCCACAATTCCTTTAAACTTGTGGATTTCTGGAGTCCAATATTGTTTTTTAAGACGCCCCAGAGGTGTTCAATGGGGTTAAGGTCCGGAGATTGTGAGGGCCATTCCAAAATTGTTACGCTTTTCTCTTGGAGCCAGGTTTTAACCAGTCTGGAAGAGGGCTTTGGGTCGTTATCATGCATGAACTGCCAACTAAGTGGCATTTCTTCCTCGGCAAACGGAAGCATTTCATTATTTAGAATGCCAACATAATCGACAGCACACATCTCATTCTTAATCCAAAAAATAGGACCCACTCCGGATGCAGAAAAACAGCCCCATACCATCATTGACCCGCTACCATGTTTCACAGTCTTTTTGGTGTACTTGGGATCATATTCTTTGTTCTTCGGTCGACGGACGTAAGTCTTCCCGTCAGAACCAAACAAATTAATTTTTGTTTCGTCTGACCAAAGTACATTTTTCCAGTTTGAACGGTGTTGGTGTTTCTTGGCGAAAATTAATCTCTTTTGTATATTTTTTTTGCTCAACAACGGTACTTTCCTTGGGCTTCTTCCCATTAATCCTGCGTCCGTAAGCCTGTTTCTTACTGTCCGACTGGTAACTGGTGCATTTAAACTCAGTTGTAGTTCCTTGGAAGACATAAAAGGGTAGTTTCTTGATAGGCGCACTAAATGTTGATCGAAACGGGATGATGTTTTCCGCTTTCTTCCTCTCGTTTCCATAGTGCGTTTTGAATGGATAGCATTAAAAACTTTGTTCCTCGAAAAGTTCATGATACTTGCTATTTCTCTAATAGATTTTCCCGCGTTGTTTAATTTTTTAATCACTTTTTTCTCCTCTTCGGTTGTATGAACTCCGCGACCCATTTTTAAACACTAATTTGTCAATTTACAAAGCACATGTTGCAACAAAGCAAGCAAACGATTATTAACCGTTATTTTTTCTCTCCTCTCAGAGATTGAGCTAAAACTAAAATAGTATTCTATAGAAATAGCAACGTTTTGATTCTTGTCCCTATTATTTTTTCCAAGGCCATATTACAAAAAATTCAATTTTTTAATTATTTATTTGAAAATCATATTGGAGTTTGATATTTTTTGTTAGCGTATATGAAGTACTTAACGCTTTTAATTTAATTAATTTAAATATTTAAATATTATAGAAAAAATAAAAAAAATATTAGAAAAACATCGGTGTCCCTATTATTTTTTCCACCACTGTATGTGCCGATCCATGATCTCCTTTATCTAGTAAATAGGCCCAACGGCGTAATATGAAAAACTAGCTTTAACCATTATGCTGGATCCTCCATTTCCAATGGTTCTCGTTGTGTATTTTGGGTCATATTCGATATTTGGTGGTCGTCTGACATATTGACGAGAACCTCTGCCGCCATAAAGTACAATTTTGAATTCGTCAGACCACAAAATATGTCTCCATTTTTCTATAGGCAAATTCATACGCTCTTTGGCAAATTTTAATTTTTTCCCACATGGGTTTTTATTAGTAGCGGCACTTTTCGTGGACTGCGAGCTTCCAGATGATTATCTCGCAACCGTCTACGGACTGTATCAACATTCAACTCGTCTTTTATCAATGTGGCTGGTGCAAACGGGTTTTGAATATCTAAATACCCGTTGAACTAATGTCTGCGACATTACAGAAGGTCGACCTCGTGTCTCAGGCTGTGATGTAAATTTACCAATAATATTTTGTACTTCTACGTAAGTTTTTCCTTCCAAAATCAATATTTTCATTTGAGCGCGCGTTTCAGCAGTGCAGTGTTTGTCTCTCCCCATATTACCAAAATATTTTATTCAAATTTTAAAATGAAATATTAGAAATGATTAATTTCTAATATTTCACATTTTAATTTTTTCACGAAATGTTAGTTAGCACGCTTTACTATTATTTTTGCGGATGCCAATAACACTTCATTTGACAAAATGCTAAACCATTACAACAAAACCATGGAAGAATGAGAAGGTAAACTCGACAAACAGCTGATATCAATTTGTTCTCGTTGCTTAGTTGGCCGCTTCTGTCTGATTCAAAGGTTTTGTTTTTGTACTTCTCTGTTTACATTTATTTGTTGGTATACCTATGTGTTGACTTTGACATGAGGAGAGCCTAAACAAAAACAAAATGCCTGTTGTTCTTGCCCACAATTGTTGTTGTGTCTAATGCGACTACTTGGTATTTTTACTATGAACAAAACCAAATCTGCACAATTATAACGGCATAATTTGCATTATGCCCTCTCTGTGTAACATTGGGAATGCAAATTCCCGGACTTTTTCATTTACCGGGAAACCGGGAATAATAAATAAATTTCCCGGAATCACGGGAATTCCCGGTTGAAATATGAGCTCCTTATTATATAATTTTTTGAATTTTGTAAGTCAATATTGTGCCAAAAAAGAGAGCAAAGAGTATCACTATCTTAAATAACGAAGTTATATATTACAATGTATGGCGAAATCTAGTCTTTGATGCATCTAATACTGACAAGGATGTACTTCTATTGGAAATTTTATTTTCTCTAAATGTCGGCTAAATAGATCTGCAACATCGTGAGTGCTATATTCGAACCAATTTTCAGCCTTTTAGTTCTAAGAAACGCTTTTCCACGCCAACTTCGTCCACAGACTAAACTTAAGAGAAACGTTTTTAGAGAATTGCTTATACGCGAAGATACATCGCCTCAACGAAAACTATTTTCTTATTCGGAAAAGTTTCGTCATTGCGGCGAATGTGTTTCATTACTGTGATGTTATGTTCCATTGTTGAGATGAATATTTTTTATTGATGTAAAAAACTGGTTTGGAAATATTAATCATCCATATATGAATTAGGTTCTAACATCTTTTTCGTTGAGAAATTGAAATTTTTAATTTAATGGATGAATCAGTATACAATTCAAAACCAGTTTCGTTGCTATTGACAAAAATTTATAATAAACTAATATGAGTTTAAATCTCAAATACTTATAATTACAGTATTAGACAATTGATTATTTATTTCAATAACCGAACCCATAAGACCATGTTTGGTTACAAATTTCTACAAAACAATCCTTCAAGTGTATTAAAAGTTATAAAAGAATATTATTATGCCTACATTTGAAGCTTCACATTATATCTTCTACTAGTTTTATATTTTATATGTAATTTCAGATGACATACAGATTAAATTAATGATTTAAAAATTCAAAAACTACTAAACCCCCCAAAAAGCACAATTGATGTACTTACGATATATTAATTGTGGTCACAAAAATTGAGTTCGCTGAGAAAGGCAACGATAAGGTCTTGTTGTAGAACACGCTTTGTTGCAGCAACGATACAGTTTTCGGGAGTACGAAATATTTCATTGTACCAACTAACGAAAATGTTGATTCCCTACGGATAAATTATTTCAGTGAACTAATACTTTACGAAAATGCACAAATTTAAAACAAATAAAGAGTACCCTAGTGCAAGAAGAGCTTGGAAGATTAAAATTTTTGCTAAAATATTTCATTGTATTCTTTTGCAAATTTCCCGGGATTTCCGGGCAAAAATTCCCGGGAATGAGGGAATTGAAAATTAACTAAATTCCCGAGATGCATTCTCTAGTGCAGTGATTCTCAACCACTGTGCTAAAAGTGCTAATTGTAAAAGAGTGCCGCCAAATTTTAGATACAGTGGTGTGCGATGAAATAGAGTCAACACTAATCAACATTTTCAAAACAAAAACAAATGTAGAAAAATTTAATTTTGTTTATAACTTTTATTTTTAATTGTTCAATTAAGAACTAGGCATTTTAGAACATTAATGTCGATTGTACCAGTGTCATACGATCATCTTTATTACATTGGTTTATTCCTTTGATAGACACTTTAATGTCCCGCCACAAATTCTGAATAGGATTTAAGCCCGGCGACTGCATAGACCATCTTAAAACTATGACACTATTATTTTCAAACGAAGCTTTTGCTCGCTTCGATGTGTGTTTGGGGTCGATATTATGTTGAAACACCCATCGAAGTGGCATTTCCCATTTAGCACAAGGCATCATGATGTTTTTTAATACAGAGGTATAATATGCAGCGTCCATTGTCTGTTCAATTTGGAATAAAGGTTCTGTCCCAATGTAAGAGTAACAACCCCGTACCATTATGTTTCCGCTACCACGTTTAACTGTTTGGATTGTGTTCTGGGGCCTGAATTCGGTGTTGGAAGGTCTTCGTACAGGAAGATTACTCTTATCATAATTACCCAATCTCACTTTAGTTTCAGCTGTCCTCAAAATATTTCGCCATTTGCGTACGGACTATTTCACATGCTCCTTGGCAAAATGCAACATTTTTTGAACGTTCCGTTTGGATAGAAACGGAACTTTTCGGACACTTTTTGCGTTTAAATTGTTTTTAGTTAGCATTTAGAGGTGTCAACATCCCGATCGTATTGCCTTTTAAGGGCGGAAGAGGTAACAAAAGTAAAACTCTACGTGGCGCAATATTTTTGGTTCCAAATGTTCTGTAATTTTCAGGGTTTTACCGTCTGTTTCCTGGATTGGGGTTATATTTTATACCGGTCTCCAACATTTTCTTTGAGCATCCAATTATGTCAGTAATTTGTACGTAGCTTCTGAATTCTTTTCTCAGCTCTTTTATTCTTTCTTGGCGCTTATGATTGCAATACTTAGATCGGCCCATTTTGGAACGAAAATAATGATAATTTATTAATGCTACTAAAGATTAATCATATTTAGAAGCTAAACTTTATTTTCAAATTCATATCCAAACTACCATTAACCATTTCAAAAAAAAAAATATTTTTTTGTAATTGACTCTATTTTATAGCACACGTCATCTCATAGCCTTTAAAATACTGACACTGACCTGGAGAACATAGTGTACAAAATTTATTAAAAATATATTCAGCAGAGGACCGGTCAATCAGGTTCAGAATTTCTTGACATGAAAACATCTTGGACCACTGATTTGCAGAGAATAAAAGTTTGACGAGTGTGTGACTCTATTTCATCGCACACCACTGTATATAAATTTGTCATTATTATTCTTTTCGTTTTTAATTAATAATTGTGTTTATCTTCCTGACGATGCTAACCAAAGGGTAGCGAAATATCGCGGAATAAAATTATTTAAAAATAATATGATTTTAAAAGTAAAATCCTTTTAAAGGGAATAGACCAGTTATTTCTTAAGGGTGTTTTGTAAGTTTTTTAACTTATATTGGGCTACTTTTTTAATGTAAATGAAAACATCAAGTTTTCAAGTTTTCGAAAAAAAAACCAAAAGGAAAAAGGACAATATTTTCATGAGTGTTCCTTAAATAGAAGAGATATTTAAACGAAATCATTAATGACGAAAAAACAACAATAGCATACATATCCAACAGCACTCTCCACCGTTTGTTCTCTCGGGAAAAAACAAAAATAGATAAACTTAAAACAAACTATGTTGTCTATGAAAGTTGTTCTCGAGTGTGTGATATGTGGTTGTAAATTATCAAATAGTGCTATGGTTCCGAGCCAACTTTCAGCAAAAGATAAAAGCTACTTTCAAAAGTCCAAGCAAGTAAAAGTTTTTCGAAAACATCTCGGGACTGTCCTTGGAGGTGGAAAGTTTCCGATAGCCATTCACTTGGAAGTGGCCATAAATGATTCCTTCAGTCCAAACAGCTGACTACTTCCACGCAGTATGTCCTGAGCAATGGCTTTATCGGTAACCTCCGTTAGCTAGCTAAAGTGAGAAGGCGAAACGAATGAGCACCCAGAGTGGTAATGCGATCACTGATACGTCACTGAAGCTCTTCAAATAGTGGACATATTCTTCTGTAAAATGGAAACCACGGTGGGCTGGGTTTGCCTCCCGACACCGTTATATTGGCAATGAAAATACACGACCCTCGCAAAAGTTATAAGGACCACGATTTAAGGATATGTACCTGGACTGTGCGAACGCTATACAGGACGGATGCCACTTTCCCACTGGCGAATGTCCTCGGAAAATATAAAGCTGACATCACCGCGATCCAGGAAATGCGATGGACACACGATTTCAGCATAAGGACATACATAACTAATGGATATCTCCTGATCAGCGGACGTAGAACCAGATTGATCACTTGGTAATAGGGCAGGTACTTTTCGAGTGTAATGGATGTAGGTGTGATTCGAGGTGCCAATATCGACTCGGATCATCAGCTGGAGGCTGCGAAAGTTTGCACAAGACTGAGCAGGGCGAAAAACGTACGTAGCCGAACACGGGAAAAGCTAGATATTGACAAGCTACAAGTACCGGAGATATCAATGTTCTATCGACAGAAGCTCTCTCCTGCTAGAGCAGAATATCCCCTCCCGAAGCGCAGTGGAAGCACATCTTCCATTTTTTGGGAACCGCTGCAAGGACTGAACTTGGCTATCAAAAACCGCAGAAGGATAAGCCACGGTACGACGAAGAATGTCGCATTGCAACTGATGAAAAAGACGCTGCACGTATGGCCACGAAACAGTCAGTTACAACGGGTGCTGCGAGTGAGCGGTACAAGAGGCTGAGAAGGGAGGAAACCCAAGTATTTAGCGGAAAATATGGCAGTGGGAGCAGAGAGAGAGTGAATCCCGAAAATTTTCCAGAGGGTAATAAGATCGAATAACGGGCCTTATAATGGGTTGCCCTGCTGCAAGGACGAGAATGGAAATCTGGTGACTGATAAGCAGTGTGTGCTCAAAATGTGGAGAGACCACTTTTCAGCACTACTCCAATCAGATTCTTCCACTGAAGATCAGGTATTTATGATAGTGGAAGATAGACGAGATTAGAACGGCGATCTCCCGCCTTAAGAATAATAAAGGCGCTGGTGCGAATGGGATACCCGCTGAACTTTTTAAGGCAGGTTGCGAAGGACTGCTAGCCCACGTGCATCGACTTATATGCGGTATATGGCTGGGGGAATCTATGCCCGATGATTGGAGTCTCAGTGTATTATGTCCTGTATTCAGAAAGGGTGATCCGTGTGTTTGTTCCAACTATCTATATAACTATAAGGTCTTGTCGTGCGTATTATGTGAAAGACTAAAACCAATTATTGAAAACCTGATTGGACCTTATCAGTGTGGTTTTAGACCAGGCAAGTCCACGACTGACCAAATATTCACGCTACGCCAAATTTTGGAAAAGACCCACGAAAAGCAAATCGATACATATCACCTTTTTATCGATTACGAAGCTGCTTTCGATAGCTCCATACGGGGAAAACTGTACGAAGCTATGTCTGAACTTGGGATTCCGGCAAAACTGATCCGCCTCTGTAGAATGACGCTGACCAACACCAAATCAGCAGTGAAAGTGGGGAAAGCCCTCACTGAACCATTCTGTACCAAGCGAGGACTGAGACAAAGCGACACACTTTCGTGCAATCTCTTCAACATCTTAATGGAGATAATAATGAGAAATGATGCATTAAATACGAACAAGGCCATTAACACGAAAAGCCATATGTTGCTGGCGTATGCTGACGACATAGACATAATTGGGCTAAATTTGCGAGAGGTTACTGCAGTATTTTTAAGAATCGAAAAAGAATCAGCGAAGGTGGGCCTTGCTGTTAATGAGGGCAAGACCAAATTGATGGTATCAACGACTAGAGAAACCTCTCGACTTGGTCCGCACTTGAACGTTGACAACCGATTTAATTTTGAAGTGGTAGATGAATTTGTCTACCTTGGATCCGCCGTGAACAAGGACAACAACGTCAGCCTGGAGATAGATAGGAGAATTGTGCTTGCAAATAGATGTTATTTTGGGCTCAGCAAGCAGTTTAGGAACAAAGGCCTCTCTCGACGGACAAAAGTCCAGCTATATCAGACTCTCATTTTACCTGTCTTGACATATGGCTCCGAAACTTGGGTCGCAAGCGGATGTAAACACCTGAGAGTATTCGAGAGAAAAATTCTCCGTAAAATATATGGTCCTGTTAGAGAAAACGGCGAGTACCGACGTCGCTGGAACCCAGACCTATATAATCTATATTCTGACCTTGACATAGCTAGGCGAATCAAATTAGGACAATTGCGTTGGCTAGGCCATGTTATCAGAATGGATGAAGATGAGCCAGCGCGAAAGGTTTTCGGCAACGTACCCGATGGAAGCAGGAAAAGAGGACGACCAAGACTCCACTGGAAAGACCAGACAGAAGAATCCCTCCGTATCCTTGGTGTAACCAACTGGCGAGAAAAGGCGAAGGATAGAGCCAGTTGGAAGAATATGTTGAAATTTGTTTGTTTACTTAATATGTGTTAGACGTCTGACCTCATGAGGTTGTAAAACAGTCAATAAAAGTAAAGTATGAAAAGGCTCAAGTAGCTCCTTACGAAATAGCTGAATTTATTGCTGTTAAATTAAACCTCACAATTTGGCTGACGAAAGTATAACCAGCTTGTCGTAAAATTGTAAAAATAATGATGACACAATCCATTGCAATATGAAAGATATGCCGCAAAATAGCAAATTCAACTGTTGCTCTACAAATCGACGAAACAACCGATATTACAGGAAAAGCTCAATTAATTGCATTCGCTAGATTTATTTATGAAAATGATTTAATTAATCATATTTTTGATTTAATTAGTTCATATTTAGAAGAAATTAATGTTTCGTGGAAGTCATGTATTGACATTTGTAGTGATGGTGCTCCAGCTATGACTGGACATCTAAAAGGATTTGTAGCACATGTTAATGAACTGAATGGGGATATATTAGTGACCCATTCTTTTTTGCATCGAGAAGCACTTGTTAGAAAATATTTGATATCAGAATTGAAAACAGTTCTGGAACAATGAGTTAATACGAATTTTTACTATATAACCGTTTTCTTTGAAACTTAGCCAGCAATAATCGCTTGCTTGTAACCAAAACACGACTATTATTTTATTTCGCACATTTAAAAATATTATAAACTATTTTACGCAATGTGTTATAGGTAAGTAAATTAATATTTAAACTTATATTTTTCTTTGTGTGCCGGCAAATTTTGAAATCGTTAAAAGTGTGCCGCAACAAAAAAAGATTGAGAATCACTGCTATAGTGTAACAGTTTGGTGGAAAGAACGAAGAGAAAAAACATAACAAATAAAAATGAGGACTACAGCTAATACGTATTAAATAGCAGTACAACTATTATTTTTACCGTAACTGTATGTAATGGTTCAATTATGTATGGAACAAAATATCGGCACACCTCCATCCGATGGTCCAAATTTTCGATGACGCTGAGGCATAATTGCCGTTAATGTGCCGAATTATCTCATCCTTTAGCTCTTGAATTGTTGCTGGCTTATCGACGTACACCTTTTCTTGCAAATAATCTCAAAGGAAGAAGTCCAACGGCGTCAAATCACATGATCTTGGCGGCCAATTGACATCGCCATCACGTGAGATACACGGCCATTGAATTTGTCGCGCAAAAGAGCCATTGTTTCGCTAGCTGTGTGGCAAGTTGCACCGTCCTGTTGAAACCACATATCGTCCACTTCCATATCTTCCAATTCGGGCCATAAAAAGTTCGTTATCATCTCACGATAGCGAACACCATTCACAGTAACTGCCTGACCGGCCTCATTTTGCAAAAAATACGGCCCGATGATGCCGCCAGCCCATAAACCGCACCAAACAGTCACTCTTTGTGGGTGCATTGGTTTTTCGACAATCACTCTTGGATTATCATTCGGCCAAATGGGGCAATTCTGCTTATTGACGAATCCACTGAGGTGAAAATGTGCCTCATCACTGAAGATGAAAAAATCACGAAGTGCACGATATGCATTTTGATTTGAACGCCCATTTCCATAATAAACCTGAATAACGTTGCTCGATTGTGTATCTTTTTTCCATGGTTCAAATTGAGTTAGTCTGAAATTGAGAAATGTCAAATGAAATGCAGAAAAAAACTTGACGTTTAGGTGTGGTTCACATTAAACATCGGCCCTTAACATTTAACCACCTGTTACGTATTGATGTTATCTTACAAATTTTTTATTTGTTATAGACCAATTCACGACCAATTAATTAAAATTTTAATCATTTCCTGTGAAAATTCGACTTTTTTTACATATTAAGATATCCTAAGCTCATTGATGCGTAGGATCTATTTCTTTTTTTGGCAAACATCGAAAGTGAAAAATTTGTTCAAAAATTTCACATTTTCAGACAATGTTCACTGTAGGGTGCATTTCCAAATGATCCTAATTTAAGATTGGATATGTTTGTCAACGCCTTGTCTTTCAGAAAAATTTATAACCTTTTATAGGTTTCTTGGACAAATCAAAAGAAAATAATAATGTATTCATACCATTACAATATAATACCTTTTCGGGAAAATACTTTGTTTTTTACAGTTTAAAAAAAATATCAACTTTAAGAAGTCGGCATTGCCAAGAGGGTTGAGATAACTTAAAAATTTACCAGCGTATCCCAATTTAGTGGTGTTTTCGGAAATATACCTTTCCCTCAAATGACCGAGTTATTAACAAAAAGCCGAAAAAGTCAAAGCATAAATTGACCATTTTAAACTTTGATAGAGAATATCTTAACAACGGTAAAATATATTCCACAACACTGAGCGTATTTTTTTGTCTGTCTTTCATAGTAAATTCTGAAAAGTAAAACAATTTTGTAATCGGTCTATAAGTGTAGAAGTACCAGTCTTTGAAAGCTTCAACAGCACCAAAGAGGTAAATTTTGACACCCTGTAGCACCAACTGTGTTCATACAGGGTTGTTTCTGAATGCAACATTTTAAAAGCCTGACTCCTTTTCTAAAAATGTCTAGTACATTCCAAAATGATCAGAACAATTATTTTAGAAGTTCTGATACGAGGGTTGTATTTTATGTTTCGGGATTTGGCAACCCTAGTGTTGCAATCTGGCAACTGACAGCTCTATCGTAAAGTTTGAAATTTTTGAGGTTATGCGTACTCAGAACCTTTTGACATACGAGCGCTATTTGTGTTGTTTACAGTAACTTAAAAGATTCATCTCGGCCCAAAAATGGAATTAATTCGTGAACATTTTCGTGCGATTATTTTTTATAACTTTCGACATGGATTAACTCAGCAACAGTGCATGGATGAACTTAATTCAATTTTTGGCGATGAAGCTCCATCAAGGACCAGTGTTTATCGATGGTATGGTGAATTCAATCGTGGTCATAGTTCACTCCAAGACGAATTTTGTGAAGGTCGTCCAAAATCAGCTGTTGTTCCGAAAACCATTGATGCTGTGCGCGAACTGATTTTGCAAGATCGTCATGTGACCTATCGTGAGATTGAAATAACCTTAGACATTAGTGGGACCAGCATACATTCAATATTGCATAAACATTTGACTGTCAAAAAAATTTGTTCGCGTTGGATCCCACACACTTTGTCAATCGCTCAAAAAAGGCTCGTGTCGATTGGTCGAAAGAAATGCTCCAAAAATACGATCGCGGTGCTTCGAAACACGTCTATGACATCGGTATTCTAATTTAATGTCTTAAAATACAAATTCAAGTAGTTTTGAAATTTCTGCTTAATGTAATTTGATTTGACCTCATACTTTCAACTGTATGCGCAAAATATAAATAAAATATATTAAATGAAATAAATAAAGTTGACGTTTTCGGTCGCCTAGAATTGGCAAGGTAGTAGAACCTAAATCAGTTTTATTTACACTTGAACACTAACAATAGCTACGATTGAAGCATGGTGCATTAATTTCATATAAATTCAATTCAATTCAGTTTATTTACAATAATATAATTAATGGTTGAAACTAATAATAATATGTACAAGGGTGTGGGAATGAGATTTTCTGTTCTGCTTTAACCATAAAAAAATTATGTGGTTTTGATATCAGGTATACGATTTTATCTTGATAGTATTGGAGTTGGAAGGGACAATTATACAAAAAAAAAACTGTTTAAAGAAAATACATTAAAAACAACTTAAGCTAAGTAACTTAATTACAATTTATACAATATGGTTTACATGAGCTTATTCCGATTGTAGGCACGAAAAAGCAAAGTTCGAAGTAATTTTGTTAATATTGTCATGACCGAGATCAAATTCAGCTAGAGTGTGCAGGCAGACGCAGACGCTGGGTGGAGTAATGCCAAAGTAACTTGAATATCAATTTTAGATCATTATTTTAAGCAATCTGAAGTCTTTTATTGTTACAATTTGCCGAAGAGAAACAAAGTTGAAATATTAAATAACACCCAATTGGTCTTTATTTCACAATAAATAAAAAAACCGAAAGAATTATATGACATAATACCATCCCCACCAAAAAAAAAACCCCCCAAGAAGGGAATAAAATTGGTTTCAAAGAAATAACACTAAATTCAAATGACTTAATTTCTGTGTGTGCGCAATATACAGAATATCTGAAGAAACATTTGTTTTGGAAAATCCCAGTTTTTGTAAAAGCGCAGAATCTAATGAAATAACACCAGAATGGCGCCACGAAATAACCCCCAATGAAATAACCCCCAAACTCGAAAATGAAATAATCCCAAAAAAAATCAGGAAAATCGAATTTGGGGATAATTTCCTAATTTTCGGGAGTTATTTCATTTTTAATTTGGGGATTATTTCATAATGAAATAACCCCCAAATGAAAAAAGCCCCAAATTTTTTTTTTTGGGGTAGTTTCATTGCCATTTTGGTTTTGGGGGTTACTTTATCTTATTTGGGGTTAATTTCATTTCCGCACATTTTTACAATAATGAATTCCTCTAAATTCTTTAATAATAATAATATTATAATAAATAATAACTATTTTGGGGTTTATTTCATTTACTTGGGGCTTGCTTCATTGGAGGATATTTCTTTTCTATTTTTGGGGTTATTTCATTAGGCGGTAAGTAGTATCTTTTGGGGGTTCTTTCATTTCTAATTTGGGGTTATTTTCATCTTTTTTGGGCCTTTTTTCATTTTGGGGGTTATTTTATTCGTCAAAGGATGTGATATTCTGAAAGTTTTTTGGAAAAGGTGGGTCCAAAATTCCTAAACTGTACACCAATACCTATTATTTGATATTAGTTCCAATGACGCAAACTTTTCTGTTTGACCACCATGGGCACACTTAGTCCGTCATCCAAATGAAATAGTTATATTCGTCAAAGAATATAATATTCTGAAAATTTTTTGGGGAAAGTGGGTTTTAAACTCTTGAACTAGACACCAATAGCCATTGTTTGATACTAGCTTCATTAACGCTACCTTCCCCATTTGACCACCATGGACGCAATTAGTCCGTCCTGCATATGAAAAGTTATATTCGCCAAAGAATATGATATTCTGAAAATTTGTCCGGGGAAAGTGGGTTGTAATTTCTTAAACTAGACACCAATACCTATTATTTGAAACTAGTTTTATTGACGCAACCTTCTTCATTTGACCATCATGGATGCACTTTATCCGTTCTCCATATGAAAAAGTTATATTTGTCGAAGAATATGATATTCTGAAAAGTTGTCCGGGGAAAGTGGACACCAATACCTATTATTTGAAACTAGTTTTATTGACGCAACCTTCTCCATTTGACAATCATGGATGCACTTAATCCGTTCTCCATATGAAAAAGTTATATTTGTCGAAGAATATCATATTCTGAAATTGTTATTTGTGGAAGTGGGCTTTAAATTCTTAAGGTAGACGCCACCAAGACCTATTATTTTATACTAGTCACATATCCTGAATATCCTGAATCCTTTTCAAAACATATATTTGTAATAATATATGTACAGTATCGGACAATACACATTGGACTGAATTCTCATTTCCTCTAAATCTTGGAAAAGTCAAAAGTTATAATTGATATATGTGTAGAAATTTTTTAAACTAAATCTTTATACATTCTTTGTTAAAAAAGAGTTAATTTTGTGATTGTTTTTAAAATTTAAATTTTATTATAACGATAAAATCAAAACAAACTGGACTAGATATTACTATCAATATTTTGTAGAATATCCATAGTCTTTAAGGACTGCCAAGCATCGTTTTGGCATGGACGCAATAAGATTGGTTAATGGCTTTGCATCTATAGCAGACCAAACCGCTTTAATTGTCTGGAAAAGTTTGCTTTTTTCTCACCCTACACCTTCTCGGCTTATTATTTTGTTAACTATTTCACAGAGATTTTCGATTGGGTTTAAGTCGGATGTCTGTGCTGTCTGTTCCTTGCTTTGTGAACCAATCACTGACATACCTTGAGGTATGTTTAGGATCGTTATCCTGTTGGAATTGCCAAAATGTTGGCATATTCCAATCAGCGTGGGGGAGCATAACATTTTCCAAGATTTCCTGGTATGAAAGTCTATCCATAATGTCGTCTATTTTATGTATGGGCCCAACACTATTTCCGGAGAAGCAACCCCAGACCATCACATTTCCACAGTACCGGGGATCCAATCGTTTATTAGGCGGTCTACATATTCTCTTTATTCCATCAGAATATACTAAATTAAATTTAGATTCGTCAGAAAATAGAACGGTGTTGCATTTCTCTTTATACCAACTGATATGCTCTCGTGCAAATACAATACAAGGTTTTCGGTTTTTATCTGAAATTATTGGTTTTTTTTGAGGCACCATAACTTTTCAGTCCAGCATCACATGCTCTTCTTTGCACAGTTCTACTGCTAATTTATAGGCTAAGAGCACTAAGAACACTAGGAGCAGATTCTTCTGGATGCTTTCGAAATTCTCTAACAATTCTGGAATCATATTTGGATGTCGTGCATCTTGCTCGGCCACCAGAGTGGATAGTTTTAATTCTTCCTGTGGTACTGAACTTTTTTATAATAAACCTGACTGTAGACTTTGGCATTGAAGATTTTTCGCAAATTTCTTTTTGTGACAAACCGTCCTGATAATTTGTAATTATTAATTTTTACAGAATTCGTTGTATTTGCTTCGATCCATATTGGATTTTACACTAAAAATTAAAACAAAATCTAGTAATAATTCACTTAATATTTTACAACGTCTCACCTTCATCTAATCGAAATCGTTGATCAACTAAAGTAATTACATATTGTAACAAATGTGATAAAAAAAATAAATAAATGGTTTCCCATTACATCCCATGAAGAGATTAGGGAGAGCTTCTCACAAACCAGTGAGCTGTGCGCGTTCCAGTTTTACACTCACTGATTGGGTCCTAAATTTTTACACCGATTCCGAACGGTATTTTTGAGAAGCTTTTTCATGGCTAAGTACTCGATAGTGTCGCCGTCACTAAGCGAGGTGACCGCCGTCGAAAGAAATTTAATGTGGTCAGAGCAGGGATCGAACCCACGTTCTCATGCACAAGAACCGCGCACACTACCATTGCACCACCGACGGCCATTCACCGCCGATAGCATTCTCTATTTTCACTAATATGTATTCGCTCTCTGGTGTTGTAACGGAACATTTACCGTTTACTTAAAAAAAAGTCAAATATGTTTTGTCGCATACATTTTTTGTATAGCATGAGTTATATGAGGACAAAATAATAGAGAGTACATTCATAGAGTAATACTTAAGAGTTTCCATTACTCTCTTCATGACGACGAGGTAGTAGGCCATTTCATAGAGTTTTATTTGCTGCTGCATTGTACCAATTTTACACTTTCGTTGGACATAAAACGGACAGAAATCAAAGGCAATGCGTATTTTCGTTCAATGCAAACAACATAAAACATAATTTAGCTGTCATTAGTATCAATAAACAATATTTAAAATTAGTTCCTGTCTTGTTTGCTCTCTCATTCTCCATCATCGGCCTAGTACCTTTTCGATCAGCTGTGCCATAGAATCCCCCTGGTACATTCAGAGCAACGTGGAAATTACTTTTTTTTTTGAAGATCTATACGCTTTACGATTTATTTATATAAAATAGATTTTCAATGACTATTTGGATATTGCAACCCATTATATCTGTGGTCACAAACAATAATAGCCTAAGTCGATTCTAACATTTTTCAGGGAGAGCAGTTTAAAGTTTAATATCTTTACTGGAAATCAGGAGTCGGAGTTTTTGTGATAACTTTGTTGCAGATAACAAGGAAACGAATTCTTTTACTTACTTCTTAACAGAAAAGAGCTGCTTATTTCAGCACGGTGACTTCTCAAAATTTTTTTTTAAATTTTGTCCTAACTCGAGTTAGGCTATTGTTTGTGACAACAGATATAAAAAAAAAATTTGTTTTTTCTAGTACCTACATCCGTTACTGTATATTGCAGTCACACAGTTCTCATATAACTCCTGGCAGAGGAAGCTTTTTATGTTTTGAAATTAATTGAAAAATATAGCTGAAAAATTCCTTTTAGATTTGTAAAATTGAATGATTTTTTATATAATGGTCATATGTATAATAGCAGTTTAATATAGTTCTATTAACGAGTTAACAGACTGCTCCCAATATTTGTGCCGGCATAACTCTTGAAGTTATATTCCAATTTATCTTCACATACATGCTTAGTAAGAGTCCGTCGTGACATAATGCTGCCAAAGTTAGAGGTTTACGCCGATTGTTTCTGCTTCGGCGGCGGCATAGTGACATAAGAAAGTCGGCGACGGCGGCTTGATCGGCTAATCTGGCGGCGGAGGCAAGGCCTTCAATATTACAACCGCTTTCAATGGTGACCAAATCTAATGTGATTATCTCTTTGAAAATTGTTATACATATATATTGACGCCTTCTTTTGGGTTGATATTAGTGTATTCAAAACCGAAACGGGTTAACCGAATTTTGGCCGGTTAACCGTGCTTCGATTTGTGAAAATTGCTATTATCGAAGAACCGGTTTCACCGGTTATTTTAAATCGATAAACCGGTTTTCGGTTTTTAAAGACCAGTTACGCAACTGATATTACAACACAGAACAACAAACCGAAAGCCTGTTCAATTGCTCACGTGGTTACTAAACCCATCAGACAGACAGAAAATACTTTGCCAACGAATTATTTCGCCGCCTGTTTCATGAAATAAGTTAACCAATGGAAATAGAAGATATATCTGCCAACTCCGATTTAGATGTAAGTTCCGGAACTAATGACAATACGAGGACAATATGTTAGCAGAAATGCATAAAACAATAAACAGTATTCACAATCCTAATAAAATTCCAAAACGTTCATGGAACGTAGCGTCAGCCTATTTTGCCCTACGCACATACTGAACCACGGTCGTCAGAGAGAAGTTTAAAATGGGTCTGGTTCTTTGTGCGGACGTCAATCTTCACCACATAATTTGATGAAGTACCGGAGTGAGACTGGAATGTCAACAAAATTCGACATACAGTGACTTACAGCGAAAATGATGCAGCCATCGAATAAATTAAAATGTATGATTTATGTAAAAATAAATTTAAAAAAATAAAAACCCAGGTATTAGGCTGTCTATATTAAAACAAAATTTAAAATAAAATTAAATTTCACTGTTATTTTATTTAATAAAAAATTCACATCAAAAATGATGCAGGTATAAAAACTGTAATTAGTCATATACGTTTTTAAACAAAACTTCGAGTTTTTGATAGTTAATATTTCGTAGAATATTCGTTGTTGTCTATGACTGCTTTTAAACGCTTCGACATCGATCCCACTAATTTTTTCGTGTAGTCGGACGAAATTTTCTTCCGTTCAGCTACCAGAGCAATTTTCAAGTCCGCTTGATTTCGAATCTCATATTTTCGTATTTCACGTTCCAAAACTGACCATAGATTCTCAATAACGTTGAGATCCGGAGACTGGGCTGGAGTTTGTACTACATGTGGACAGTTCCAAATAGGCCAACTTTGCACAATTGCTGATTTGTGTTTCGGATCGTTGTCCTGGTAAAACCGAAAGTCTTCACGAATGTTTAAATTTGAGGCACTTTGCAGAAAATTTGTTTTTAACAGATCCAAATATACTCAGCCTTATTACGAATGTCGTTCTCGTATTTCGACTACGACAGCGACACTCGTAATAAGGCTGACTGTCTTATCCATAGCACTATCGATAAAAGTTAAAATTTCCAACTCCATACCATCACATGCCCGCCACCGTGTTTAAAAGTGCATCGTAAATTCGCCGGCTTCCGTTCCGCATTTGGTTTTCGCCATACAAAACTCTTACCGTCTGATCGAAAAAGGTTAAATTTGCTTTCGTCGGCAAAAATTACCGTATTCCAAAAAGTTTCACTCATATATAAATGCTCCTTTGCAAATTTCAACCGAGCACTACGGTTTTTAGCACTGACGAATGGTTTATTACGGGCTGTGCGTTCATTAAAAACAGCTTCCCTGAGGATTCTTCGTATGGTTTCTGCATGACACTTCTTAACAAGAAATTTCTCCACTTCATTTGTTAAAGCTGGAGCACTTAAGTGTGGATTTTCACGTATTTTCCGAACAATCCCACGAACATCGCGATCATTAAATATTTTATTATGAGCCGTTTTAGTTTTATTTGCCACTCGATTTTCTCGAACATAGCGTTCAATGATATGTTGAACAGTTCCTTGACTCAATTTCACAATTTCTGCAATTTTCCGTTGACTTTTACCATCTTTGTAGTGTTTTAAAACTATTTCTCGCACTTCAACTGTTGTTTGACGACCCATTTTAACGTTCACTCTGCAAATGCTAGTAATGGAATGTGCAAGTTATAAAATAATACTAGTAGAGCCTTTACTTCCAAAACGGTAAATATTTGGTATTTGAAACTCGACGTCATGATGGCCCAACTAATTGTAAATCTATGTGCATCAATTTGGCTGTGGGATTACATTTTTGTATGCATGCATACTTTGGCTTCGCGCTTCTAAACAAATTTGAATTTTGCTGAATTTTTAAGTTTATTAGAATAAACACACTTGTATCAAATCACTAAATAGGTTAAATTTGTATATTCGTTAATATAAAATATATTTCTTGTAAAACACTCTTATAGTTCTATACTGCATCACTTTGGTTGTGAGTCACTGTAAATAATATAAGAAGAGTAAAGATCTTCAAAGAGTAGTTCTTGGAAACATTTCTGCGAAGGCAGTCAGACTTCCAGACTGCGTAAAGACCTGTCGACGACTCTCACATCTCTAGGATATCTGAGGGAACACACCTTTGAATTGGTAGACCTCCTTCTTAACGTACACTATCCAGGAAACTGGCCCGAAGACATAAGGCCAGATTCACCGAAGAACCACTACACTAGGCAATAGTAAGTTGTAAGCCCTACAAATCACCTGGCTTCTGAAACTTCATATGCGCTGTATCAAGTTATCCACCAAATTCCAAAAGCGGGGAAGCCATCGCATATTTTTTTCTGAAGGCATTGGAAAGGATGATTGACTCATATCTGTGAACGATCATATAGGAGTAGGTACTTCCCAACTGTCCACATGCCAGCACTTTTACAATAAAGACAAGTCTACGGAACAGCTCTGCACGCTTTAGTGAGTTGCATAGCTTAATCTACATATTTACCTGAAGGAATACACTTTTGCCGCATTTGTCCATATAGAAGGTGCCTTTCACAACGTCTTTCCGGGGTCGATAAAATTAGTTTTTTAGTACTGGCTTGTAAGTAATAACTTATTTGCAAGATTTATTTAAGATTTTGGACCAATAAACCAACACATTTTGTTAGTTCTAATTGTAAGCTGCTCTCTTTTTGCCTAATATGTTGTTTCCACGTACGCCTTTTGTCTAAATGTATTCCTAATTATTTTACGTAGTCACCTTTTGGAATTTCACTACCATTTAATTTAATTTCTTAACCAAAATGACAAATGAGTTGATGACTTTTCCGTAATAACGTATATTCTATACATCTTCAGGTAATGATAAATTTTATTAAGCTCGGCTCTAAGATAAATATTGTGTAAAGAATTGGTCCCAGAACGCTTCATTGAGATACTCCAGCACTTATGTATATGACGCATTATAGCAAAATAAATGGCCGACATTTACATAGAAACTGTCTTAATTTCATGTAGAAACAATCCCCAACAAATATTAACGGAAATGAGCCCCAACATTTAAGTTTAGTACAATTTATTTGAATAAAAACAACCAGTTTGTCGTACGACCCAAAATATCCACTTCCAAATCATTTCAGCTACAAAATATTTGCAATAGGTTCGAATTATCCAAAGACGAGGCCAAACCGAGACACTTCTTAACAGAATTTAGTGTGCTCCTGTTTTCCTCACAGAAGTTCCCAGATTTTAGTGAAGGAACATGTATCGCAATTAAACAGAATCAGCCTTATTACGAATGTCGTTCTCGTATTTCGACTACGACAGTTTTGTAAAAGATTAAAGATAATACTCCAACTTTGTCTTCAATCTTTTACAAAACTGTCGTAGTCGAAATACGAGAACGACATTCGTAATAAGGTTGAATATGTCTCACGGACGCCACTTTCAATATCGCACCTCAGGGTTGTTTTAATTAAACGACGTTTGAAAAAAATTTGTTTTATAAAACTCAATGGGTTAGCCATTCTTTTCCGTATTTCCAATATATAATATTCGAAAAGTTTTAAATTAAGATAGATGTTTAGAAAACAATAAAATATCAGAAAATTTTCAATGCAATTGACAGTTAAACAAATTATGTGTATCTATCCTTCTTATTCTGTTGTACGAGTACGTGTAGAGCAGAGCGCCGCCGGCGAAATTCGTAGTAGTTGTAGAAAATGGCGTGATTTTTATTTTTCGAAATATGTTACTATTTATTGTATTTTATTTGAAGTTAATTCCACAGGTTTCATTATTGTCAGCCAATAATGTGATATGTGTATTCAAAACCCCGGGTTTTCAAAAATTTCAGTTTTCGGTTGCTTCGAATATTCCGATTTTGGCGAAACCGGTTTTCGATTAAACCGAGGTATAGAAACCGGTTTCGGTTTTTATGACAAAATGGACAACTAAGCGTTTTATAAATATCTTTTATTTTTAATTCGTCTATTTGAATTTTGAGTAGGCCATGTTAAGTTTGGAATTTAATTTCGCTTGAAAAAAATACTAATAGATATTTTATCAAAATTATGATTTTATTGGTAAGGCTCATTATTGATATTTATGAATGAACACATCGTTAGAATGACTTCCACGAGTTGATATACAGTACCTAATTATATCTATTAAATTTTTTAGTACATTTTCCATTGTTTGGACCTCTGTTTCATGTTTTAAGGCCTCAAAGGACTCGGGATGGTTTGCGTATCTTATATTTTACGGCGCTCCAGAGATAATAGTCTAAAGGGTTCAAATCGCAGATGCGAGACGGCCAATGGACATCCGAGTTTCGGCTGATTATGCGGTCTTCGAACACAGTGCGTAAAATATCGATTGTGACATAGGCTGTGTGGGTCGTAGCGCCGTCCTGTCTTCAATTTTTGGGAACAAAAAACCGTTGAGCATGGCACGATAACGCTCGCCATTGACGGTTACGGCGGCTCATTGCTCATTTTCGAAGAAAAATGGGTCTATGATGCAAAAACCCCACCCAACAGTCGTTCGTTGTGGATGCACCGGCTTCTCCTCGACGACCTGTGGATTTTCCGAGCCCCAAATGCGACAATTTTGTTTGGTAACGTACCCACGAGGTGAAAATAATCTTCATCGGGAAATATGAATTTTCAGTAAAAACGCTCAAAAGAGTGCAAGAAATATTCAGTTCTGCGAACGGTGGCGAGTTGATGTTGACGGCTGTTCGAACACACTTTCAGCTAAAGTGGCAATAATTTCCACTGAACGCCCGTGACGAGCACGCACACGAGTAGTTTGGTCCACTGACGATGCGGATTGACGAATTCGCTTCACAAACTGATCCACAAACTGCGTTGATGGCACTTTATTTGAGTCGAATTTATTTCGTAGATTTCTGACAGTTTGGTTGGAAGACTTAGACTATTTCCCAATATATTTTCGAGCCGTCGGTGGTGCAATGGTTAGTGTGTGCGGCTATTGTACATGAGATCCTGGGTTCGAACCCTGCTCTGACCACCTTCAAATTTCTTTCGGCGGCAATCACCTCGCATAGTGACGGCGACACTATCGAGTATATAGCCATGAAAAATCTTCTCAAAATACCGTTCGGAATCGGTGTAAAACTGTAGGTCCCAATCAGTGAGTGAAAACTGGAAAGCGCACAGCTCAGTGGTTTGTGAGAAGTTCTCCCCGGTCCCTTCATGGGATGTAATGGAAAACCATTACATTTGAAATGTCTAGCCTTTAACAAATGTTGTAAATTATTGATACGAGGCAAACATTTCATTAAATGTGATGTTCCACAGGAAAGGGCCCTTGTCTTCCCAAACCAAATTGTACAGGAGGTCTAAAAATAGACGTTTATGTAAATTTGATCGGTTTTCATGTGTTGGTTGCCCAAACTTGTTCCGAGCATTTTATAATCGATTTAAAGCAGAGATGACCTAAAATTTGTATGGTGTAGTATTGGTGAGAAAAACGATGTTGCTTCAGTCGTTGGTTAGACAGCGACGTGTAAACAAGTAAGTGCACATATGCATCTTTTGCTGATATATCAGCAAAAAATTTATATACCCGTGCTCATGTGCATACGTCGCTGTCTAAACGGCGGGTCACAAGTGATTAAAGTCGATTATTATATCAGATCTACCAAAAAACGAGATTTTCCCCAACCTCTACCAACTTCAAGAAAGGGACCTTATCGTCCACTATGTATTATAAATGGGGAAGTTACACAGAAAAAAATAAAAATCAATTTCAATTAAAAAAATTGTTTATTTGATTAATTTTTTAATTGATTTTGGTGTTATCACGAAAATGATAATATTAATTAAAGGTATTTGTAAATTTGTCAAAAAAAACTTCAATTAAAAAATTTGTAAATTTGATTAAAACATTTATTGATTTTTTTTTTCAAAAATATTGATTAAGTATGTAATCAAGGTAATTACAAATATTATTGATTTTTTTTCGCGATTTTTGATTAAATTTTGAATTGAATCAATTAAAACCGTTGTTGCTTTTTTCAGCATGAAACCCCCACCCCCTGCGACGACGCTAAAAAAAAACTAAAATGTTCTATTTTTAAATCGTTTTATTCAAGGTTTCGCAGATACACATGTAGTAATATCTATAAAAAATAAAATTTTTTAGAATTTGGATTCATAATCGGAACTAATGTCCGGTTTTATTAAACAATTATTATATATTAAACATGTACGGCCTTATTCATAAAAAGTTATTACAGGTTTGAGAGAGATGATTTTTTGCCTACTCCAAGTTCTGTTGTAAACTCAAAAAATTAATTGTAAATATGATTAAAAATTTAATTGATTCAATTAATTTTTAATTGAATTTTTGAAAAAAATTCAATTATATTTTTCATTGAAATTTACAGGCCAATATATTTTTCTGTGTAAGGTTCCTTTTAATTTTGGGTTGTCTTGGAATTTATTTTTTAATAAAAAGCTATTAATACTTTTTTGTTTTTAACATTATTATATTGGTGATTCTGAAAGGCACGAGACTATTTAAAAATAGACTATTTAAAAATAGTCTCTCTTTGTTAAAATTTTTTTAGTTGCACAACTTCACTTGGTTTCTTGTTTGTAATTTTATTTGCAAAAGTTTAGTAAATTTGAGTGTTATTATTATTGTGTGGTAGTTAGTCAGTCACAATGGCTGACAAGAAACTTAACCAATTATTACTAAAATGTATGAACAAATCTTCCACAACAGAAGTATCGGATGAGGATAGAAGATTGTGGGAGGAATATTTTTATTGTGATGAAACAAATACATCTGATGAAGATCACGATCTTGAAGGACTTGAAGTGGAACCTCTGCCAGGTGCTTCAGGGCTTAATTTGGAAGACATTCCAGTGATTCAGGTATGTATCTGTCATTTTATCTTATCATTCCTCCCAGTTGGACACACAAAATTTGCCGTCGACTAGACGTTTAGACTATTTAAACAACGATTCAGGGTCGAAAGTGCCAGCTGTATTGAAGATGTTACCAATATTGTAAAAATGTTATCTCCAAGCTCCGAGCTCAACCAGCCAGTTCAAACGGGCACTGAAAGTGGACAAGTATTGGTTCCAGTTTATGATTGGAGTTTTTATTTTCAAAATCAACATTGGAAAACCATTACACAAATTACAAGTTACGTATTTTCAATTTCGTTCTACTAGGAAGGAACCAGGTTTTGTCTACACAAAAAAGAAACTTGAGGATTCTTCGTGGGTAAAACACCAGATCACCACTGATACCTCCTGTCCAGTGGATTTTCCTAATGAAAGACAACATGACGGACTAACAAGAGAAAGAAAAGATTATTTATTGAAGAAGATAAGGGCATATTGTCCAGGCAAAAACAAGGATGTTCTGTGTCCTAATCCGGACGAGAATTAGATTATTAATGAAGATGAGGAGAATGACGAAGAAGAAAATGTTATTATACAGTCTCCTGCATCTAAGCGTTCACGGCGCAGACTCCTCTAAACTAAAATTTTAAAAATAGTTTTATTATTGTTGAAAAAAAATATGTTTGTTTTTAATTATTATCCCAGTCTGGGCCACTTTTCAATTTTTCTATTATATCAATAAAACGATACCCGTTACAATATTTGATATCTACACAAAAAATCCTATAAGAAATGGTTACTCGCGTTTCTTAACTAGCTTCTCATATTTCAGGAAAGCATTTTAAAAAATGCCAATCTTTGAATCTCATAATCTCGAAACTTGAGATTATCATACTAGAGTTTCAAAATGCTATAACTAATCTAATTTTTGAAATTTTTTGGTTATTGAGGTGTCTTTTTATTCAGAATAATGTGTAATTTTAGGAAATCCAAAAAAATGGATTTTGATTTTGGGAAGCTAAGGTCGCTTTTCCTATGGAACATCACATATGTTCAATTTATGGTCAACCAGTACAATTGCTGATAATTTAGTTGTCTAAAATTGTCCGTATTGTCGTGCAATTGTGTTAGTTAGATACACTGTAAACTTATACCTAAATTTCCTTGAAACTTTATACCATCAACTAAAATGTAAAACAACATAACATCTCAAGGTTAGAGGAGAAACAAAAAACGATATAAAATGGAATCTTCTTGAGATATTGAAACAACATTTTCAAATCTGGAGTAACATGACACTAGAAATATATTTTGTTGTTAAAGTACACTTTATGCTGTGTCTTACGTTATTTTGAATTGTTGTTTTCTGAAACAAAATAACGTATCATCAATATAAATTTGTATGAAATTTGTTGAACCGTCTTAAACATACCCTCACCCTAAGTCATCCAGTGCGTCTGAGTTCTGATAAAAAAAAAACGTCTCTATTGTGACAATATTCAATAGCAGATTGATATTGCGCTAAATATTATTTAATACCCAACTTAGTTAGAATCCGAAGAGGTTTTGGGAATTTTTGTGACTACCAACCAATTTTCCGCCCAATATTTACATGGGAGGTACAAAAATTGGAATGGCGAAGTTGATAATTTTTTATTACACAGTAGCTTTTGGTCAGTAGCTTTTTGATCACTACCAAATTTTATTTGGACCGGTTGTGGGTTACTGGAGATATCGAGTCGGCCAACCGCATATACATCCAACTTTTGTATGGGAGGTACGAAACTGGGCGTGGCGTGGTAGTCAATTATTAATAACACAGTATCTTTTAGTAAAATATTGCCTAGTACCGAATTTCGTTACGATCGGTTGTGGTTTACAAGAGTTATCGAGTCGATCAGCCGCCAAACTTTTGTATGGGCGGTACCAGAATAAGTGTGACAAAATCGTTCATTTTCTATAAGAGTGTGGCAATTAACTAAATATTGTCTGGTACAAGTGCTGCGACATCAACCTCAAAACATCGATGTTTTACAACATCGATGTTTCAAATAAGAGACATCGATGTCGATAAAACATCGCCCTCAAAACATCGATGTTTTCCAACATCGATGTTTTTGTGGATGTTTCATTTTTGGTGGCTTTTTTTAGTCTTCAGTTGTTTCGGCCTAAGGTCATAAGAATAAAAAGAAAACACTTCAAGTATTTCTTCTTACAATTTTATTAATATTTTCCAATATTTCGAAATCGAGGTACCAAAATTGAAACAGAAGAGGTAATTTACACCACTGGTCACAAACATCGATGTTTCTTCGATCATCAATGCTTTTGCCAATGTTTTGTTTTTGCTGCAATTCTCTTTTAGATATGTGTTATCCACATATAACTCACTCTTTTCCCCGATATAAAGGTGAAAAACTACAAAACCTGATTAAAATAAATAGTTTCCCATTACATCCCATGTTTAACCAGCTACGCATAATGGTGGTGGTTTGGCGTCTGGCGGCGAATAAATGGGCAAATATAAACAATTATATTAAGGCAATTTGTTACAATCGTCACACAGAAAAACATCGATGCAAACGTCGATATAAACCATCGATGTTGGAAAAACATCGGCACTAAAACATCGATGTAAAAAGTACTCGATGTTTTTCAAAAACATCGATGTTTCAAAACATCGATGTCGATGTCGCAGCCCTATCTGGTACAAAATTTCATAAAGATTGGTTCGGTTTTGCGGGACTTCTCGTGCCGAAAAACCAGATGGCAACCGACTTTTGTATGGGAGGTACCAAAATGGGCGTGGCAAAATCACCCTTGTCGTAATCGGTGTTTAGTGTTTGATGACGTGAAGCCTTATACCTAATATCATTAAGGTAGGAAGTGTTTCACGCGATTTATCGGATTGAAATCCAAGACGAACACAAAGCTTTTGTATGGGAGTTACCAGAATGGGCGTATAACCCTCGCCCATTTTCTCCAATTAAGTAGACATCGGTGCTGCAATGGTAGTGTGCGCGCCTCTTGTACATGAGATCCTGGGTTTGATCCCTGCTCAGACCACCTTAAAATTTCTTTCGGCGGCGGTCGCCTCGCATAGTGACCGCGACACTATCGAGTATTTAGCCATGAAAAAGCTTCTCAAAATACCGTTCGGAATCGGTGTAAATGCTGTAGGTCCCAATCAGTGAGTGAAAACTGGAAAGCGCACAGCTCAGTGACTGTGAGAAGCTCTCCTCTGTCCCTTCATGGGATGTAATGGGAAACCATTTATTTTTTTTTTAAGTAGGCATTTTCAGATTATTAATTCTGGTTTAACTTGAAGCTGATCACATCTACCAGAAAAAAGTTTTAGAAGAAACATGATTTTGTATTAAATGTGTCGATTTGTATGGGAGGTGCCAGAAGGGGCGTAGTCAAAACACCCATTTTCAATCCCAACCTAAGTTTATACAAATAATAGTCACTGACAAATCTACGGCAGTTATCGTGTTGACCAGCCAGCCACCCAGACAGACGGACATGGCAAAATCGTTTTAAAATTAATTTTGTGCAGAGAACTGAGGGTCTAATATGGCTCCTTCTATGCGTTACTTTTTTCCCGTTTTAAATGATATCTACACCCATACCTATGGGTGAGGGTATAAAAACGAGCTGAAAGGGATATTTGTATTCCTAACATACAAATACAAAACTCTATTTGTGCTCATTAAAGTTTTAAAACCTTTCAAGTCAAGTATAGACCATTTTGTGGCCGTCGGTGGTGCAATGGTAGTGTACATGAGATTGTGGGTTCGATCCCTGCACCTTGCATTTCTTTCGACGGCAGTCACCTACAGTGTATTTACTTATCCGGTCACGAACAACCCCGTGGGGTCAGGGACCTTACAAAACGAAGATAACATATTTCGCCAACCAGTTCGATCTTTTGTCTTATCTCTCCAGTTGGCAATACCAAGTGTACGCAGAGATTCGTCAACATGATCATTCCAGCGGAGTCTTCTTATTTTTCGTCTTCCTTCGAGTTCGGTTTCGAAAACCCTACGTGCTGGTTCGTCTTCATCCATTCTACTGACATGGCCTAGCCAGCGCAATCGCGTTATTTTGATCCGCTTAACTAAGTCAATGTCGGAATATAGCTCATACAGCTCATGGTTCATGCGTCGCCGATACTCGCCGTTGTGCACTGTAGGGATATAAATTTTTCGGAGTATTTTTCTCTCGAAGACTTCTACAGATGTTTCGTCTGCTTGCGATAAGACCCAGGATTCTGCGCCATAAAGCAAGACAGGTTGTATGACAGTCTGGTATAGTTGGACTTTTGTTACTCGAGAGAGGGATTTATCTCTAAAGTGCTTGCTTAGCCCAAAGTAACATCTATTGGCAAGCACAATTCTCCGCTTGATCTCAAGGCTGACGTTGTTGTTTTTGTTTACGGCAGATCCGAGGTATTTAAATTCGTCTACCACCTCGAAATTATAACGGTTATCAACGTTCACGCTTTGGTCTAATCGCGTGGAGGCCCTGCTCGTTGAAACAATTCATTTTGTCTTGTCCTCAGACCCACTTTTCCTGATTCCTCAATTCTCGAAAACACCGCAGTAACTTCTCTAATTGTGCGCCCAATGATATCTATATCATCAGCATACGCGTTCAGCATGTGACTTTTGCTGCTGATGATTTTATTCATGTTGACAGCAGCTTTTCTCAAAATAATCTCTATTAAGATGTTAAAGAGATCGCACGACAGGGTGTCACCTTGTTTGAGGCCTCGCTTAGTTTCGAAAGGTTCGGTAAGATCCTTGCCAACTTTCACTGCGGATTTGGCGTTCGTCAAGGTCATCCTGCAAAGGCGTATGTCGTACCAAGCTCAGACATTGCTTCGTAGAGTTTCCCCGTATCGGGCTATCGAAGGCCGCCGTATAATCGACAAATAGCTGATAGGTGTCGATTTGTTTTTTGTGGGTCTTCTCCAGGATTTGGCGTGGCGTGAAAATCTGGTATGGTCCAAACAGGTCAGCGATAATCGGTTTTAGTCTTTCGCACATTACGCTTGATAGAACCTTATATGCTACTACAGTGTATTTAGCCATGCAAAAGCTTCTACCCTTCGGAACCGGTAAAAAAATACAGGTCCCAAACTGGTTGTGAGAAGCTCCAAATCTCCTCAAGGGACGTAATGGGAAACCATATATTTTTTTATAGACCACAAATTTTATAAATTTTTTGAAAAGGGCTAAAAGGACATATGAATATTTAAGATAGACGATTCTATAATTTTTAGTGAACTGTCTTCTGCAATGTATTTACAAAACATTTTGACGTACTATCTGCCTTACTCAGTGCAACTTTTTAGATCCTATTTTGAAAAGAGAACAACTTAAAGAGTCTCTAGCTTGGTTGTCAATCAAATCAAAATGTATACACTGCGTATCGCTGAAGTAAGGAATTATATTTTTCAAATTTTGAACGTAAACATCATTTAAACTGAGTACAGGAGAATTACGAAATTCATTACGAGTAAAGTCTATAAAGTATTCTTTTTTGTCAAAAACGACTCATTTTTTTCCTAAGAAATCGACCGAATTGCTAAACTGGAAATTTCTTTTTAACGTTTTTGATTCTTCACAATTTTTTCTACAACATTTCTGTGAGTTTGTGCTATAAAAAATATTTTTTTTTTCTGTATTTTTTAAGATTATTCCGAAACCACGAGCATGGAAAAATCAATTTTCACATAATTTGCAGGCTATTGTATTTCAGAAGATTTGATATATTTTTTTAAACTAATTAGACACTTCGTTCCTATGTAGTTCGTAAATACATTGTTGCACTACCGTCCCAAAAATCTAAAAATGTACTTAAACAATCATTACAAAAAAGTTTTGCACAGAATTCAAAATATGTCTTATTTGTGTAATTGGATGACCACAATAAAGCAAGAAACTATAGTGACCATTAAATTACGAGTACTCGTACACTGTCGCTATATATTGTAATCACAAATAACTATTTAATTCGTGTCGAGACCATGAACAATAGATGTCTTGTCGGTAACAACTTAAGACTACTTTTACTTTTTATATTTTAATTAAATTCCGTTTTAATATAATTTATGTTGTTGTAAACAGCAACAAATATACTGAAAAGAAAGAAAACATAAAAATAAAAAAACAAAGAAATTAAAACAATAGTAATGAAGGTCAAAGGAAGCTTTTCGCTGTAGTAGTATTTGTCTAGACTGCGGATAGACACACTGAACTTTTCCGCAAGTACTTGATTTAATTCAAAATCCACAAGAGTATCATTGCGCTAGCGTTTGCTTGCCTTGCCGTTGCGAACTTTTAACCTCATTACACGTAAACAAGCTTGAATTGTTGGATGGATGAATGAATTAAAGGATACAGGGTGTAACCAGTGATGTAGTTAATTTACAGACCTCCCATAAAGAGGGCGAAAACACAATACATAGTACAGAAACAAACACACATACACCCTGGCAGGGACGACCAACATGTACATACATGCATACCTTTCGTTTCGTTAACGATCGACATACATAGGTAATAAATGCAACAACTTTTTGAAGCAGCAACTACAACTACGTCACTATATAGTAAAGCAAAGCAAAAAAACATTTTTAAAATAACAACAATTGCTTCAATGTCGGGAATACCCATTCAAGTTGCACAAGTACAAGTACAAATTTATGTACATATGTAGAAATAATTTCATCAACAGGATAATACATATCATGTTAAAACATACATCCACGATACACTCAAGTGCGAAAGTATGCCATCGTTAATGAAACCGCTCATTTTACTTGAAAACATTACGAAAAATAAGGGATATATTTTTACGGAGAAAGTCGATTTTACACTTTAGCTGGTCGAGTTCTTCACTAACAATAGCCGATTAGGTAATATAAAATTAACAAATAATCCCGTTTCTCTCATAGAAAAAACTGACATCGAATTAAGGTATTGATTCCGAATGACCCACATAAAAGCAAACAAGGGTCGGCATATAAGAGAACATAGCTGCATTACAATTCAAAATATTCCATAGTATTTAGAATGAGTACTCTATGAGCAGCGCAAGAAATCGGCGAAACTCAAGTAGTGTTTAAAATTGATAATGAAATATATATATTGAACTGACAAACTAATGATATTTTGAATGCAATTCTAAAAATATTTTTAAGCATTTACGTCAGCCCCTTTCGCTGAACCTGCTGATCGACTTTATAGTTCGAAATTTCAAACAGACATGGGTGGATGGGGGAATGAGTGATAGACGAGTGGAAGTTGAATTGCGATTTTTGAAACAAGTACATTTTAAAACAATGATTTATGCAATAAATAACTTGATGAGAGCAAAAATTATTATTTTCTTTAATTTATATTCGTACTATGCCTAAATTCTAATAGCATTACAATCTGTATTAAAACTGCAATTAGAATTTGGTAGAACTGAAACACTCTCTAAACATATTACTCCACGATATATGTATATTGTATTCTGAAACTCATTTTGCTGAGAGAAATCGAATGCAAATTTTTACGGCTCAAAATTTAAACGAAAGCAAATAAAAAATTTGGTTAAGATTCGATTACAAGATTATAATAATATACATTTAAGGAGTTAATCGCAAATCGATTTTCGGCCTTGGCTACCATTCACTAAGATCAAGTTGACAGAAATCTTTTCCGCAATATTGCAAAACGCTGCGAAGAGCTTGGTCGTCTTTGGAGTGTCCACAACCGTAATCGAAAAACCGGGGACACCGGTTGTTTTACAATTAATCGTGTGCCGGTTTTTTAACAAAATACAATTTTCGAACAAACCGAAAACCGGTTATTTGACGTCCGTTAACCGGCTTTGTGTTAAATGTGAAATTTTCAAATTAAGAAACATGTTTTCTACTTTCAAATACGATTTTATAGCTTGAATAAGTTTTAAACAAGATTTTCAAAAAATTTTTGTTTTTTTTAACTTGATTAAGAATTAAACACGATTTCCTATTTTATTTTTTTTTCCAAAATTTGAATTGGCTTATAATTACATTTGTTAAACTTAATAAGATTTTCATAAATGTAAATATCTTTCAAATTTGAATATGATTTTCGAATTTGAATGAGAATTTCAATAAAACTTTTAAGTTTTATATTCTAACAAGAATTCCAATTTGGAATGCCCAATTTAAATACAGTTAGTTATGAACTTTAAACATAAATGACAATAGGAAATGGTAGCTAAACTAATTTATTGTAAGTAAAAAAAGGTTATTGCCATAACTAAAATGGTTTCTTGAAAAATTGATTTTTCGAACCTGTTTTTACAAATTGCTGGATTTTGGAAACTATACTTGTTTTACAAAAGTGCACTGCTAAATAGGCACCCAAGGGGTCTGAATAATGTGGGATTGTACAATTAGGTGGCAATGGAAAAATTTAGCAAAGATAATGTTAATTTGCCATTGAAGTTTATAAGATTTTATAAACCAATTCCATTTTCATTGTGCTTTGACAAACTTAAGAGGTATTTCAGACATCGATCGGTGAGTCGTCTCCCAAACTCTCGACTCAAAACTTTTTGTATGCCGATCAAGTATCTGGACGAAGACAACAAAGAAGTTAGTCCGCACTACGTACGGAGTTATCGCAATGAAACAAGTCTAAATAGAGTTCTTCGTCGAGCACTCTCACCACTGTACACTATCGCAGTTAGTTCAGCGGTAAGCTGTTTTTTTAACTTTTATGTTTATACCGCCCAATTTGATATTTAATTGACATTTCTGGAGGCAACAACGCGCTTTGTTTGGCTTATGGCTTCGCCATTAAAAAATACAACAAATTCTTTGTAGAAATTACAGTAAAGAAAAGGGGAATATAAAGTGAGATGTAAAAACTATTTATAAGTGTTTTGCTTGGTGTTAATACGAATATGAACTTTTTAAATCAAAACACAAAATCAAGCAATAAGTGGCGCCGTGACGTGGGTGGATTTGTTTGTATGTTTTGATTATGGTTGCATTATTTTGGTACTTAGCAGAGATGCATCAAATTGTACACCAGTTTATAATTCATTTAAAAATATCCTTTAGTTTTCACAGATTAAAATTATACGAGTAATTTTGTGTGTGTTGTCGTGGGTTAATGGTGTTTATCCTCGAGAGAATATGCCCTGTAATTCTGTTCTTAATTAACTGTTTGTGTATACTACTAAATACTAAAAACTCAAGTACAATGTTATCTAGTTTATTCCAAGTTTTATAATTTATTTATTATAAGTAGATAGATTGTTTTAGGCAGCGCAACAATAAGTGGGGGCTTCAAAACGTGTTTTTGATGTTGCTTCTTAAATGACTTCAAAGAAATACACAAATACTTTTGTCCCTCACTGTATGTATTTTGGAGACAAACGAACGAACGAATATATGACATACATATCTGTATAAATATACACATATACACAATCATAGATATGTATGCATAAGTGTACATGTGCTAAGTTTATGGCTTTACACATCGGGTATATAAGCTTTGAGCTTGCGCATACATAATGGAGGGTTGTTTATGATGGCGTTTTTGCTTTGAAAATTCATTTATTTATTTCCGTCTCTTTTGCGCTTAAAAGGAATTCCTAACAAAAGAGCATCCTTTCTGATGATGCTCCACGACGAAAGTACATGAGGCGATGGCGATGTTATCCATTGTTCTGTGTTACTCACTCTGTTTGCGACGACGAGTAGCAACGACTTCAAACAACAACAATACAAAGAAATACGTAAAACCAAACAGGGTGTTGTCTACCATTCCATATCCTTATTTCGATATAACTTTTAAAGTAATTTCCTCAATTGCAATAAAACTTTTGAAAGGAATTCAAATTGAAATTTGTGACTGGGACGCCATTTTGTTGAGGCCACCCTGTTGCGCTGGTGAATTTTGTACATACAGACGAGTTTTTACAAAGTAATAACTTTGAACGATGGAATACAATGGGAAAAGTGACATGAGTCTCGCTTGCTGCCAGTATGCGGGCGTAGTACTGGTGGTGGTAGTATCACTAATAGTAGCGCAGCAGCATCAGTAGTAACGAAGGAAGAGAAATAAGGTGGCTGGCTGGCTGATGACTTGCTATATGTTGAAAGGACTGGTTGTGTTGGTTGTCGCAGTAATGCTGCTTAAGTAAAAGTAGTAGTTGCTTTTTGCTTTGATGTCACAGCAACCCCGGCCATTTGGTTGGTATCCTTGTTCTCTGTTTCAGTTTAACTTTTTAGCTTTGTGCTGCTTGTTGCTCGCTTATCATTGACAGCGTGTTACGTGTAACGGATTTATTTGTGTCACCGCTTAATTGTTTGTCATCTAAACACACACACACAAGATAACGCACCGCAAACCAATTATTCAATCATTAAGTGTTGTTGTTGTACACACTCCCTACCTGGAAAAAGGGGAATTGTCATCCAATCTTGTCACCACCACCATCCGGACAACCCGGGCAAATGTTATACAATCTCGTTCATTGTGTGCAATTTCAATAACTATTATCTATCGCAATAATTGTGTCCTAAATTATATCGTGTAAACAGAACGTGTTGTTGCTGTCATTGTATGTCACTCTTCTAAACCTTTTTTGTAAATAGTTTATCCGTAAACTACTATTGACTATTTACAATCAAAAGACCCTGACTCGTCGCGTCGCATCCGTTCCTCCTAGACGAACGAAGGATCAAATACTCGTCCATTCCTACAGCTAAGTACGTGGTTCGACGAACTGTGAAACTTGTGTGTTGACAGAGATCATCTGTTGTGTGACAAATCACAAGCAATTATCACCAACAACAGCAAAAACACTAACAAAGAAACCAAAACAAACAAAACGATAAAAACAAACGCCAGTAATTACCACCAAGACAAGAGGTCGTCTGTCTGTCTGTCTAATGTTGTGAAAACATTTGCTAATCGATACATTATACTGTTATTGTTGGGTACGTAGAATTTTATCTCATGTACATGTGGATATCTCCACAAACACACACAAAACATGCATAAGTTTATATCTCTATTATCCTTTTGTATGCAAAACCACTCGACTTTATGGTAGGCGAATGTGACGAAACAGTAGAAAATGCGCAATATTTTATATAGGAGTGGCCCTTGTTAGAAACTAAAACAACAAAGATACATAACTCACTTATACACTCTGCGTCACTTGAATATAATACCTCAACCATACTCGTATTATACTCTCAAGATCAATATATTTCCCGAACAAAAGGCGTTAGACGCTTAACTTTAGTTTTTAAGTTTAAGCTTTTTTAATTCGGAATCCAATGCTACACATTAGACTGGTCCTAAAAACATAAATTTTCGTATTTCTATCTCAGGAGCTAGAAAATATGATTGAAAAAGTTTCAGCTCAATCGGATAATGTTAACCCATGCCCCATCGAGGTCAAAGTTTAACAGAAGAGCGATTTTTACAAAAAAAAATAGTTTTTCCGCCATAGAATTAAAACTATTTGTTGTAGGGTCCTTGTTATGGTCGCATTTTGTAACAAATTTTGTTGTCGAATTTTAAACTCAAATACATAAGTATACAAATTTCTAACAGATTTAGCGTAATTTGCACTTTAACCCCGAATCCCTAATCGTTACCATTGTGGATTGCACGGTATGTGTATGTATGTTTTCATAAGTGTAAAATAGTACGGATTGACAAAAAATAAATAAATGGTTTCCCATTACATCCCATGAAGGGACCGGGGAGAACTTCTCACAATCACTGAGCTGTGCGCTTTCCAGTTTTCACTCACTGATTGGGACCTACAGTTTTACACCGATTCCGAACGGTATTTTGAGAAGCTTTTTCATGGCTATATACTCGATAGTGTCGCCGTCACTAAGCGAGGTGACCGTCGTCGAAAGAAATTTTTTTTTTTAAGGTGGTTGGAGCAGGGATCGAACCCAGGATCTCCTGTACAAGAGGCGCGCACACTACCCATTGCACCACCGACGGTACGGATTGACATGTAACTGTAAATTGGGTGTGTTTTAGTTTTAGTGTAGAGTATAGCTTCCCTGCAGTGCGCTGAACCGGTGTCAAACTGATGTTTTCATCTATCACAAAGGTCCACTATTAGTCTTTTTACCAGTGATACGATCGGTGATTTTAATCCTCTAGTGCGCAAGAAAACCAAATTAAATAAAATACCACTTAAACGAAAGGAAATGGTTAAAAAACAAACTTTTTTTCTAGCAGTTTGTATGATTTTCGTTTATAAGGTCGCAGGAGGCGAAAAATCCTGTGATGCAAATTTGCATCATTGTGCATTTAGCTGTAAATTCAAAATCTAAAATTTGTATACTTCAATAGTGATTTAAAGGGACAATGATTTTGTTTCTTTTTAAAAACCAACGTATTATTTATTTATTGTTTATGAAATTTTACATTTAAAAAAAAAATATAACATTTTAATTTTGTTAATTTTTTATGAAATTTTACAAAGCAGTTTTTGGTTTTTGTTAGATATAAAACTATGTTACACTTGCTACAAATCAGTTGACTTTGGCCTTTACAGCCCGGCAGCTCCACATGATCGTGTCTGATATCTACGGATGGTACAGCTGATGCTGGACCTAGTTTTTGCTTTTGGACATGTAATCTTTCGACAGAAGGTGGTTGGTACTTGGACGTTTCTGTTTACTGTTTATTTTTAGAAGTGTCAATGCCAGATCTTGACGAAATTTTAATAGTGTAAGAGTCGTATTCCCTGTTGTTCGCTTATACAAAAACCAAGCATTTGTATCTGCTAGGTCCAGTAGATGGTAAACTAAACGCATATACCATTTTCTTGTTTTCATTTTGATTCGGTTCCGCCACATCATGCTGTCTAAGTGATCACACCGCCCATATGACGGTTGTACTCTTTGACAATCGCTGGGCACTTAACCATGATCGACTTGCATTCCCGACGGTCGAATCTGCTAATATCATTTTCTGGTTCCACGCCAACGAATGAGGACAGAAGAGTTACGTTCTTATTATCTTTCCACAAGACGTTTGCGAGCTCTAAACCTTCAAAGTCAGTAACGAATTTTTATTTCTTGATCAGTTGGTAATTTACAATTTTGTATCCTATTTCGTCTGACTGTACTGTATGTATGCCCTTTTTTTCCTAAATAAACAAGCAACGGGATGGCAGTGTAATAATTGTCGACGTAAACTTTATATTTACATCCATTTGGGGCATTTCGTAATAGTCCTACAACAACGTTGGCAGAAGCCCCTAGATCAGGCGCACTTGGCCAACGTTTATGCGGCAAATTGTCTTGGCCCGTAAATATTTCAAAATTATATGCAAAACCTGATACTCCGGAAGGTACAAATAATATGTAGCCCCACTTGTGTGGCTTTGCAGGCATATATTGTTTGAAATGATGCGAGACTTTACTTGCGCACATTTGTTCATCAACAGATAAGCGTTCTTCTAACGGAGTGGATGAAAATTTTTCATTTAAACAGTCTACCAGTGGCTTGTAACAAGGATCTGTTTGATCAGCAAGGAAATTTTCATTATTGTTCAAATGAAATATTGATCGTATCTTTTCAAATATTTTTTGAGGCATGCATTCCTTTACACAATGCAAACCAATTTGGCTGTCCCATAGAAGGCGAATATTGGAGTAATTCACCATTGATGACAAAGTTAGGATGCCCATAAATTGGTAAATATCAGTTTTTTACAAAATAAAGCTCTCTTCAATATTTTTTTGCTTCGCATACAAATTAGATTTCTCCAATATGTCTGCAAGCCTCTCGTGTTAAGAAATTTGTTGCACCAAGTAGATTTTCCTGAATTTCTGGGGCTATATTTTCCGTTACATTTGCATTTTCACTATTCAAGTCGTTCATGAGATCCCTTTGTTATCTATACCGGGGGAAATTCGCACTTTTCTGTCCCTCTGTTATGCAAGGCTCAACTGCTAATTAACTGGTACGTAGGTATCAAACACGGGATTGATACTGTGGCACTGGAAAATGGACTGTCCCATAGTTATTCAAGAGGGGTCAATTGACTTTTTCTATGACATCCACATGTTAACCCTCTAGTGCGCCGTAATGCAAATTTGAATCCTACCGAAAATCTCTTCGTAGTTTCAAAATTTGAAAACAGTTTTGTGTAAATGTTTGTTATATGTTCTTTCCATTTAAGTAGGCGTCGTTTTCTTTGCTTTTGAAGTACCGTTATAGCAGCATTGAATTATTGTGAAATTTTGAAGTGTCTGATCATTAGTTTGTTGTGCGTAGAGGAAACAGTGTGTTTTTCTGACCTTAAAATTTTATTAATTCCAACAAGTTTATTAAACAGTTGTGATTTTTACATGGGTGTTACACTCTTTTTTATTAAAATCTAATAGTGTTTATTGTTTTTGACGTAGAATACGTCTTACCTTACGGTATGAGGAGTCATGTCAGGTTTTTATTGTTGTAATCTTTATTTCATTGAATTTGAGGAAACGGCTAGATGATTTTTTTAAAATTTTTTTTGTAGGTAAATGAAGATGTTATCTTTCGTTTGATATACATTTCATATTGGTTGATATATTTCTAGTATTTTAATTTCTCAAATGAAAATTGTTTAAACACATACACTCAAACATATGTGTGGTGTTTGGTTGTGTGTTTTTGGTTGCTCAACATTGCTTAGGAACATGTATCTAGTAAAAAGTGAAACGAACAGCAAGCTAATGTTGCTTGGCAACATGTATCTAGTAAAAAGTGAAACAAACAGTAAGCTAACGTAATAAAGCTTTTTTGCGAAAGCTTCAATAAAGCTGTTGTAACATTAATTTTGAATTGTAAAGCGTAATGCTTTCACACAACGCTCGAATGCTAATGCGAAGACTCGATAAGGTAAACCTTTTTTAATATTAGGGCGGCCCTCTCAACATTCGCAGAACTTATTTCAATAAAAATATTAATTAAAATACATAAATTAAATTAAGTTTAAAAATATTGAACATAATATTTTTTTTTTTAAACGGACTTGAATCAAATGCCGTTGGTAAATATAAAAATTACAGCAGACAGTTGTCCGAGGCCTTCGGCCACGGACTGTCCCTGCAGGCTGTGTCAGAGACACGGCCATTAAGTTTAACGTAGAATACGCCATCCGATAAGACAGAAAACATATATAACAATAAATGATAAATAATATAAGCAAATGAATTTATTGTTATATATGTTTTCTGTCTTATCGGATGGCGTATTCTACGTTAAACTTAATGGCCGTGTCTCTGACACAGCCTACAGGGACAGTCCGTGGCCGAAGGCCTCGGACAACTGTCTGCTGTAATTTTTTTTTTGTGGTAAATACTTTTCTGCGCATTTAAGTGATAGTAAAAAAAATTTCGTATGTAACGAATTTTCAGGATATGTCGAGAAAACAAACAACTTTTAGAGGAGTATATTCTCCGTATTTTGTCTGATCCTGCTGCAAGTGTATATGAATTAGACGACTCCGATGATGAAGATGAAATTATGGAAGGTAAGCTTCTAAATAATGAAGATCTAGAGCACCTTCTGGGTAATGAAAATATTGTGGATCACATGAACGGCTTGAATAGTGAAGATGAAAATGTAACTGAAAATATAGCTCCAGAAATTCCGGAAAATCTGCTTGGTGCCACAAATTTCTTAACACGAGAGGCTTACAGACATATTGGCTGGAAAAAAACTAAATTTTCTGTCAGTGAAGACGAAATATAATTTGGAGGAAATACCGATTTGCCGGAATTAATAATGAACTTGCAGACTCCATTCCAATTTTTCAACTACTTCTACATTTTACAACATATAGTTGGGGAATCTAATTTGTATGCGAAGCAAAAAAATATTTAAGAGAGCTTTATTTTGAAAAAACTGATATTTACCAATTTATGGGCATCCTAAGTTTGTCATTAATAGTGAAGTACTCCAATATTAGCCTTCTATGGGACAGCCAAATTGGTTTGGACTGTGTAAAGGAGTGCATGCCCCAAAAAAAATTTGAAAAGATACGAACAATATTTCATTTGAACAATAATGAAAATTTCATTGCCGATCAAACAGATCCTTGTTACGATAAATTATACAAGATTCGGCCACTGGTAGACTGTTTACATACATACAGTTGGAACAGTCAGACGAAATAAGATACAAAATTGTAAATTACCAACTGATCAAGAAATAAAAAAATGTCCTAGAGGATCATCATTTCAATTCGTTACTGACTTCGAAGGTTTAGAGCTCGCAAACGTCTTGTGGAAAGATAATAAGAACGTAACTCTTCTGTCCTCATTCGTTGGCGTGGAACCAGAAAATGATATTAGCAGATTCGACCGTCGGGAACGCAAGTCGATCATGGTTAAGTGCCCAGCGATTGTCAGAGTACAACCGTCATATGGGCGGTGTGATCTCTTAGACAGCATGATGTGGCGGAACCGAATCAAAATGAACACCAGAAAATGGTATATGCGTTTAGGTTACCATCTACTGGACCTAGCAGATACAAATGCTTGGTTTTTGTATAAGCGAGCAACAGGGAATACGACTCTTACACTATTAAAATTTCGTAAAGATCTGGCATTGACACTTCTAAAAATAAACAGAAATCAGAAACGTCCAAGAACCAACGATTCACCTTCTGTCGAAAGATTGCATGCCCAAAAACAAAAACGAGGTCCAGCATCAGCTGTACCATCCGTAGATATCAGGCACGATCATGTGGACCAATTACCGGAATTCCAAGAAAATAGGGTAAGATGCAAGCTGCCGGGTTGTAATTGCCAAAGTCAACTGATTTGTAGCAAGTGTAACATAGCTTTATGTCTAACAAATACCAAAAACTGCTTTGTAAAATTTCATAAAAAATTAACAAAATTAAAATGTTATCTTTTTAAAAAAAAAAAATGTTACAAAATTTCAGAAACAATAAATAAATAATACGTTGGTTTTTAAAAGAAACAAAAATATTGTCCCTTTAAATCACTATTGAAGTATACAAATTTTAGATTTTGAATTTACAGCTAAATTCGCAATGATGCAAATTTGCATCATAGGATTTTTCGCCTCCTGCGCCCTTATAAACGAAAATTATACAAACAGCTAGAACAAAAGTTTGTTTTTTAACCATTTCCTTTCGTTTCAATAGTATGTTATTAAATTGGTTTTCTTGCGCACTAGAGGGTTAATTTATTGACATGTTTATATACTTTTTTGAGATAATGTTACAAATTTAGGTGGTAAAGTTTGAGATATAGTACTAGCTTTAGAAGAGTCCGGAAAAAATTTGTCTACACTCAGATTCAACCTGTAATAGAAACTGTCGTAGATCTGCATCTTTCGTCAAAATTGAATTGAACTGTTGTATTGATTTTCCTCCTCTCTCATCTGTGTCATTTACGATCCGTAATCCGGTCACTATTTTTCTCGCATCACATAACACATCAGGATCGGTATTTACAAATTCTGTATCAATTCTGAATCTCGTGACAAAATTTTAAGTTCGAGGTGAAACGTAATAATCTACTTCTTTGTCCAACAAATTAAAAACTTCTTGGAGATTGGTATCTGTTTTGAGGTCCCTGTCATCTATAATATCACAATCGTCTTTATTATAGTTTACTTATGACGGTAATTTTTCAACCACGCTTGTGAAAGTGCAACCTGCTCCGTGTTCAGATAAACCAGATGATTTATCATTCTGGATAGTGCATTGTCTGCAATATCTCTATCAATGTTCCTGTACAGAACTAAAGATTTTAATAATTGTGGGTTTGGTTGGCGGCCATATTGGGTTTGTGGGCGGTAAACCAAGATTTTATTATGAGATAATTATCTTCATAATACCTATGAATTTCTTCATAGATTCTATGAAATGTTTCATTATTTTTCAGCCAAAGAAATATTTCATAGGACCTATGAAAGGTTTTCATAGATTCCATGAAGTGAAATTTATGTTTTTATGAAAACTTCGTAAAATGTATGAAATTGCTACATAAATTCTATGAAAATATTTCATAGACTCTATAAAAATATTTCATACCGCCTATAAAATTTTTCATAGATTATATGAAGCTAAATCTACGAAAGCTACCTAAAATCTATGAAAATCTCTCATAATAACTATAAATGAGTTGCATAGACCTATGAAAATCTTTCATGGAATTTATGAATATGTTTCATAGATTCTGTGAATCATTTTCATAGAGAGGGGGGGTGAGGATCATGGGGAATAGTAACGATTGTTTATGATGTTTGTAACGATTATTAGTTTTAATCGCGCAAAGAAAAATTCAAAATATGTGTTGTTTTCGTTTATGTCATGCAAAAACAGCAAAGATTAAGGAAGACCAGAAACATACCAAAACAGTATGCTAGAACTATTATAATTTCTATGTTGTCGGCTCCAACTCTGTTGAAACTCTAAACTAATGATCTTCCTTATTCTTTTCTTATGCATTAAACACATAGACGACAGCAAGCTGCACGACGACAGACTTCAGATGTCGTTGGCGACATTAGTCGTTGTGTAGCCACCTTTTTAAATATTGTGAAAACGGCAGCTACAGCGTAAACAGCTGATATTGTTTTGTTTTTGTCCCAAATCGTACAAAAGTGTGTGGTTGCGGACTTCTTCTATTAGTTGTTCATCGACGTCCATATTTTTTACCTAAAATATATTAATACACATAAATAAAATAAATTAAACAAAAATAATCAAAAACTTACCAAATTCAACAAATGCCAACCAACACAATAAATAAAATGTTAATATGCACAGCTGTTTGTTGGAGCAATGCATTTTTCAGTGATGCCAATATGACGTTTATTAGACACACAAACAAACGATTTATGTTCTAGAAAATAATTTATTGAAAAGAGTATTTGTTTTTGTAATTTCTTTACACGAAGTACATGCATATGTTTTATTTTCATTATAGTTTGTTTATTAATGAGTGGATTAGAATACATTCCGAAGAGGCAGGAAATATTTAAAAGGCGAAGCCATATTTTGGCATACCCCCGGACGAAGACCGGCTACACTAGAAATCTTTATATAACGAAATTATATTTTAGCATACCAAGAAGAAATAAAAATACATTCCGTTTTTCACTGAATACGTGTGGTTTTTTTACAAAACGTGAAAAATTGAACGCGAGTTTGGTTTTGTGCACCTTGAACGCGCAATAATTTTTTCTGGGCAGAAAATTTTTCAATTTAGAATTATTTGTTTCAACTACGCTATCCACCAAAAAAATTCGAAAGCCGGCTGATAAAACATTTAATAAATCCCAAAATGTTTGACACAAATTTTCAGTTTTTAGTTAAACGCCTTTAATCTCCAAATTATTACAACTACTTTAGTGCATTACCAACACTGTATCTGATATTGTCGCCTTTCAAAATAGAAATTAGTTTATATTGGCGACAACTGCAACGGTCGTTGTGCCGTCGTGCTGCTCTGACGCCGTCAAAGTAATCATTTTCATATAAACGTGTGTGTTTTAATTTTGACAGGTTGTCGCTCGTAGCTTGCTGTCGTCTATGTGTTTAATGCATTAACCCTTTTGATTTAGTTTTGAACAAAGTAGAAGTTGACGCATTACAACAGCTGGGTTTGCTTTCTTATGAACCCAACTGTCAACTTCAGTGTATTTTGTTGTTTACTTTGTATGTTCGTGTTGAATCGTGTTGTTTGTCGTTGCATCTTTTCCCTCCTAATTTTATAGGTACATATTTCGATTTCACAACCCAGCAGAAACAAATGTGGGCATCTAAAATATGTGTACGTTAACAACGAATGAAGTTCGTTAATTATTTTTAAAATCTTTTCTCCTGAAATGTATAAAAAATTCTAATAAATTTCTAAAACTATTGTTATAAAATTTTTAATGAAGAATTATCATAACGATATTGAAATGTATTCATACAATTAATGAAGAATTTTTAATGCAACTTTTCTATGAACACGCTTCGTAAATTTCGTAAAATTCATAACATTTTATTCATAGTATTTATGAAATCTATGAAAAACTTCATAGAATTAGTGTAGAATTTTTAATGAAGAATGTTTCATTAATATTATGAAGAAAATTCTTTCACTGTACATAAATATTGATTATAAACAAACAAATATTTTCAATACTCTCCTCTCTAACGGCCGATTTCACCATGTCTAGTTGTCCTTCAGTTAGAGCTAACGAGCAATTTTAGCTGTCAGCTTATATGGAATTTATAAATCTTAACTGTCAGTTAGATTTAAGTTTTGTTGGTGAAATTGGGCGTAAATCAGTTAAAGAAAATTGATCGCTAAAAATATATATTTGAAGACAATAGCTGGCCGTGATGTCTTTTGTAACAGCACGTATTAGTATAATTAGGCAAAGCTTGATGAATTAGTCCTAGGCTGTCGATTTGTTAATTGTTCAAAAAGAACACTCGAAATGTCGTCCAGATAACTTATTTCATTTCTAAAATTCCCATCTTCTATATCAGTTTTGTATTTCTTCTTCTAAACGTATACCACATGGTTTGGAATGTATAAAAATTATTTATGTTATAACCGGTCGACGTGCCCATTCTGCAATTAATAAGATACATACCATTTCTTCCAAAATAACTGATCTAAAAATACGCAGGTCTTTAGGGAAACGGTATTTACAGCCGTGGTATCAAACCACATTCCATGAATTTTTTCAACTGCAACCCACTGACCAACTTCTGCAAATACTTCCTTTGCCTGAGTTATCGCTGTACAATTTTTTATCATTGGAACAGCTATCGATTATTCTTCATCACTACAAGTAATCAAAATCTCAACTGTACCCACATTTTCTTTCATCACCAAATTTGCAAGCAATTTTCCATCCCAGTGTACAACAGCTCTCTCTAAATCGGAAATTCGAAATCTATTTTTCAGGGACCGTAATCATTATGAGTTTTATTATAAAAATTACATACTAATGATCATATTTTGAGTTTTAAGGATTTCCTTCAATAATAATGATTAATTTTGAGTAATATTATATAAATCAGCCCATGATTTTGAGCAAAAAAAAATTATAATTTTTATATTTGAGTTTAATTTTTTTCCTCAAAAATAATGATTATGGGCTGATTTTTGAAATGTTTCTTATCATTGAAGAAAACTGTAAAAATCTAAAATTTCAAAATCATGGCGGAAATGCAAAGATTGTCTAAAAATGTTCATTATCATGAACTTATTTTTCTTTTATGTCTGTTCTACGCTGCCAGAATTTGATTCAAAGCATGTGCCGTAGATTCCAAGCGGTACTTGAAAATAAAGGTTACACTACTAAATATTGACCATTATTATTATTAAATATTGGCATTAATATTTATATTAATTTTTAAAATATATCCTATTTATTCCACAAATTTTAATTTGAGAGATATTGACGGCATTAATGAGCAGACGATTGGAAATTTCGTCCAAGTTTTGTTTTTTTTTTAAATTTCAATTTATATCTTTTAAATTGCAATTGATGTTTTTTAAATTTCATTTAATGTATTTCAAATAGATTTTTTTTTCAAATTTCAATTGGAAATGGTGTAGTTAGTTTTGTACGGATATGTTTCTGTTTGATAAAACTAGTAAATGTACTACTACAAATCAGTAAGTACGGGAACAGAGTTGTAGTGAGTTCTCTTACGCGGAAACAACATATTATGATACATGCGAAGAAAAATTTTGTGATGCCCAAACGAAATCTCAAATAAATGAACTTCGTTTAAATATGATAACTATAATCTCATAAAACGTTTACAAGAAACGAAAAAGTTTCCATTAACTGTTATGTTGTTTATTCCAAACGAATTATAGTAAAACTTTAACGAAAAACTGTTTATCCGATCGAGGACCTCTGGTCTATTTTATCTACCCAAGTTTACCACCCAGGGCGCCAGTTGATGAATGTCAAGGATCGAAGAGTAGCAATTCAAGAAAATGGGAGATAACTGATCCTGGCGAAATTTGTCACCGTGTTGATAATAATTCTAAAAAAAAAATAAATATTTCTATAAAAAATAAATCGAACGGTTGCCACTATGTATCTGGAATTCGAATAGAAAATGCTCTATAATCGTATTTTTTGTTCGATTTTCGAATAAGTGGCAACTATGTAACTCGATTGCGAATGTTAAAAGTGTCCGTTTCTTCATATTTTTATTCGTTTAGGTTAGAGTTAACGAAAGGACACATAAATGTAAGTTTTTTTTATTACTTTTGTTTGTTTAACATAAATTATAACTCAAATTGATTAAAGGGAATTGACCAACAAAAGTGCAAACACAAAACAGTGTCAATTTGAATGCATAATAATGGCTTTGCACCCCGATATGGCAAAGGGCTATTTAAAGATGCCGGAGGCAAATTAAAATGTGGAAGTTTATGGAAGCGACTAGAAAGTAACCTCAACATCTTAGGGCCACCAACACGTAGTTACAGTTATTTTTCAAAAATTCTCTCGTCGAAAGGCCCCATATGTGGGAGTCATGGCAAGCACCTCCAGAAGATCCATTTACTGTCCGAATTAGCATATTGTGGTCACAAATCTACTTTTAAAACAAATCCATATATGTAAATTAGGGCGGGTTAATTTTATTTCTGATGAAGCATATAGCAAAAACGTAATCTATAGGTGATTCTGAGAAATTTTGCTCAAGAGACCATAGCTCTAAGTCGGCTCCAAGCCCCCCAAATTTTCAAAATAGATATTAGTGTTACTAGTGTTTTTTCGTTCAAACCTTGAAAATGTTGATTTTTTCAGATCGATTTTCCTACAAAAAGGAGTTCGAAAACAAAAAAAATTGATCGTAATAAAAGTTGTTGGAAATTATCTGAAAAAAGAAAATTCAGAATTTATTAGTTAAAAGTTCATTTTAGGCAATTTTTCGACAAAAAATTCCTAATATGTCTACTAAAAATTTAAAAAAAATATTGGTATCAATACAGATTCTGAAAGATGATAAAAATACTCATTCAAACAAGCCCACATTGAGAAACCTACTATAATTCTATCCGATTTTATGACGAATTTAATTAAATTATTCTATGTATATACGGAAAAATATCTATTTTGAAATTTTGGGGGGCTCCAAATCCGACTTAGAGCTATGGTCTCTTGAGAAAAATTTCTCAAAATCACCTATAGATTACGTTTTTGCTATACGCTTCACCAAAAAAACAATTAACCCGCCCTAATGTACATATAAATTTTATTCGGAAATACAAATATTTTACTTCAAATAATACTTACCACCAATGAATTGACGCTGTGTTTTAATTTTCTACTGAAAAAGAGGTGTTCATTTGCAGCTGGTCGCACCATCTGTATATGAGTTCCATCAACGGCACCAATTACCTCAGGCATTCCATACTTTGTATAAAATTACCTTTTTGAAGACCTTTTCTCATCGTCAGTCATATTGAAATTTATGTGCCTTGGACACAACACCTGCTCAATACCGTTTGCTGTGCCAGTTCAGATAACCTATCTTGACCAATTTGGTGTTGATATTCACCTTGTCCAAGGAATTTTAATGTTGTGGCCAACTTTATTTCTGGTGTTAGTGCAGCTGCTCGCGTGGACTGTGGTAACACATCCGTTATGCTTTCCAGTACGTAGTTGAAAGCTTCCTTGGAAAGTCTGAAATTCTTTACAAAACTAAGACATGTTAATTTTTATTTGCAAAACAAGTAAAATATAATCGTACCTTTTGTCCGACAACGATGAGATCCTTATTCCATCTCGCAGAGCTCTCCGTTACTCACGTTCGTTTTCATTTGTAAACCACAACGCAACAGAATCCATATGTTGGATTTATACAATTTTTACTCTTCACAAGAAAATGTTTGCTTTAAAAATTACCAGAAACAATTAACGTTTCACAAATAGTGTTGCCACCTCAATTAAAAATTTTATTCGAAAGTAGTGCCAACGTGTGGTCACACTTTTTGTTCGATCCGTAAATTTTACATGGTACCATTTCAAATACGAATCGAAAACAACTTGCGAACAGTTTTACCATTCCAAACGAGTTACATAGTAGGGGCCCAGGTATGGTAATCTGATGCCCTTTTACTCTTCCATAGTGAATTTTATTTGTCCTTTGTATGTGTTAGGAGCCTGAAGTGTGTTGTCCACTCCATTACCCTTTATCACAACTAATAAGTCGTCTACATACTTTGTTAAGATTTTGGGATTCACTTCCAGCCTCGCCAAAGTTTCGTCGAGTACCTCCTTATCATTATGTCAGATATTCCTGGGGAAGCTGGTGATCCCATAGACATACTTTTTCTTTGCTCATAAAATTGCTTTATGCAAAATTTCAGCAATTCAATGAATATTTTTTGTAAAGATTTCCAGTGTACTCCATTTCTTCTCTATAGAACCCCGGTCCGTGGATCAAATGGTACCGGGCCGCGCAAAAGATAATAATTAGAGTAAAAATAATTATTCTTCTGTTCGATGAAAATGTTATATATTCTATAACCTTGCTGGCTTTTTTGGTCGCAATTCCAATGTATTAAATAAAACTATTTAATTCAATTGTTTTCCCTACGTTTCGATGCTTTATTGGCATCCTCTTCAGGGGAGTTTTATTCTAAATAACAATGATAACAATTAATATTACATTTAGTATTTTCCGTTCACTGTTCACACTTACTTCGTTTTTCTATATATTTATTTGCATGTCTATTTAGTGTTAATCTAACATAAATGTATATATGTCGTACATGTATGTTTTCTCCACACTATATATGTTTGTCCAGTGTTAGCGTCATGTAGTAGTGACAATTTGTCTTGTCTTTGTCCTCTTTTGTGTTCATACTTATGTCATGTTTTTGTTGAATTCTCAAACTCTCTAGTGTATATCTCCTGTTAGTGTTCTTCTCTCTGTCTATAATTCTGACGTTTTCCATGTCTGGTGTGTGATTGTTCTCCATCATATGTTGTGAGAGTGCAGTGCTCATTCTCCTGTTCCTTATGTCTGCCTTGTGTTCTGTCATTCTAGTTTCCAATGATCTTTTAGTGGTGCCAATGTATATTTGCCCACATGTTTCATCAGTGTTGCCAGTGCATGAAATTTCATATACTACATTGTGTTGGTGGTTTTTGTGTATCCGGGTTTTTGTCTTGGAGAATATGTTCTGTAGGGTATTGTTGGGTTTGTGTGCAATTTTAATGTCATTATTGAAAATGTTTTTCAGTAATTTGTTATCTGTTAGCGATGGTATGTATTTGACGCTTATATATGATGTGTTTTCGTTTCGATTTTCCGTAAGTTGGGTTGTAGTGTTTGTTGTCCTATTGTTATATTTTTGTATTAAGTGTTTTATGATATATTGTGGATAGTTGTTTTTGTGGAGAATTTTAGTTATGATTTTGTAATTTTTGTTGTGGAATTTTTCATGACTGTTATCGAAAACTGTTTTAATGAAATTGTAGGCTGTGTTCAACTTTCGATTTTGCGGTTGTGTGGAGTAATAATTCATCATTCGTCCGGATGCTGTCGGTTTTGAATACCAGTCTGTAATTAAAGTTGTTGATTGTCTGTGTATCTTCAAGTCCAGGAATGCAATGGTTTCGTCTATTTCTTTTTCTATGGTGAATTGTATTTTATTATGGTATTTGTTCAAGTGTTCTAAAATGGTGTCCGTGTCCTGTCTTTTGATGATGGCAAAAATATCATCAACATATTTAACCAACACTTTGGGTTTTATATTATGTTTCCGTAAGTCTGTAAATGTGTCGTCTAATAATTTGTCCAGCACTATGTCAGCTATTGTTGGAGAGAGTGGGTTTCCCATCGGCATTCCATACGTCTGAGTATATATGTTTTCATCAAAGATGAAGTAGTTGTTGTCGTTGAGACAAAAATTGAGGATTTTCAAAAATGTTTGTCTAGGTATGTCCGTGTATTTTGAAATTGTTGCCCATTGGTGCATGATATTTTTAATTGCCAAATGTGTAGGGATGTTCGTGAATAATGAGACAACGTCGAATGAGACTAGAATGTCGTCATCTTCAAGTGGTATGTCTGCTAGCCTTTCCCTAAGTATTTTGCTATTTTTAATGTTGTATTGGTCCGATATAATATTCTGCAGTATTGTCCCTATATGTTTAGATAAGTTATAGCAAGGTACGTTCGTAGATGCTGAGATCGGTCTAAGAGGTATGTCAGGTTTGTGTATTTTCGGTAGTCCGTAGAGTCTTGGTGCTATTGCCGCATGACATGTAAGTTTTTGTTTTAGATATGTGTCAATATGTTTGTTTTTGTAAAGATCTGTAATGATGTTATTGTTAGTTTTCTGTAATTTGGTGGTGGGGTCTTTTCTAGTTGGCCTGTATGTTGTTTTGTCCTCCAGTAGTTGTGACATTTTCGTGCTGTATTCTCGCCTGTACATAATGACAGTTTTATTACCCTTGTCCGCTGTTGTGATGATGATTCTGTTCCTATGCTCTCGAAGTAATTTCTCCGTAGGAACAGAATCATCATCACAACAGCGGACAAG